>CM046447.1:81132036-81472036 GCA_025506515.1 Flaveria trinervia
TTTTTAAAGTTTTGTATTATAAAACCCTTATGATAAATCATTTTAAAAGCTTAAAACTTTATAAAATGACTTTAAATAATTTATTTCTTTCACATATTATACTTAATTTCTATTAAAGCAATAACTTAAATTGTTGAGATCTTTTTAATCATTCTTGGACTTAATTGATTTATATTATCTTTATTAAATCAAAACGTAAACGATTCATTATTTTATTTAATTATTTAAACCCTCAAATTTCAATTGAAACCCTAGTTCATGTTTATTCGAATCTTACCTTTAAACTTAATCTTTGAATATATATACGTTTAGGTAACTTGTAAAAGAAATCATTAGAGCCTTGTTTAATCTCTTGTCATCATTCTTATACTTATTTGCCATGTGATTTTTCCTTGCCCATTTTTATCTTTTCACACTATTTTGCGGTGAAACATGATTACTTATACATCATACACTTATAAACGTTTGAGACTTGTAAAACACTTGCAATTCATATTTTTGTTATGGTTATTTGTATGTTGTAAGTGATTATATGAGATACATAGTTTGTTTACAATCATTAACTATTGCTAGCCTGGTAACGTCTTAGATCTTTGGGCCTGCAAGCCTATTTGGTGCTAAAGCCGAGGTATTGCCGGCTCCTAATGACGTATGCTTGTTCATCATGGAACCAAATACACTTAGCCAATCTTATATACTTGTAATCAAGTCGAGGTTTGGTTGTAACGATATATGTTCTATAACCTTACTAACTTATAACCTATGACATGAATTGTTACTTGTAACCTTGTTATATTATGTATGAAAACCTTGGAAACTCGCTAACTATTTTTAGTTGACCTTTTTATTTTTATCATGTTTCAGGTTTACTTCTTGTTCTTCGTGCTCATGTAGGACTTGGACCTAGTTTAAATTGAAAGTCTTATGTTATTGGTTATATTTTGATTGTTTGTAATTACTTGTTTGTCTTGTAATGTTTAATGAATAATGATATTTAATATTATTTCAACTTAATTAGTTCCATGTGCTATGAGCAATCGTCTCTCATTCGTCCACCCCGATGATTCCGCCATCGGCCGGGGTGTGACAAGGCTGATGCTACCAAAACATTTGAAATTCTTCATCAGTTGATAGTCCTCATCATGATGTTGACCAGGCCCTTCTTCATTAGATGGTCAGGATCACTAAAACTTTCATAGTATCTTCTCATTTCGAAGAGATCATGCAGAGGTAGGTTGAATAAGTCTTGCCATGTGTAGACATTCACACCACCTTGATCTCTAATCACATGCGATCTTTCTGGATTAGTTGTGAAGGTCCAGGATAAGATGGGTCTATCAGAAGCAAGAGGAGTCACTTGGATTGGAGTTGTTTGGGTTGCCTCTTCATGCACTCCCTCATGTTGATCTGACTTATCCTAAGGTATGGAGGTGAATGGTTTAGACTTTTTCTTCTTTTTTGACTTTGGTCTAGAAGCCATCCTCTTCCTACTCTTTGATGTCTTTAATTGAGAAGACTGGTCTGCAACACCTTGATGATCAGTCTTGTCTTGCTCAGTTGGGTGTTCCTCACTCACAAGTTTAGAAGGAAAGGGAGTTTGAACTGACTATGAATCAGAAGATGAAGTTTGCTGAGGCTCAGCAGGAGGTCCAGGTTGTGTTGTCTTGAAAGGTTCAACCTTAACCTCCACTTCTTGAGGGATCTAACTTGATAGGGAGTGTAAGTCAACAAGTTCTCCTCTTTTGATCTTCTACTTGATCACCCTAATATGCTCATCCATAGTAGATAAAGACATAGGGCCAAGTCTCCTTCCGGAGAATCCATACAACTTCAAGAAGCTCATCATTCTTTGTTTGTCAGCAGACTTCTTCATACTCTTTTGAATGATGGCCCTGGACTTTGCAGCATCTTCCTTTAATTTTCTCTTTTTTTCCTTATGTTCTTTGAGTACTTCAAGCTCAGCTGTTTGAGATACTCAAACTCTCTGTACTCAAAGGACAAGGGAATAAGTGCACATGCCTGGTATAGACCTATGGCACTCAGGTAGTTGATCATATTGATCCTATTAGTCTCTTCGTCTATCTGAGGTTCTTGTGGAGCCACAGCCTCCTGTGTAGGACTTTCTTGAATTGGGGAGAGAGTGGGAACATGCTTGTATACTATCTTTTGTCTCCTCTCCTCTTTTATTTGAAGAAGTAACTTTGCATCATCTGTTTTCTTTCTCTCTCTTGACACTTCCATGTCAGCTAGTTCATTAAGTTTTTCTAAGGGGAGAGATATAATCTCGTCAATGTCATAGTTTCTGGTTTGCAGGTAAGTAATCCTAACTGCCCTGAACTCATCATTTTAAGTGTTTGGTCTGGGGGCAGTCCTGATTGCAGCTTTCATGAATCCTGCAGACCTAGAGAAACTTTCTCCCCTTAGCTTCCTTTTCCTCTCTCTCCTCCTCCTCAATCTCCTCAGAAGTCATTTACCTTTTTCTTTTGTCACTCACAGACCTTTATGACTCAGGATGTGGAGAGCTTTAGCCTTTATTGCTTGGTATAGCCTCCAATCTCTGGCAAGAGAGAGGTTGTGATACACCTTCACCAACAGTTGCTTCATTAAGGGAATGAATTGTTGAAGTAGTTGTAGGTGTTACAGGGCTCTCAGGCTCTACCACTGGATCTTCGGTCAAGGTTTCCCCTTCGAAGCTAATCTTAGGGTCGCTCAACATCCAATTGACCAATAGTATTACTTAATTGCCTTTGTCTCCTTCTAAGACTGAACTCTTCAGTAATTTTGTCTTGAATCCTTTGTGCCAGCCTGTCAGCTTGTCTAGATTGGCTTGGATTGATAAGTGGCATGCTGATCAGGTCAAGACCTTCATAGTATTTCGAGGTCCAAAAATTGAAGACTTCTTGCTGCCTTGAACTATTTGAAGAATAAAGGCTCTTTTGTTTGCATCATACATCCAATCTATGATGTAGTTGGAAGTTCCTTGAGGTGGAGATGATACAGCCCTTGGTATGCCTTCCTCAAAAAGACTATGAATGTAGGAGTCTATTGAGTCCACATCAATGTGAACTTGAGGAAGGTGATGAGTATGGACAGTTGCAAGTGAAGATGGTGAGTCCTCAATGTCCAAGCTCAGTGAAGAACTCCCAGGTTATGTGTTTGTGGTGACTTTCTCCCCCTTTTTAGTAGCATCATCCACTTGAATAGGTGAGCTAGAGGTTAGATCAACCACATTCATAGGTTTTTGTGTTCCTGGTTGAGCTCTTTTTAAAGGTCTCTCAGCTAGTTTTTCTTTAAGATAGGATATCGCAAGTTGCTGATCATTGACCATGTTTTTCAAGGTAGTCACCTAATAGTCAAGATGACTAACCTTGGAGACTAGGTAAGTGTGTGTTTTTGATAGTTTTTGCATCTTTAGCCTCGTATTCCCTTCATCTTCATCCGAATAATCATGGGGGGTGAGAGAAGTGGACCAAAGTCTTCTCTCTGACCACCAGCATGAAGTTCTTGGCTTCTGGTTTTCCTCTGCTCAATGACAACATCATTTGAAGTGTTGATAGGCTAAGTTGCCATGGTTGAGGTCTTAGTGATGTAATCACTTGCTGAAGTGAGAGCCTCTTCCATATGGATATCCTGAACAGGTTCAGAAGTATCCAACGCAGTGATAGGTTGTAACACTTGATTATTTTTTTAAAGTCAAAGAAAGAAGAATAAAGTGAAGAAAAAGACAGAAAAGATATTTTACCCAAGTTAAGGGATAAAAAGTGTCAAAAGGAAAAAAAGGTTTGAAAGTGGGTGTAAAGTGGGCATGGCCGCCCACTCCCCTCTCACAACCCCCAAATCCTCGGATTGTTTAGAAAGAGAAAGTGCAGATTCGGATTTCTTGAAGAAAAAGAGCTGAAAACTAGAATTCAAGGTAAGAAATTCATGGTTTATAAGTATTCTTAACTGGCCTTCCCTCGCTTGTATGCTTATGTGTGTTGTGTGTGTTCGGTTGTATGTTTTTAGTGGGTTTCTAGGTGGTTGAACTTAGTTGCAAACGAGTTTGGAAGAAGCCATACTCAAAAGCTACAAAGGTGAGGTCTAGAACCCCTCTTTTATATGTTTTAACTGATTTTGGAGCTGGAAATGCCTGAATGTATGTTTTTATAAAATTGGGTTTCATACCCGTATGTTTGAATGTGTGTATGTTGCGGGTATGGTGTGACATTAGCCTAGGTTCATGCTTGATGATGTTATAGTTGTGCTTCTAAGGCTTAAAATGTATGATTTAAGCTTAGAACATGATAGATAGTGTCTGGGGACCGAATTATGATGATAAGTGTGCCCTAGGCTGCTCATGCGCCCAAACAGTAGTTCATATGCCTAAGTTTAGGAAAAATGCTTAAGTGTTGACAAATGCAGATGAACAAATGCGGATGAGCATTGACAAATGCGGATGTGAAAGTCAATGCGGATGAGAAAGTCAATGCTGATGAGAAAGTCAATGCGGATGAGTAAGTCATGCAAATGAACAAATGCGGATGAGTAGGTTCATGCGACTAAACAAATGCGGATGAACAAAGTTAATGCGGATGAACAAATGCGGATGAACAAAGTTAATGCAGATGGAAAAATGCGGATAGGTAAGTTCATGTGACTGAACAAATGCGGATGAACAAAGTTAATGCGAATGAACAAATGCGGATGAGTAAGTTCATGCGACTAAACAAATGTGGATGAACAAATGCAGATGAACAAAGTTAATGCGGATGGACAAATGCGGATGAGTAAGTTCATGCGACTGAACAAATGCGGATGAACAAAGTTAATGCGGATGAACAAATGTGGATGAGTAAGTTCATGCGACTGAACAAATGCGGATGAACAAAGTTAATGCGGATGAACACAGTTAATGCGGATGTAAAAAAGGGAAATGTGGACGAACACTTAGAATATTTTCTGACTTTTTGGGGAAAAAGTGAAATTTAGGCTTTGACTTGGGAGGTTCCAGGGGGCGATATAAGTTGACCTTTTGAGGTCATATATGTTTTGATGGGCATGATATGATGTATGATTGATGCTTATGCATGATGGAATGTGTGATGTATGTTATGTATGTATGTTGTCCTGTATGATGATGTTGACTGTGTATGATGATGTTCCTTACATTGTATGTTTATTTTTCTCGTGGCTTTACGTTGAATGTTAATGAATGAAATGAAACTATTATGTAATGTAAAGTGGAAGATAATGAAAAGAGGAACATGATGAATGAATGCATGCATTAATGAATGAAGGAAAGTAAAGTAAGTCTTGCAAGCCTTGTATGTGGAAAAATGCCCAATGAAGGGTGTTAGTTCAACGGTGTGTGGGTTAGCTACCCCATAAGGATGCACACCGGGGTCTTTATTTGTGATTGACCATTTGTATAGAACCTTTGTCGCTTACCCTAGATATTGTGGCCAGGCTGCTATGCACCATGACGAGGGGTCTATGATAGACCTCGACCCAGTATCAGCTTTATGCATGATGACGGGTATAGCACATGACAATGGTTCACCTGAATTTACCCTAGGTACTGTGGCCTGGCTGCTGTGTGCCATGACAGGGAGTCTATGATAGACCCTGGGCCAGTACCAGCTTTATACATGATGGTAGGGTAAAATTCATGGTTTTTGATGAAATGAAAAGAAGTAACGACGAACGTATGAATGTAAGTATGAAAGCATGAATGGATGAAAGTTAATGAATGAATGATGAAGATAATAATGATATTATCTATGTGTACGTATGTTGTGTGATCACCTGCAAAAGTAAAGAATGGTTTTAATGAAAGTAATGTATGTTTTATTTTGAAACTAGAACTCACTCAGCAATGCTGACTTTTTATGGATTTTCCAGTTGGCAGGTAAAGTTGCTGAGGATGGCACGAGGTGGCTACTTGGTTCTTTTGGATGACATTCTTTTGTTTAATGTTTTTGCATTGTAATGCGAACAAATAAAATTATGTAACGAATGTTGTATTATTTTGCAAAAGCACTTTAAATGAAAATGTTGTTTTTAATGTTTCCGCTACAGCATTTTGTTTCAAGCCAATGTAATTATATGTTTTATGAGCAATGATTGGCCAGCTATAAGCATCCCGGTAATGGGGCCTTACATAGGTGACTGATGTGGGCTAGACATAGGTGACTCAAGAGCATTCATCTCTCTTTGAGTAGGGGAGGAGTAGAGAGACTCATGGTACTCACTAAAACCTAAATCTTCGTCAATATAGAGGTCAAGGTTTGGGATTAGGTGATTTAAGTCTAGAGGCTGGGGATGGTAACTGTCCCCTGAAGGTTGTTCACTTGAGTGTTGAGACTTAGAGTGAAGGCTTAAGGCAGTTTGGCTTGTGAGCTCATCAGGCTGAGCATGAGTAACCTCAGCATTGATCCTTCAAGAGATAGGAGTGGTTTGCTCATCGGAGAAGTGAGAGCTTTAGTATCCACTTCCTCTTGTATAGGTAAGTGTATGGGAACCTGCACAGGCTCAATAGCTTGAGCAAGGGTTCGTTTGGATTTTCTTTGGTAAGTGTGGGTGATTCGGGGTCTTGTTGGTGGTTGGGAAGTAAAAGGTGTGGGTTCAACACTAGCTTGTGTTGCTAGGTTGTCACCTTGAGCAATGAGCTCTACCATTTTGGGGACAAGGGCTGTTTCTACCCTTGTGAAGCGAACAGTTGGCTTCTTTAAAATTTTAAAGATTGTCCCAATTTAAGGATATTACCTATTTTCCTCAACTATGAGCCCAATTCTCAGTTGAGAATGTATTGAACATATCTAGGAAACATTAGCAAGTAAATTTGTATAAACAAACAGAGCGTACCTGAACTTGAACCCTTGAACCATTCCATGTATTATGAAGGAGAGATCTTTAGAAATTTGGTCCCACCCTCCATGCTTGTTGGACAAGCTGTGGATAACCACATGAAGCAGGTATTTCCACTTAGATGAGACCTTCCCTCTCCTGAAGGTCTTTACAGAGAAATCTCCCTCATAGCTAATCTGCTCAAAGGAATGATTAACAACTTCTTTTGGGAAGAACACATCGCCTTCTTTATGATCCAGCTGAAGATGATTGTCGATGATAGCTAGAGTGATAAAGATTGTCCTCCCATGTACTGTGGCAGACAGTGCCTTCTCCCCATCCATAATGACCTCTTAGCAGGTCTTCTAAAATTAAAGCAAATGAGCCTCATATAGAGGAGGATCATTGGTAAGGGAGGTGAAGTAGTTTGATAGAGCGAGAAAATGGCAAATCTCTAAGAAACTATCATCCTTCTCAGAGTTCAATAGAGCAATCTGGTTGTGTTCACTGTGAAGTTCCATGGAGAAATCAGGGTTGTTTCAGATATTTAGATTGGCCATTTTAAGAAGCTTAAGAGTGAAGGAAGATGAAGAACAAAGGCGGTTGGGAGAATTTAGGTCAAAGAAGAAATGTAGATGAAGACGATTGTGAAAAAGGGAGAATTGTTGGGTTTATATGTGAAAAGGATCTGAGACAAAGTTAATGAAAGAGGATAAACTTTGGAATATAGAAGTCCGTTCCTCCTCTGAAAAAGTTGTTTTCTTTTGCCCAAAAAGTAGTTTTCTTGGATGTCGAGAAATCTTCCGAAGGTTATTTTGCTTCGGAAGTTCTTGAAGAAAAGCTTATGAAGGCAAATTGACTTTGGAAGATATTTCAAAGATTTTTGAGAATGTTGCTTCAGAAGAGATTTATAACTCAGAGTTTTTTTTATTCTATGAAGAATTAAAAGTTCCAAAGAGAAATTGCTTTTGGAAGAAAATTTGTTCTTATAAAACATACAAGTATTTAAGTTGATTTTAAGCTTCGGAAGGTATATCAAAAATTTCTTCCAAAAGTAAAACTACTTAAGTGGATATTTGTTTTCTAAGTCAAAAGTTTCATCATACATAGGATTGTTTCTTACATTGCCAGGAGACTATCCTTCCACCCAAAAATTGACATCCCCAGATGTAGACTTTGCAGTCATATTGCAACCATCATAGTCACTATTTGTATAAGCATACATATTAAAGTTAGAATTCTTTGGATACCAAAGGCCAAGTGATGGAGTACCTTTGAGATATCTTAGAATTCTTTTGAAAGTGATTAGGTGTGGCATATTAGGGTTGGCTTGATATCTTGCACAGATGCATGTAGCAAACATGATATCAGGCCTGCTAGTTGTGAGGTACATAAGAGACCCAATCATTGCCCTGAAGAGATGTTCATCAACACACTCCCTCAAGATCAGGTTCAAGGGAGTGGTTTCTTGCTATGGGTGTCTTAGCAACCTTACAATCAGTCATGTTGAACCTTTGAAGTATATCTTGAACATACTTAGATTGACTTATGAATATGCCATTTTCAACTTGCTTCCCTTGAATTCCTAGAAAGAAATTGAGTTCCCCCATGGCATTCATTTCTAACTTGTCTTTTATTAGCTTTTCAAAGTCTTTGCAATGCTTTGAATTAGTTGACCCAAAGATAATGTCATCCAAATATACTTGAACTAGCATAATGTCATCTCCTATTCCTTTGATGAATAGAGTTCCATGAATAGTACATCTCTTTTAGCCATGTTAACAGAGATATTATGATAGGGTCTGATACCACTTTCATGATGCTTGGTGCAACCCATAAAGAGCCTTATCAAGCTTGCAGACATAATCAGGATGATCGAGATCTGCAAACCCAGGTGGTTGTTTGACATACACCTCTTCATCAATCATCCCATAAAGAAAAGCACACTTGACATCAAGCTGGTAGACCTTGAAGTTCTTGGATGCAACAAAAGCTAGGAATATCCTAACAGCTTCAAGTCTTGTTACAGGAGCAAAGACATTTGTGTAGTCAACTCCTTGTTGAGTATATCCTTGAAAAACTAGTCTGGCCTTGTTCTTGATGACTAGTCCTCTATCATCCTTCTTATTTCTGAACATCCATTTGGTTCCTATAGTAGTCTTCCCATGAGAAAGAGGACACAGGTTCCAAACCTTTTGCTTTTTTGAATTGAAGCAGCTCCTGTTGCATAGCTTCAACCCAACTTCTATCCTTTAGAGCCTCATCAATTTTCTTTGGATCTATCTGGGGGAAAAAACAAGAGTGAATACAAACATTTTCATTATGGGTTTGTCCTTTTGTTCTTACCCCTTTATCAACATCTTCAATGATGTTTGTGGAAGGGTGAGACTTGTCGATCCTTAGTTGAGGAATCACAGCAAGTTGCTTGGATAGATCTAAATTAAAGAAATTTTGATATGTCAGTGAGGATTCACTCTCCACATCAGCACACATATCAAGATTAACTTGATCCCATGAGTGTGTGACATAATTGATGTTTTCATCAATGGAGTGATTTTCAGCATCAAGAATTTCCTGATCACTATCACCCCCACCATGCTTTCCAATATTTAAAGCTCCTTCCTCTGAGTTATGTACCTCTAAGTTGGAATTTGAAGGTACTCTAGGGGCATCAGCAGGATTTGTCATTGATGTGCTGGTAGAAGCTTCATTTGCAGGATTTGTTACCACTAGAGCTGAAGATATGTTGCTTGAAGGTCTTCTTAGCTCAAATCTTGGATCAGGATCACATGTAGGTAGTATGTCTGTAGATCCTGAAATATGCTCACAAGATTTGTTAAAACAGTTGGTAACTAAATCAAGATCAAACAACCAATCAGGACCAGAACCTTTCATACTGGGAGTGTGCTCATTGAAAGTCACATTGGCTGACTCTTCAACTACTCTAGTTCTGAGATTGTATACTCTATAAGCCTTAGCTTGGGAAAAGTATCCAATGAAGTGTCCATCATCTGATTTCTTAGAAAACTTGGCAATTTGATCTTTGGTATTCAAGATGGTGCAAGGACATCCAAATGACTTGAGAAAACCAATGAAAGGTTTCCTCTTATGCCAAAGTTCATAAGGAGTCTTACCATGAGTCTTAACCACTAAAACTTTGTTTTGCACATAGCAGGCAGTGTTGACTGCCTCAGCCCAGAAGGTGATGGGCAATTTAGAGTCGGACAACATAGTTCTTGCAGCTTCAATAAGTTTCCTGTTTTTCCTCTCAGCAACACCATTTTGTTATGGAGTCCTGGGAGCACTATATTGTCTTGCAATACCCTTTTCATCCCAAAATGTATCAAGGATTTGGTTGTTGAATTCAGTTCCTTGATCACATCTTATGGTTTTGACCTAGTGATCACACTGATTCTTAATCTTTAAGATGAAATTATTTAGAATCTCAGGAGTCTTATCCTTAGTTCTATGGAAGAAGACCCATGTGAGTCTTGTAAAATCATCTGTGATCGTAAGAGGTCCTACCTAGACTCATTACACTGGTGGGGCCAAAGAGACCCATATGTAACAAGTGTAAGGGTGAAGTGATGGAGTTTCTTTCCTTTGACTTATGAGATACTTTTTGTTGCTTCCCTTTTAGGCATGCCAGACAATGGTCATCACTTGTAAACTCTTTCTTTTGCATTCCAGATACCAAATCATTCTTAAGAAGTTTATTCATGTTTTTAAAGTTTACATGGCATATTCTTTTATGCTAGAGGAAAGACTCATCCCTATTTGCTTTTGATAGAAAGCATGAAACTTCTCCTAAGGGGGATGTTTCTTGTAAATCCATCTTGTACATGTTCCCTCTCCTAAGGGCTCTAAGAAGGATATGCTCATGAGGAATGACCACCCTGGGCTTGAGAACAATCCACTCATGCTCAGTAAAGAGCATGTTATGACTCTGATCACAAAATTGTAATACACTCAAAAGATTGTACCCAAGCTCCTTGACAAAATTTACTTTTTCAATACTGACCTTACCATTTGTGACCTTACCCCTTCCTGTAAAGTAACCTCCAGCATCACCACTAAAATCAACTGGTCCTCCATCAATTCTTTCAAACTTTTGGAGTAGTGACCTATTGCATGTCATGTGCCTGGAACAACCACTGTTAATGATCCATACATTTTTTTTGTCTTGTGTTGTTCCTGCACAAATGAGATGGTTAGTTACATTTGGAAACTCAAACCTCATTGGTCTTGGGCTCATCAAAAGAAATTGAAGACAATGTAGTAGTAATTGATCCTATAGTAATACTGGATGGATCATTTGCTAAATTTGATGAAGAACGTTCAGCCACTTGGTCTTTCTTTGACTTCCACACCACCTTTGGAAGTTTAAACTTGACCTTCAATACTTTGGAAGTTTTGTTGACTTCGAAAGTTTTGATGACTGGGCCTTTGAAAGATCTTGCTTTCACTGCAGTAGGCTTTAGTACTTTGGAAGCATTCCTTTCTTCCGAGACCAAATTTCTTCCTAGACAAAAGTTTCTTCCGAAGTCAAGTTTCCACTTGTCTTCTTCTTCATTTTGGAGCTTCCAATGGAAAGGGATTTTCCTTCTGAAGCTTTCTTCTTCTTTTCCAGACTCTTAGAAGCTTCTTTCATTGTGATATGGAAACTACTCTATGGATTGTAGATATAATCTTTAGCAAGATGAGAGGTACTCCACACATAACATAGTCCATTTTCTTCCTTCTATGAGTCTTCTTTTGTGAACAAAGCTATACTTGATCACTTTCACTCTCCATCTTCATCTTCTCAGATGATGCGGCAATTCTTGTGGGGTTAGAACTTCCTTTGGAGCTTGATGGTCTATGTTGTACAGTAGTGGTGCATAACTTATCAGCTTTCTTCATGATGATGGGATGACTTGGACATGAACTAGAACTTTTGTTGTTAGAGTTCAAGTTTGTGTCCTCAAATTTAATCACTTTAAATCCTGCAGAAACAAAGACTTGTTTCTGTGTAGAGCTAAAAGTAGCCTTGATCTCTTAAGCCTTCTTTGCCTTTCTTTTGCTCTTTCTGATCAATTTCTTCTCTTGGACTTGGTCATCTCAAAAGCTTTACTCTCCTCAGAGGGATGATGACCCTTCTTAGAATGCTCTTCTTCACTTCTCTCAGAGACATTCTTCATCATCTCCTCTTCATCCTCTTCAATCAAGGGGTCTATGAGAGGAAGCCCATCATCACAAGTTCCACACCTAGGAGATCTTATAGACAAGATTATGTATGGAGGAGCTATCTCACAAGATCCCAATCCTTGCTTATCGTGATAACACATTTTTGTATGCAAGGATGAGGATATCATGTTCTTGAAGGTCTTTTCTTCAAGAAAATATTTTTCTGCCCTGGCTTTGCTGATCACAAGCTCAACCTGACATTCAGTCAACTTAGTTATGAGATCCTTGATCTGAGAATTATAATTGGTGTGCTCATGTTTAAGAACTGAAATGGTTTTCTCTAACTCCTCTATATTTAACTTAAAATCATTTTCAACCTTTTTAAAATAAAATTTTAAGACATTCAAGGACTCGAGATCAGATCTCATCTCTAAGTTGTAGGACCTGTATCTATTAGCAATACATTCAGGAGTGCAAAGATGTTCCAATACCTTGGCTTCAACGTGGTCAGCCATGAGTGCTTGATTTGGAGATGTATCTTCCACCTGAAAGCTCCAGTCAAAGCCTCCTTCTTCAACAGCAACTGCAACTTGCTACTTTGGCTTCCCATTCTGGGGAGCTCTCTTAGTGTAGTTTGTTTTGGCTTGAGTCTGGCCACCATTTGCTCTTGGTGCCTTGCATTCTCTAGCAAAGTGTCCTATCTGGTTACAGTTGTAACACTTTACCTTGCTTTTGTCCAACCCAAACTTTCCACTGGTTGCATTGCTAAGAAACTTCCTCTTTGTCCTCTTCTAGAACTTTTGACTCTATGAGTGAGAAGAGGCATCTGCTGAACTATCTCCATATATTCTAGAATATCTAGATGGATACAGTCCAGATCTTCAAGAATGAAGAGAAAGTTGCATGTGGATTCATTAGTAGAGACAAAAGCATGAGAAGAACTTGTCTCTTGGAAGGGACCTCCTTGAGTGTAGCTTTCTCTTGGAGTCTCTAGGAAGGTGATGAATGGACCCTTTTATGAGTTGTCAGAGTAGTATATGAGATGATGTTGAGGTTCTATGCTATCCCTTTCAGTCACATGAAGGGCTGAACTCATTTGATTGCTAGAGTTACCAGATGAGTTTTGCATGTTAATATCCATCTGGTAGCCACTAAGAATACCATACAACTCAGTTAGAGTAAGAGTCTTAAGGTTCTCATTCCTTTTGATAACAACACAATAGTATGTCCATTGTCTAGGAAGAGGGGACATAAACTTCCTTACAATGTCCCTGTTCTCAAGAGTAACTCCAACATCCATTAGAGTATCCATAATCTCAACATACCTGAAGTATTGTTGAGACATGGTCTCGCCTACTTTAAAGGTGAATTTTCAAATTGTTTCTTGAGAAGATCCTTCTTGTTCTCCTTGGCTTCAGTTGAGCCCTCATACATAAGCTTCAGTGCTTCCCATAGTTGCTTTGCAATCTTGCACTTCTTGAAGCCTCTGTTGATAGAGTTTGGAAGTGCAGTTTGAAGTGTTGTAATGCCTTTTTGATCAATCTCTATTCTCTTCCTGTCTTCATCAGAGAAATTAGCCACAGTCTTTGGAATCATACCACCACCAATATCAGATGAGGTGCTTGGTATGTAAGGTCCTTCAATAACAGAGCCCCATATCCTGGAGCCTTGAGACTTGATATAGCTATCCATTCTTTGACGCCAAGTATCAAAGTCTTTAGGAGTGATCAGTGGAGACTTTGTCATAGTTCCAGTTTCCATTTCAGCCTTGGTGATAGCTTCCATTTGAGTTGTTAAGTGTTTTGTGTGTGAGAGAGATCTTAAGATGGTGAGATATTATATCAAGAGCTTTACAGACTCTGATACCAAATGCAGGACCGTTAGAAGGGGTGATGCACCTTTGCAACACAACAACACAAGTGAGGAGAGTTCTTTAGAACACTTAAAAGATCAAATAGGAAACTGGTTTAACTATTATGGGAGATGCTAAGAACACAAGTAAAAGAGAGACAAAATGTAAGGCCCCGTTCCTGGGACGCTCACAGCTGGTCAATCATTGCTCATAAAACATACATTTACGTTAACTTTAATAAAACATTACAGCAAAAACATTAAAATAACTTTTCAATTCAATATAAATGCTTTTGCAAGTTAATACAACATTCGTTACAAAACATCGTTTGTTCGCATTAAAATGCAAAAACAGTATACTAGGGAATGCCATCCAAAATGAGCCAAGTAGTTGCTCCGTGCCATCCTTAGCAACAATTACCTGCCAACTGGAAACACATAAAATTCAGCTTTGCTGAGTGAGTTCTAGTTTTAAAAATAAAACATACTTTACTTTTGTTTAAAACCGTTCTTTACATTCATACGCGATCAAACATAATACGTACACACAGATATTATCATTATTATCTTCGTCATTCGTTCATTAACTTTTGTTCATTCATCGTACATCATTATCATTCACTTTCATACATTACTTTCTTACTTTCATTTGTATGTTCATTACTTTCGATGACATGTACAATACCCCGAACATTGTGCACGAAGCTGGTTACTAGGCCTGAGGTCATTCGTAGACCTCGAACATTATGCACGAAGCTGACTCCAGTACCTAGGGCAAGTACATTCACCACTTATCTTTTCTCTTTCATTCCGGATCAATGCCATATGCTACACCCTGAATATTGTGCACGAAGCTGGTTGCTGGGCCTGAGATCTTTCATAGACCTCGAATATTGTGCACGAAGCTGACTCTAGTACCTGGGGCGAGTGGCAAGGACCCCATACATATGGTCAATCACAAGGATTAGACCCCAGTGTGCATCCTTCCGGGGTAGCTAACCCGCACACAGTTGAGCTAACACCCTTCATTGAGTGTGAACCTCCATTCATTGCTTGCAAGACTTTCTTACTTTCATTCATTCATTCATTCATTAATGCATGCATTCTTTCATTACGTTCCTCTTTTTATTATCTTCCACTTGACGTTACAAAATACTTCTCATTTTATTCATAAACGTTCAACGTAAAGCCACGGGAAAATAAAATACATAACCAGGAACATAAACATGAACATACAAACATCACCATACAAGGCACATCATACATACATAGCATACATCACACATACCATCATGCATAAGGATCAATCATACTTCGCCCACCTTGCGGGCGCATGGGGAACACTTAGGTGCATGGGTACTATTTGGGCGCATGACCTTGTGGGCACATGGGAAACACTTAGGCGCATGGGAAACTTTCAGGTGCATGAGCACTATTGTGGGGCATGGGCAACACTTAGTCATTTTGGGCAAATTCTAGGCGCATGGGCATTATGCAGGCACATGAGAGTCTAGGCGCATGGGAATCCTGGGCGCATGGACACTTATCTATTTCAGCCTATTTCTAGGCGCATGGGTACTGTTTGGGCACATGGGAACACTTAGCAGTTTATACCATTGGGCGCATGGGCCACTATTTAGGCGCATGGGCAGTCTAAACCTCACTTAAACATCATAATTCAGTCCCTATCATCATTTATCATGTTCTAAGCTTAAATCATACATCCTAAGCCTTAGAAACATAATCATAACATCATCATACACATACATAGCCCAAAATCAAATCCCACCCGTAAACACACACATACACACGTACGGGTATAAAACCCAACTTTTATAAAAACGTATATACATGTATTTCTAGCCCCAAAGCAGTTTAAAACGAGTAAAAAGGGGTCCTAGAACTCCCTTAGCTGCCTTTGGTTATGACTTCTTCAAGACCCATTTGCAATTGAGTTCAGCCGTCTAAAAACCCACCAAAACATACCCGAACACACAAAAACACATATTAGCATACAACCAAGGCTAAGGCCAGTTAAGAACATGCTAAAAAAAATTCTTACCTTGAATTTGAATTCTTTTTCTTGTTCTTCCAAAGACCCGAAGGTTTATGCTTTTCTTCACTTTCTCTCTCTAAAATCCTAATGCTATGTGTGAAGAAAGGGTGATGGGCGGCCATCACCTTTATTCACCAACATTTCAAAGATCTTGTTCTTTTGACACATATAACCCCTTAACCTGGGCTTTATTTCATTTCTTTCATTTCCTTTACTTTTATTCTTTCTTTTATGTCTATAAAAATAACTGGGTGTTACAAGTCCACCCCCTTATATAGGTTTCATCCCCGAAACCCGTTATTCCTCAAACAATCATGGGTAATGTTGTCACATTTCCTCCTGCATATCCCACGTAGGCTCGGATCCCTTCCTGTTCTTCTACTGTACACGCACAAGAGGAACCACTTTATTCCTTAACGTTCTCTCCTTATGATTAATGATCGCCATGGTTGCTGCACATAATTGAGTCCTTCATCTACCTCGATATCTTCTAGTGGTACAACCATATCTCGTCTTCTAAACATTCTCTCAGATGAGATACATGGAATGTCGGGTGAATTCCACTTAACTTATCTAGTAGCTCCAATCTATAGGCCACCTCCCCTACTCGGGCAATGATTCGAAAAGGCCCTGTGTACCTCGGGCTCAACTTGCCTCACTTTCTGAACCGAATGATACCTTTCCAAGGTAAAACTTTCAACATAACTCTATCACCCACCTGGAACTCAATCAGTCTATGTCTCTTATCGGCATACGACTTCTTCCTATCTTTCGCTGCCTTCATAAAGGCCTTGATCCTTTCCAGCTTCTCAGTTGTAGCCTCGACCACCTCGACACTCCCTAACTCTTTATGGCCAATATCACCCCAACAAACGAGTATTCTACATCTCCTACCATATAGCATCTCATAAGGGGACATACCAATGTTGGCATGATAACTATTGTGTTAGGATCATGTACTGGATGAATACTAACAGATTTATGCGTATACCGAATCAAATAGTGTGGAATCCTATTTGATTGGCGATCCAGTTAGTGAGAACGTACGTAGAATCAATTAAAGATTGAATCTAAACATTAAGAATGATTAGCAATCAATCTACTGCGATCTATGAAGTTGGAACAGGTTGCTAGAGGTCTCTGGACGGCTAGGGTACGTGTAGGTATCAAAATATTCAAAGTGTCTTGTTTTTCCACGATTTAAGTGGTATTTATAGGTTAGGGTTTCTCAATCGTGCGACTGGACCATTTGCATGGTTCAGTCGTGCGATTGAGTCATGCGGCTGATCCATTCACACGACTGAGTGTTCAGTCGTGCGACTGAGTCAATCTCATGTTACAATCATGCGACTGATCCAGTCTCCTGGTTCATTAGCATGAAGTTGTTCATGCGTATGGTGCATTAGCATGGGCCAATCGCATGAAAACTTCACACGATTAAGTTTAACATATTTCTTAATTATCATTTAATAAGATCCATGCAAACAACCACAAACCTATACAATTAGTTCAATAAGCATTATTACATACCAAGCAATGAAATATTCAACATTATAAGCACAACCATAAATTGTATTTCATTAAGTACCCGTTCAATTAAATATGAGTAAGACAATAAATACATTTTACATTAAGTTCAGAACTAGAGACACATGTATCTACAAACTCTCCGTTGGACCTAGTTTCATTTAATGTCCTACATCCTTCATAAGCTCCTCATACTTCTTGTACTTATCTTCTCTTGTGACTCCTGCGTGTATCTCAAAAGCAAAACAAAGTCAAATAATTTTTCTGAAATTCTAGACTTTGTACAATATCTTGTGAGTCATAGAACATTGGCCACTTGTATAATGTATAGACATCATCAGCAGACAAGTTAGTAAGCCACATCGGGTCAAACACCCTGATGGTTTCCATAATACCATTGTTGTTCAATACTATGATTGCCTCTCCCATTCTCCAATCATAGTACCACCATTTGAAGTGTGGAGTGAAGTCCTGTGGCATTGCCCGTAGAGGGATCTTAGACATTGTGCGCGGAGGACTCCACTTTAGAACTATTTTCAGTTTTCTAGTTATGGCATCAACCTCAGACCGTCTGATATACCTTGTTGGTTGTTAAGGTTTGAAGTTGACCCATCTGGTGTGGTACTCTCTCTTTAGAGCTGCTTCAAACTAGCCTGACATTTTACGTGGGTCAACGTATAGCAATTTCAACTTTGCTAACTGGTTAAGCTCAAAACCAAGAAGAGTCTTCAGATCGTGTGGGAACCTAAAGTACTCAATACCCTTCTCACGTTTAACTGCATAAACATTGAGATCTTCAAAATGTGCCCACACTATGATTTTGCCCGACACCTTGTGATGTTTCTTCACTTTGTAAAGCTTGGTGTAGACAGTTGACGTTGCAGCACTGCGTTTGGCTCTTATTTCTTCAAAGCATGCAGCCCATTCAGCCTTTCTGATGTTGACTTCGGCGTCCGAGGCTTGGGCTTGCTCTTTATTCCTTTCCGACTCTTGTTCCATTTTATCTAGAGTCTCAAAGGTATCACTGACAAAATTGTCGCCCAGATTGGGAATGACATTACCCTCATTGTCAGTGTACTCTGGATAATATTAATCCGTGACATCTTCAATCTCGATCTCATTGACGTCGTTGAGCTTGTCGTCACTTTCCACATGTACTATAGGAGCATCTTTCACGATCTTGTCAAGATTGAGTCGAAACATTTCAGCGAGTTGCTCGTCGGTGAGATCATGAATTATCTCTCCTTCTTCAAGAGTGTAATTCACTGATCTCCTGACTATCCCTTGCAGATCAAGAATCATCGTGAGTTAAGTCTTGATCTGTTGGAGGGGAGCAACATCATATTCATCTCCTTGAAAAATTGGATCTGCTTGATTTAAAAAATGTAACAAATCAACCATTAGTTAATAATCAAAGCAGTAAACATCAATAATAAATATAAACATTAATTACAAAACATTAGTCTAAAAGTTCAATTACAAGTTGTATTTCAAGTACATAGATAACTACATATTACTTTTCCCTTGAATGGCTGGTACATCAGCAGGATCGACAGAAGATGATAGGGCTCCCTGGTCTTGATTTTTCTTTATACACCTCTCATGACCTTGGGCTAATATAGATGCCGTTGTATCTCCTTCTTCATCATCATCATCACCGACGTCATCACCTCCCTCTGTATCATCACCATGATCGTCATCATCTGCATCATCATCATCATCATCACTATCATCATCATCTCCATCATCTCCATCACCTTCTCGGATCTTTAGAGGCTCTTCTTTGGATCCCTTCAGTCCAGCATAAGCTTCTTGTTCTGGGCCTCTAAATCCTGTATCCTCTGTACTGAGGATGTATGTATCTCTCCCAGCTTTGTGATCTCTTTTCTATGAGCCTTAATCTTTTGAATGGATGAGGCATGTGTCTCTTGCAGCTCCTCAATCTGTTGGCTCTAAGCCTCGATCCTCTGGGCTTGGGAGACATTGAGCTCCATCAGAGGATTAAGCTGAGAGGCTCTCTTTTCATCCGTAGCCAGCAGCTTTAGCACTAACCGGTTAAGGTTAACCAGCTGCTCCTCCAACCCGACAGATGGGTAAGAGGATCCAAAAACAGGTAGGACCTGAGATCAGGTCCCTGCTCCATGGCTGCTGGTGGTGGTAGTGGATGTAGAGAAGATTAGGGGTGGTATAGATGTGGATGGCTGTGTATGAGCTGTAGTGGTGGTGAATAGGAAGTGGGTAACTGGTGGAGTGGGTGTGGTAGTGGTGTATGAGGTGGTAGTGGTGGGTGGAATGGTGGTAGTGGTAGTAGGAGAAGTGGTGGTATGTGGTGTGGCTGAGGTAGTGGCTGTGATGGTATAAGAGGTCAATGTAAACTTTAGTCGCTTTCCCTTCTTACCATATGGATGAGCCATCCTCTTCGTCCTTGTGCCTCGAGACACTAAGGCTCCCCCTTCGCTACTGGGCGGGTCCGAGGCATATGTGGGATCTGTATCAGTGGCAGCTTCCCCGGACTCCCCTGGGCATCTACCAACCGCCCTTAAACCTTTTTCTGTGGCAACCACCCGGCTGCCCACAGTCCTCGTTAGAGGCTCCTCATCACTCTCTTCTTCCTCATCGGGAGGATAGAAGTCTTGGTGAAAGCTGGTTGCGGTGGCATCTGGATGTGTAGGGGGTGAATGAGTAACATGTGTAGTGGGGCCTCGCGAAGAAGCGGGCCCGGAGTCTCTGCCTGTATCACCGTCATCGTCGGAGTCGTCAATGGAAGAGCAATTAGCTCAACATCTAAGTCACTCTCCGCATGGCGCCACTTTCGCCTACCCGGCGCCACATAATCAGCCTGAGCCAGATGCCTGAAGAGTCTCTTCACTGGGGTTTGACCTGCTTTCCCCGGTAGACCTTCATGCGATCCAATGTCGTATTATCCATGATCTCCAATGACATAGCGTCGTGGCTCTCCTTGGGTAGTGTGGGTAGCTTCTCATCAAAGATCATCTGGAGAAACCTAGGGTACATGTAGAAACCCTCTATGCCCTTAGCCTCCAGATTCTCTATCAGATAAGAGAATATCATGCTCGAGAAGCTGAAAGGGTGGTTCAGTACCAGTGCCACGTAGGCATTTTGAATCTGGTCTGAAAGATCATCAAACCCACCCTTTCTCGACGCCAAGCACTTAAGGATGACATTTGCTAAGTACTTGTACTAGGGACACAGGTTGCTCTTGTTGAGCACCCCTGCATTGATATCCCCACCGTACTTCATCCTTAAGAAGCACCCTCTCATAGTCAGAGGGTGAAGTCTGGTAGGGTGGTCTGCATCGTCACCCAAACCAAGTACTCGTCAGATATCCTCAGCTGTAATCTCTATGTCCATACCAAAAATAGAACTCCGGATGCTATAGGGCTCATGTGCACGATTAACCGATGCCCCCTCCCAAAAGGCCTGCTGTATTGGCCTATAGGGAGTGCACGATGTGGATATAGCTTGGTGAATCTGGGATCTCTTTACGAATGCAATGATCCTTGCAAACTCGGCACCGTTCCGAGACGTGGCATCTAAATGAGCACATATGTTGTGCTTGGGGTTGATGGACCACCTGCCAGCTATCAATCTGTAACACAAGAGACATAGAAATTAGATAACCACACAACATAAATCAGTTCTAATTAATCTGGTTCAATTCATTCTGGTTCAATCATGCGATTGAACCATGCGACTGTGTCAGTCGGTTGACCTGGCATGCGACTGGATTCAATCGAGTGACTGAGCATGAGATTGGGTTCAATCGGGTGACTGAGCATGCGATTGGTTCAGTCAGTCATCTGAGTTCATTCGTATCACTCATTCGGCAGATTGAGTCATTCGGTCAACTCAATCATGCGATTGTAGTTCATCCGTGTGTCCAGTCGCATGTCCCACTGTTTGTTCAACTGAAATCGAATTTGGTCCAAAACTTAGAATTAGACGTCATGTTTTGGTTCATTAGACTCGCAATCACTTTACTAATAACCTAATAACTTTAATTTTAACATTCCACTCGGTTTAGTTAGGTTATTAGTCCATTCACAGGTCGGTTCTAGTTAGGTCCAATTTCTTGATTTTTGAGGCAAATCGATAGAGATTTTGGCATGGTTACACCGCATTTTACCTGTATAATCACCAACGAAAGTCAGAATATCAAGATAGGTTGTGCAATTTTGGCAGAGTAATGGTAGGTTGTCTGATTTTAAGGCGATTGGGGGTGATGAGTTGAATGCGATCGACTATGGCCCTATTTATACTGAATCTGATTTCAATCGGGCGACTGGACCCATTCGCTCAGTTCATTTGGGCGATTAGACCTCAGTCGTGCGATTGGTTCAGTAGATCACATTCAGTCGGGCGACTGACTCATTCACATAGCTCCATTCGGGCGACTGGCTCAATCTTGTGAGCCATTCGGGTGAATGGTTCATACTCATGCTCCATTCAGCTGTCTAGGGCATGAGTATGATCCATTCGTACGGTTGGTCCATACTCATGGTCCAGTCGTGCGAATGGATCAAACTCATGATTTTGACTTTATGGCCATTTGATATTTTACACTCTTTAACTTATTGATTAAACGTTTTAAGCACTCGATCATCTCAGACATGGTCATTTTAGCTTGAGAACTTTTGATTACCTTAGACGTGATCCTTTAGAAACACTTTGTCACCTTAGATGTGACTCATTTTACATTTGAAAATACGTGTGGTCACCTCAGATGTGACCCTTTTTAGTTGATTAAATCCCCTATTGAATTCCATGGCGTAGTCTGATATCTAACAAATTGAATTGACAAAATTTAAACAAATAAATGACTTAAAACTGAAATACAAAACTCATGAAAGCTTTAAACGATTAAGTTTAACATATTTCTTAATTATCATTTAATAAGATCTATGCAAACAACCACAAACCTATGTAATTAGTTCAATAAGCGTTATTACATACCAAGCAATGAAATATTCAACATTATAAGTACAACCACACATTATATTTCATTAAGTACCCATTCAATTACATATGAGTAAGACAATAAAGACATTTTACATTAATTTCAGAAACAAGGGACACATGTATCTACAAATCCTAAAAATCGTAAATCGGTTACGGTTTTAGAATTTTAGGGAGAGAATAGGTTTAGTTAGTAACATTATTACAAAAAAAACGAGGGAGGAGGAGAGGCTAGCTGATAGAAACTAGATCGTATCTGTGATACTGATTCAATGACTTTGGAAAACGATAGTACACAGGAACAAACCACTTGTGACTTTAAGAGTTTAAATTTAATAAGATGTGAAGTTCAAAGTATAAGTCTGTGTAGTCTGAGCAATATAAAAGGAAAAATGATAGTAAAACTAGCTACTACTGAGGTAACACAAAGAAAGTAGACCTAGAGGTTGCTAGACCACAGATGATATGTTAGTAGATTCAACACAATAGATAATTAGACCTTGTTGGTGATCTCAAGATGAAACTAAGTTGTTCAACAAGTTATGGGTTATCATCTTATCCCTGGTTGACACAATCAACAAAATTCCAATAAGGGGTGACGAGCAGAATAAACGCCACAAATGTGAGCGTAAGACCAATATATGAGCAAAAGCACATGAAAAATGCATAAGCAATCAAACTAATAACCTATGTTGTTGGTGAGATCTATGCAAAAAGATTAAACTTGCTCAACTAAGAAGATAGGTTATGTGTCTCTCTGCTTTCGGTGGCACTGACCTGAGGATAAGCATAACCTAGATATTCTAGAATTCATTGTTGTTTGCCGCCTCTCTGTTGTGCGATGGCACTGACCTGAGGCTTGGCTTCTCTTTGAAAGTTCTAAGAATAGTTTCTTCTTGTAAACTACCCTGAGACCGCTCAAAAATCTCTCGAGGAATGTTGATTACCATATAAGTGTGGGATCCACAATGCTTGTTGAGATAATCAAACCTTAAACTATCACCAATCTATGTCAAAAGTCTGTGTATGGATTTAAAGAGGACCAACATACTGACAATCATCGTGGCTACAATCCTTGAAAGTCCAAATCAATGTGGGGATCTAATAGTACTAGTATGATTTCCTAAACTTGCTAACGACTCTAGATGAAAAACAAGAATCGAGCATCAAATGGTTTTTGATAACATGTCCCGAATGATTTGACTTACCTGTATGATTCTAATGGATTTAACATAGGTTATTAGTTTGATTGCTTTTGCATTTTTCATGTGCTTTTGGTCATATATTGGTCTTACGCTCACATTTGTGGCGTTTATTCTGCTCGTCCTCCCTAATTGGAATTTTGTTGATTGTGTTAACCAGGGATAAGATGATAACCCACAGCTTGTTGAACAACTTAGTTTACTCTTGAGATCACCAACAAGGTCTAATCATCTATTGTGTTGAATCTACCAACATATCATCTATGGTCTAGCAACCTCTAGGTCTACTTTCTTTGTGTTACCTCAGTAGTAGCTAGTTTTACTATCATTTTTCCTTTAATATTGCTCAGACTACACAAACTTATACTAAAACTTGTTTTTGAGGTTTTGTGAGGTGTTTAAATCCTAAGAGAGAAATCTAAAGGATTCGGTTCCTGAAAAGGCAGCTTCAATTCATTTTGACCATTTATGGACCAATTCGATTTGGAATCATACAGGTAAGTCAATCATTCGGGACATTTTATCAAAAACCATTTGATGCTCGATTCTTGTTTTTCATCTAGAGTCATTAGCAAGTTTAGGAAATCATACTAGTACTATTAGATCCCCACATTGATTTGGACTTTCAAGGATTGTAGCCATGATGATTGTCAGTATGTTGGTCCTCTTTAAATCCATCCATAGACTTTTGACACACATTAGTGATAGTTTAAGGTTTGATTATTTCAACAAGCATTTGTGGATCCCACACTTATATGGTAATCAACATTCCTCAGGATATTTTTGAGCGGTCTCAGGGTAGTTTACAAGAAGAAAATATTCTTAGAACTTTCAAAGAGAAGCCAAGCCTAAGGTCAGTGCCATCGCACAGCAAAGAGGCGGCAAACAACAATGAATTCTAGAATATCTAGGTTATGCTTATCCTCAAGTCAGTGCCACCGCACAGTAGAGAGGCACGTAACCTATCTTCTTGTTTGAGCAAGTTTAATCTTTTTGCACAGATATCACCAACAACATAGGTTATTAGTTTGATTGCTTTTGTATTTTTCATGTGCTTTTGTCATATATTGGTCTTACGCTCACATTTGTGGCGTTTATTCTGCTCGTCACCCCTTATTGGAATTTTGTTGATTGTGTTAACCAGGGATAAGATGATAACCCACAGCTTATTGAACAAATTAGTTAAATCTTAAGATCACCAACAAGGTCCATCTATTATGTTGAATCTACCAACATATCATCTGTGGTCTAGCAACCTCTAGGTCTACTTTATTTGTGTTACCTCAGTAGTAGCTAGTTTTACTATCATTTTTCCTTTTATATTGCTCAGACTACACAGACTTATACTTTGAACTTCGCATCTTATTCAACTAAAATTTTAAAGTCCAAGTGGTTTGTTCCTGTGTACTATCATTTTCCGAAGTCATTGAATCGGTATCACAGATACGATCTAGTTTCTATCAGCTAGCCTCTCCTCCTCCCTCGTTTTTTTGTAATAATGTTACTAACTAACTTATTCTCCCCCTAAAATTCTAAAACCATAACCGATTTACGCTTTTTAGGATTTTATTAAGCGATGAAATAACACCAATTTAATTAAACTGCTTATAATTAAACACAATAAATAAAGACAATAAAAAATAAAAGAATATGGACAATACATATCGGACTACACATGGTCATCTTTAGGAATTACCTCACTTTTTTAACGCCATTGACCTCTAACAAATATAAAAACCGTGGTTTATCAAAAGCCTTTGTATAGAGGTCAGCGCGTTAAAAATCAATATTTATTTTTACCACATCGATTAGGTTCTTTTCAAAACAGTCACGTATAAAGTGATATTTTATTCCGATGTGTTTGGTCTTAGGATGTTGGACCGGATATTTAGTTACTGCAATTGCAGCAGAGTTATCAACAAAAATAGGAGTAGAAGAGAAATTCAAACCGTAGTCCCGCATTTGCTGTTGAATCCATATGATTTGTGAACATCAACTTGCAGCATCAACGTATTCGGCTTCACAGGTTGACAAAGCAACCGAGGTCTGCTTCTTACACTGCCAGGTCGCTAATCTTCTCCCAAAGAATTGACATCCTACTGATATAGACTTGTAGTTCATCTTGCAGCACCGTAATCGGAGTCACTATATGTTGTTAGCTCGAAGTCATCGTCATGAGGATACCACAACCCAAGTGTTGGAGCACCCTTCAGATAATGGAATATCCTTTTAACCCCTATCAGATTGTTAACTTTTGGCTTTGCCTGATATCTTGAACATAAACATGTCATGTACATGATATCAGGTCTTGAGGCAGTGAGGTACATGAGAGATCTAATCATTCCTCGGTACATGGTGGCATCGACTAGATCACCATTCTCGTCGGGTGCTACATCATGGTTTGTAGCAAGTGGAGTCCCAGCTGCGGAAGCATTCTCCATGTCAAACCGATTGAAATATCTCCTACATACTTGGTCTGATGTAGGAAAATCCCTTTTGGTGTCTGATCCACCTTTAACCCGAAGAAAGAATTCATCTCTCCCATGGCACTCATTTCAACTCAGCCTTCATTACTGCTTCAAACTCTTTACATAGATCTTCATTCTTTGAACCTAAGATTATGTCATCTACATAAATTTGGACCAGCAGTAAATCACCATCCTTTTCTTTAATGAACAGTGTGCAGTCAATAACACCTCTGCGAAAATCGTGTTTCACAAGGGGAGTCGAGAGTTTCTCATACCAGGACCTGGGAGCTTGATGAAGCCCATATAAAGCCTTGTCGAGTTTGTAAACTTTGTCCCGATGATATGGATCCTTAAATCCCTTAGGTTGATTGACGTACACTATCTCTCAGATTTCACCATGAAGGAATGAACTCTTCACATCCAGTTGATAAACTTTAATCTTCGTGTACGATGCATAGGCAAGGAAGATACGGATTGCTTCCATTCTTGCCACGGGTGCAAACACTTTAGTGTAGTCTATGCCCTCGACTTGTCAAAATCCTTGAACAACAAGTCGAGCCTTGTTTCTGATGATCACTCCTTGATCATATTTCTTGCATTTTAAGACCCATTTAGTGCCAATGACCTTAGTACCTTTAGGTCTATCCACCAGAGTCCATACACCTAACTTCTTGAATTGAAGAAGTTCTTCTTGCATGGCACTCACCCATGCCTCATCATTCAGAGCTTCACTAACATACTTTGGCTCAAACTGAGACATAAAGCAATGATATGCACCGTCGTGAATGTATCCCTTTTCCATCACCGAGGCATAATCAGCTGAGTACAGCTGATTTCTGGTCTGAACTCCTGATCTCACATCCCTAATGACATTATCCAAGGGATGATAGACATTTAGGCGTGATCCAGGAGTGGATGAAACAACTACCTCAGAATCAAGATTATGAACATTTGGTTTGGTATCTGAAGCAGTAGGAGTCTGAGGTTCTAAAGAATCAGAGGCATCAATGTCAGATGCTTGTGGACTTGCAGTAATAGGAACCTATTCCTCCTGGTTGTTCTGATAAGTCTCCATAGCTTCTTCATCAGAGGAGAGTCACTATCTTCAGGTACTCCCCCTAAGTTGTTAGATGACTGACCTTGTGAACCAGATCATGTTGAATCTTGTGAAGGTGTGTTCAAGACATCATACATCATCTTTTTGGCCAACTCTTCTCAGAAGTGGAGAGTGGTATGTTGAAGGACTTGAAGAATCCATCATAGTCGAAAAAGAAGGCGGGTCTTTTCCAGCAGGTGGTGTGGTGTATCTCTGAACATCAACGTTACACCACACTTCTACTCGGCCCGTTGAGTTGTTGTAAACTCTCTTGTTCGGTATGTTGTATCCTAGAAAGATACCTTCATCAGCCTTCTTGTTGAATTTTCCCTCCTGAGTCTTCTTCAGTAAGGTGCACGGAGCGCCAAATGGCTCGAGATACGCTAGATTGGGTTTACATCGTTGTAGTAACTCGTAACACGTCTTTCTATGGCGTTTAACTACCAGAACACAATTTAGCGTATAACACGCAATTGCAACTGCTTCATTCCAGAATTGGATAGGTAATTTCGAGTATGCTAGCATCGTCTGTGTTGTCTCTATCAAGCTGCGATTCTTCCTTTCAGCAACGCCGTTCATCTGAGGAGTGTAGGCAGAAGTGAACTCATGCACAATTCCCTTTTCCTTGCAGTAAGCCTCCATCTATTGATTCTTGAACTTGGTTCCATTGTCTGAGCGCACTTGTCATACCTTTAACTTGTATAGGGACTCCAGAGTAGTTACTAATTCCTTGAATGACTCAAATGTTTCTGATTTGGATTTCAGAAACATCACCCAAGAGAATCTTGAATAGTCATCAGTAACTACATAGCAGTACAGGTCGCCTGCGATGCTTCTTGTATTGACTGGACCAAACAGATCCATATGAAGAAGTTCAAGCGGAAGTTTGATGGAATTAACTTTCTTTTCCTCATGAGACTTCTTCGTCTGTTTGCCCTTCTTGCATGCAACACAGAAATCAGGAAGTTGGAAGTTTTTGACATTAACTCCTCTCACGAGATCATTCTGGATCAAGTGATTCATCTTCCATGGATTAATGTGTCCCATTCTCCTATGCCAGGAGATGGAATCCTTCTCAGTAGCTTTTGACAAGAAGCACTGAACTTCATGATCCGTTGTGGAGGCCTTTGATAGATCCAAGACATAAAGGTCCTTATATCTTGAGGCAGACATTAAAACTTGGTCCTCCGGGATCACATAATCCTTTTTTTAGGACATAACACTATTGTCGAATACTACTGTAAAACCTTTATCACAAATTTGGGATACAGAAAGCATGTTATTTTGAAGTTTTTGAATGTAGTTTACCTTGTCAAACTTCACTTTCTGATGACCCACTTCACCTTGCGCTATGATATACCCTCCTTTGTTTCCAGCAAATGAAACATGTCCTCCTTTTATTTGTTTGACATTTGATAGGAGAGCCCTGTTCCTTATCATGTGCCTGGATGCTCCGCTATCTATAATCCATGTGTAGGTTTCAGCACTATAGCGAACACCCTGCACATTCAAATGAAAACATTAGTTCGGGTTAGGAACCCAGTCCTTTACTGGCTTGGGTGTCCCAGAGGCATCACACATCGTAAATGTAACCCATTGACCGTTCAAGGGTGAGGGAAGCTCAGATGTCTTCTTGTTCTCATTATCAGACAATGAGGTTGATTTTTCTTTCCATAAGCCAGCTTTGTGTAAGGCCTGTTTGTGATAAACAGACGACTAGCTAATGTGTTAAACTGTAAGTTCACTATCCGTTTTAGGTGGTGTCATTGAGTACCATTTAAAAAAGCTAGGTTTTGGTTCCGAAGTTCAACTTTCCTCCTCGGTGTCTAATAATAAGGACAATGAGACGCAATGTGTCCATACTCTCCACAACTATAGCATGATCGGCTTTCGACTTTACGATTTAACTGTTTTTGTGGAGATATATGTGACACACGTGTGACCTTACTCTGTTTGGGTTTTGTCTCTTCTTGTTTAGATGTTTTGTAAGGTTTAACAAAGTTAATTGCTTTAATAGTTTTAACATCTTTTCCTTTTTGTTTACCTGGACTTAGACTTGACACACGTGGGTGTTTAACCTGTTTGGTCTTTTTGGCTTCAGAATTAGACTTGATTGACCCAGACTTTATATTAACCTTTTGAAACTCTTTGTCCAGATTAACGCAAGGCATTTTACCTTTTGCCTTTGAAGTGGCCTCCTTTTGTTTAGTACCAAATTCATTTGATTTACAGGTGGAATCTAGATCACTTACAAGAGGAGTAGACACCACATGATCCTTGATTGAATTGTTATTGATTGGTTTACATTTTGTGTTCATCAAGTTCTCATGTGGTGGTGGAACCACTTTATAACCTAATCCTTCCCCGTTGTTTCTCTCTCTCACTAAGTTTTGAACAATATGAGATGAACTTGTCCAACTGTGCAGTTTTTGCTTTAGTGAATGAACTTCTACTTCTAAAATTTCCTTTTGTTTCTTAGTATCCTCTAAGAGTTAAGATAGAACTTAATGTCATTTGATTGGTTAAAAGCTAGAACTTCGGTTTCCCTAAGTTGTTTATTCAATAGTTCTATCTTTTCTTTATAACTGTGCTCATTTTGTTTAAGAATTTGTTAGCTTCAGTGCACAGTTCCAAGTCCTTCACTAAGTTATCGTTATGATCTAATAACCTAGCAAATTTTAAATCAATACGTTCCCTAAATCTATTACAGCCAGAACAAACATGATTACTAAAAAGTTGGTCAGTAGTACTTACCTAAGAGCGTTCTAATGAATCAGCCATCAATACAGAGTCTGGTATTTCTGGTGCTGGTGATTCTGATGTTGTTGCAGTTTCCCCTTCTTCAGGCAGGTAATTGACCACTGGTGCAGTCTCTTCTATGTTTGACATCGCGAGTTCGACTGCAATATCTCCTTCACTAGCTGAATCGTCATCTAAATCTTCAACACTAACGATGTTGGATTCTCCCGATGAGACAAACTGAAAGCTCCAGTCCTGTCCTTCATTATCATGAGTAGTCAAGGCTTTGGGGTCCTTGCTTGATGAAGTAGGACTGCTAGTGTTTTATCCTGATGATTGAAGGAGGAGAAAGGATTTCCATTGCCAGTGTTCTTTGGCTTCACACACTCCCGTTTGAAGTGTCCTTTCTCGCCGCAGTTGAAACAAGTCACCTTGGTCTTATCGAAACCAAAGGTAGTGTCCTTAGTAGCAACCAAGTTCTGTCTGGTTTTCTTGACAAACTTCTTAGCTCGCCGGACAGCACTCGCTAAGGCCCATATTATATCCATCCGTTCCAGCTCTGTCTCGTCCACCTGCTCGTAATCCTCATCAGCCAGATGTCAGTTCCCAATTTTACCAGCAATTAGTCAATCATAGGAGTGGACTACCGTAGCTAAGAGATCCATGTGCTCTTTAGCTACCTCCACTGTCACATTACCGAAATTCTCGGTCTTCAGTTTTGCTGCATTGGCTTCAGGTATGATGTATTGGGTACCAGACGACCTTGACGTTTCTGACCCTGAAGTAGAGGCTTGAGAAGGACTAGCCGAGCTTGATACAAAAGCTGTCTGAAGAGGTGCTCTAGATGTTTTGACTTGTGGAGTTGTGTTGTACAGTGCTAGATTCTAATCATAGGAAGACTTTTGTGCTCTATACTTCATCCTTAGCTCTTCCTCTCCTAGCTGCAGAATGAAGTCATTGATATCTAACTTCGTTAGCATACCATTCTGTCTGAGGTTGGAGACAAATGAAACCCATTTCTCTGGAAGCCCATCTACAAAGTTAGATACTTTGTCCTCCATTGACGTCGTTACTCTATGAGTGTGCATCTCACTCATCAAGTGGTACAACCTATCGATGACATCATCCAGGCTTTCTTTTCCCATCAAGGAGAAGTTGTCAAACTCCTTCTTTAAAGCCTTAGCCTTTATGGCCTTCAATGATGTGTTTCCATCATACCTTTTCTCTAATGCATCCCATAGTTTCTTTGCTTGCGTATACTCCAAGAATTGATGGAAATATCCTTCGGAATTGACTGTGTAAGCAAAGCATAAACTTTCTTTTCATCATTATATTTGACCTTTTGTCCATCAGTCATGCCACATAGTGTAAGTTTGACACCATCAGCTCCTACTAGCATGTGTACCCCATCTCTATAGATTTCCACAGATTGGGATCTACTCCATTTAAGTAGATCTCGAAACGTTGCTTCCATTGTGGGTATTCATCTAACGTGATAAGCTTTGGGGGTTTGTTGTGATTCCCCACTTCATTCTCCAATAGCAGTAAGTTCTGCATACGTGAGTCTCTCCCTGCTGTGAATGCTAAGTATTGGTCCTCCATTGCTATAAACTTTAACTTTAAACCAAACTGTTGTATTAGTGCGAATGAAGGTGTGCGATTGGGCTATTCGGGCGATTGAACTATGCGGATGGTTCAATCGTGCGACTGAACTAATGCGGATGGCTCAGTTGGGTGAATGAACTAATGCGGTTGAACAATGTGAATAGACTTCTTAGTCGTACGAAAGAGTCCAATCATGCGTATGGGGGATGTGTATGACCTCAGTCGTGCGATTGAGTCAATCGTGCGACTGAACCTGCTGGATTTCGAAAATTCGTAGGTTTAAGGTGTTTGGACGCAAAAACACTAATTTCTTGTTAACCCTAATTGCCGTATGCTGGAAAAACTAAAGTTTACGATCAGGAGACGTCTAAAACCCGATTTGACACAAAAGATTGCGTTTTTGAGTGTAAAAACACAATTTTTATATCAAAACGATTGAATCACACGTAAATCTAGAGCCAAAGCTCTGATACCCTTGTTAGGATCGTGTATTGGACGAATACTAACAGATGTACGCATATACTGAATCAAATAGTGCGTAATCCTATTTGATTGGCGGTCCAATCAGTGAGAACACATGTAGAATCAATTAAAGATTGAATCTAAACGTTAAGAACGATTAGTAATCGATCTACTGCGATCTATGAAATTGGAACAGGTTGCTAGAGGTCTCTAGACGGCTAAGGTACGTGTAGGTATCGAAATATTCAAAGTGTCTCATTTTTTCACGATTTAAGTGGTATTTATAGTTAGGGTTTCTCAGTCGTGCGGCTGGACCATTTGGATGGTTCAGTCGTGCGAATGAGTCATGCAGTTGATCCATTCGCACGACTGAGTGTTCAGTCGTGTGACTGAGTCAATCTCATGTTGTAATCATGCGACTGATCCTGTCTCCTGGTTCATTCGTACGATTGGTTCATTAGCATGAAATTGTTCATGCGTATGGTCCATTAGCATGGGCCAATCGCATGAAAACTTCACACGATTAAGTTTAACATATTTCTTAATTATCATTTAATAAGATCTATGCAAACAAACACAAACCTATATGATTAGTTCAATAAGCATGATTAGATACCAAGCAATGAAATATTCAACATTATAAGCACAAACACACATTGTATTTCATTAAGTACCCGTTCAATTACATATGAGTAAGACAATAAAGACCTTTTACATTAAGTTTAGAAATTAGGGACACATGTATCTACATATTGTTACATGAGAACTCTGCTCACGGTAAGTGGTCATCCCAACTTCCTCCAAAATCAATGACGCATGCTCGGAGCATATCTTCCAGCGTCTGAATCGTCCTCTTCGACTGACCATCCGTTTGAGGATGATAAGACGTTCTAATATGTAACCTCGTCCCATTCACGTCATGGAATATCTTCCAAAATTTAGATGTAAACCGGGTGTCACGCTTGGACATAATAGACACCGGAAAACCATGACGAGTTACAATCTCCATGATGAATAAATCCGCCAAGCTCTCGGATGAATATGTCACGCGGATCGGTAGAAAGTGAGCACTCTTTGTCAAATGATCAACTATCAGCCATATAGCATCATACCCTCACGCGTACATGGTAACTTCATAATAAAGTCCATGGTGATGTGCTCCCACTTCCACTCTGGTATATCCAATGGTTGGATCTTTCCATACGGCTTTTGGTGCTCAGCCTTTACTTGTAAACAAGTAAGGCATTTACTTACATACTTCGCTACATCGCGCTTAATACCCGGCCACAATAATCTTTCTTCATGTCTTGGTACATCTTTGTAGCACCGGGATGAATAGAGTATCGAGTTTTATGAGCTTCATCCATAATCTTTCCACGTAGATCCCCAAAACGAAGAATCCACATCCATCCGAACCGAGTTCTAACACCGAGTGTGTTTTCACCCAATTCCGCAACCAGACCTCTCATCCTTTCAGAGTTAAGATGATCTTCCTTCATGCCTCATCTTGAAACTCTTTGACTTGCTTCATCATATCAGAGGTCATAACCAACTGATAAGCCTTCACCCGAATCGGCTCGGGTCTCTCCTTTCGGCTAAGGGCATCCGCCACCACGTTGGCTTTGCTGGATGGTAATGGATCTTGCAATCATAATCTTTTATGAGCTCCAACCATCTCATTTGCCTCGTGTTCAAGTCCTTCTGCTTGAAGAAGTACTTTAAGCTCTTGTGGTCAGTAAATATGGTGCACTTCGTCCCGTATAAGTAGTGCCTCCATATCTTTAACACAAATACCACCGATGCTATCTCTAAGTCATGAGTAGGGTAATTAATCTCATGGACCTTTCGCTGTTGGGATGCATAGGCTATAACCTTTCCTCTCTATATCAACACACATCCCAAACCTGAGTAGGAAGCATTTAAATAAACCACCAAATCCTAGCTTCCATTAGGTAATGACAAGACAAGAGCTTGATTCAACCTCGCCTTTAATTCCTCAAAAGCCTTCTCCTGATCTTGACCCCATACAAACTTGACATCCTTTCGGGTCAGCTTGGTTAGTGGAGAAGCGATCTTAGAGAAGTCTTAGATGAACCTTTTGTAATAGCCCGCCAAAACCAAGAAACTATGAATCTCAGATGGCGTCTTTGGCGACTTCCATTGCATTGCTAACTCCACCTTTGCCGGGTCCACCATAATCCCCTCGGGATTCACTACATGACCCAAGAACTGAACTTCGCGCAACTAGAATACGCACTTGGAGAACTTAGCATACAACTTCTCCTTTCTCAACGTCCCCAAAACCTCTCGAATGTGATCGGTATGCTCCTCCTCACTCTTCGAATAAATTAGGATATCATCAATAAACATTATCACTGATTTATCCAACATCGGCCGACACACTCGATTCATCAGATCCATAAAAGCGGCAGGCGCGTTGGTCAAACCAAAAGACATAACGAGAAACTTGTAGTGTCCATAACGCCTACGAAAAGCTGTCTTAAGAATATCCTGCACCTTCACTTTCAACTGATGGCAGCCAGATCGAAGGTCTATCCTCGAGAACCAACTAGCACCCTGGAGCTGGTCAAATAGGTCATCAATTCTCAGTAAGGGGTACCGATTCTTCACCGTTAACTTGTTCAGCTCGCGGTAGTCTATGCACATCCTCATACTGCCGCCCTTCTTCTTCATGAATAAGACTGGAGCACCCCAAGGAGAAATGCTTAGTCTAATGAACCCCTTATCAAGCAGCTCTTGCAATTGCTCCATCAACTTCTTCATCTCAGTCGGAGCCAACCGATACGACGCCTTAGCAACATGTTGGGCACCCGTTCTCAAGTCAATCTGGAACTCGGTCTCTCAGTTAGGTTGCATTCCTGGTAAGTCTTCGGGAAATACATCTGGAAAGTCACACACAACTGGTACATCAAACAATTGTGGTGTTGGCGTATCCATATCCTTTACGTAGGCCAAGTAAGCACTACATCCACGCCTCATGCACTTTCCTACCACCGCCATCGAAATCACTTTCGGAATCGTAGTGACTCGATCAGCGTAATCCGTCACCAAACTCCCGTCAGGCACTGTCAATCAGATCATCTTCTTGCGACACACAATATTCACCTTGTAGTCCGCCAACCAATCCATTCCTAGGACTACATCGAACCCGCCTAAGGTCATCACGAATGGTCTAAAAGGAAACTTGTGACCTTCTAATTCTATCTCACAACCCTCTATCATCTCAGATATCCCGGTAGACTTAGACTTACCTATGACAGTTTCTACATCGAAGGGTGTATCTATACTCCTACTACTAACAGACAATTTAGCATAGAAAGTAGAAGAAATAAAACTTTTACTAGCACCAGAATCAAATAACACAGAGGCTAAAGTTTGGTTTACTAGAAAGGTACCTGACACAACATCGGGGTCCGTCCTAGCCTCCTCATGTGTCATCGTGAACGCTCTAGCACTCGCCCTCTTCCTTCTCCTCCAACCTTCTTCACTTCTGAACCTTCATCCCTTGGCTTCTTGCAGTCCCCACTCATGTGGTCCTCCCCGCCATAGTTAAAACACCTCCCTGCCTTGCATTCTCTCGCCATATAACCTAACTTCCCACACTTGAAGCAGACATTCAATCCCCACCTACACTCTTTGGTGTGCTCCGTTCCAAACTTGACACATCTCTTTATCCCCCCACCAGATGTGACCACACGTCGGTCGTCCACCCTTGCACCTTTGTTGCTTGGAGTAGCCCCGCCACGTCCAACCCGCTTCCCGTTCCAGTTCTGATCACCACCACTCCTCTTACTGCCTTCAGCCACCACCACAATCCTTTCATCATACAACCTCCCTGCTAAATCAACCGCAGACCTAAACGTGCTCGGTCGGGCAGCGATCATGTGCCTACAGATACCCACCGGCAAGCCCTGGATGTACCTCTTAATTTTTCATGATAGAGGCGTCACTTGATCTGGCACCAGCCGTGCTATCTCATTGAACTTGGTGGTGTACTGCTGATGTGTCATTGTTCCTGCCTCTAACTTTATGAACTCCCTCTCAATTTTGTCCATCTCTCGGTGAGGACAAAACTCCTCAATCACCAATTCTTCAACTCTGGCCACCTCATTATTCCAATCGCCTAGTTACCCTCGGCTTGGACAATATTGTCCCACCAACATAGAGCTGAGTCCACAAATGAGTGGGTGGCAAACTTTACTTTCTGATCTTCCCAGCACTCACTGATGTCAAGAACAACTTCCATCTCCCTCACCCACCGGTGAGCAGCAGCAGCAGTGCCGTTACCATCAAAAGTAGGGGCTTGTATATTTGAAATGCCCTGTAGTTACAGCCGCGTTCCTCCTTCGACGCGGGTTCTTCTTCCTCCTCCTCATCCTCGGAGAAAACCATCTCAGTCTTCGGTCGCTCCCGTCCTCCCGAGAACCTATGTCTCTCCCTTCTTTCTCCTTCTCTTACAACCTTAATCACTTTTGTCACCACAGACAGTAGAATCGTCTGTATGACCTCATGCACCTCCTCAACAACAGCCTCCTTCACTGAGGCTCTCAAGTTAGCACTCTCGTCCCCAGCCTCTGGACGAGGGGTCTCGGTTCTTCATGAACCACCTCTTCGACTTTAGGCCTTCCTCTCGTGACCCGTGGTTTAGCACAACGTCCACCACAACCTCCACCGCGTGAAGCTTTTGATGATCTACACCAGCCATACTCTAAATACACTATAAGATTCAAACACTAACACGGTCATTCAAGGGAATAGCTCAGTTTATGTCTGGTATAGTAAGTCCCTAATTATAGTGACCAGTTGTGATTAGCCACTTACTTTACTCTTCATATCCCAAGCATTTCCTATCCTGACTACATCAATATCTAAATCTACTAAAGGCACATAGATCAAATCACATAACATGCGTACATAATGTCGGTTAACATTAAGAAAATACCTGATGGCACGCAGCTACTCGTACTGGCATCCCTTTCCTTTCTGTTCCATTTTCAGTTTAAGTTTAGGTTTCTTTTGAAAATTTCCTCGTTTTACTTAAACTTTGGCTCTGATACCAACATGTAATGCCTCGTTCCTGGACGTTCAGAGCTGGTCAATCATTGCTTATAAAACATACATTTACGTTAACTTTAATAAAACATTTCAGCGGAAACATTAAAATAACTTTTCAATTCAATATAAATGCTTTTGCAAGTTAATACAACATTCTTTACAAAACATTGGTTGTTCGCATTACAATGCAAAAACATTATACTAGGGTATGCCATCCAAAATGAGCCAAGTAGCCGCCCCATGTCATCCTCAGCAACAATTACCTGCCAACTGGAAACACATAAAAGTCAACGTTGCTGAGCAAGTTCTAGTTTTAAAAGTAAAACATATTTTACTTTCCTTTAAAACCGTTCTTTGCATTCATACGCGATCAAGCATAATACATACACATGGATAATATCATTATTATCTTCATCATTCGTTTATTAAGTTTTGTTCATTCATCATACATCATTATCATTCACTTTCCTACATAACTTTCTTACTTTCATTCGTACGTTCATTACTTTCGTTGACATGTACAATACCCCAAACATTGTGCACGAAGCTGGTTACTGGGCCTGAGGTCTTTCATAGACCTCGAACATTATACACGAAGCTGACTCTAGTACCTAGGGCAAGTACATTCACCACTTATCTTTTCTCTTTCATTCCAGATCAATTCCATATGCTATACCCTGAACATTATGCACGAAGCTGGTTACTGGGCCTTAGGTCTTTCATAGACCTCGAACATTATGCACGAAGCTGACTCTAGTACCAGGGGCGAGCGGCAAGGACCCCATAAATATGGTCAATCACAAGGATTAGACCCCAGTGTGCATCCTTCCGGGGTAGCTAACCTGCACACAGTTGAGCTAACACCCTTCATTGGGTGTGAACCTCCATACATTGCTTGCAAGACTTTCTTACTTTCATTCATTCATTGATTCATTGATTGATTGATTGATCTATTGATTGATTCATTCATTCATTAATGAATGCAATTTTTCATTATGTTCCTCTTTACGTTACATAATACTTCTCATTTCATTCATAAACGTTCAACGTAAAGCCATAGGAAAATAACATACATAACCGGGAACATAAACATGAACATACAAACATCACCATACAAGGCACATAAAATATACATAGTATACATCATACATACCATCATGCATCAACATCAATCATACTTAGCCTACCACATTATCTATGACTTCAAAAGTCAACTTACATAACCCCCGGGAACCTCCCAAGTCAAAGCCTACATTTCACATTTTCCCCAAAATCAGAAAATATTTCTAAGTCTTTAGGCACATGGGTACTATTTAGGCGCATGACCTTGTGGGCGCATGACCTTGTCGGCGCATGGGGAACACTTAGGCGCATGGGAGACTTTCAGGCGCAATAGCACTATTGGGGAACATGGGCAACACTTAGTCATTCTGGGCAAATTCTAGGCGCATGGGCACTATGCAGGCGCATGAGAGTCTAGGCGTATGGGAATCCTGGGCGTATGGACACTTAGTTAATTTCAGCCTATTTCTAGGCGCATGGGTACCATTTGAGGAATGAAGTTTTAGGCGCATGGGAACACTTAGCAGTTTATACCGTTGGGTGCATGGGCCACTGTTTAGGTGCATGGGCATTCTAAATCTTACTTAAACGTCACAATTCAGTCCCCAATCATCGTTTATCATGTTCTAAGCTTAAATCATACATCCTAAGCCTTAGAAACATAAACACAACATCATCATACACATACATAGCCCAAAATCAAATCCCACCCGTAAACACACACATACACACATACGACTATAAAACCCAACTTTTATAAAAACGTACATACATGCATTTCCAGCCCCAAATCAATTTAAAAGTAAAAAAGGGTCCTAGAACTCACCTTAGCTGCCTTTGGTTATGACTTTTTCAAGACCCATTTGCAATTGAGTTCAACCGCCTAGAAACCCACCAAAAACATTCCTGAACACACAAAAACACATATACGCATACTACCGAGGCTAAGGCCAGTTAAGAACATCTTAAAACCTAGAATTCTTACCTTGAATTCGAATTCTTCTTCTTGTTTTTCCAAAGACCCGAAGGTTTCTGCTTTTCTTCACTTTCTCTCTCTAAAATTCAAATGATATGTGTGAAGAAAGGGTGATGGGTGGCCATCACCTTTATTCACCAACTTTTCAAAGATCTTGTTCTTTAGACACATATAATCCCTCAGCTTGGGTTTTATTTCCTTTCTTTCTTTTTCTTCACTTTTATTTTTTCTTTCATGACTATAAAAATAACCGGGTGTTACACAGAACAAGATAACAATACAAGTATTTGGTTTTCAAGATTGCAGTATATTACTTCTCAAATTCTATTACAAAGTGTTACAAAGCATTCCTCTAAAGTTACAAGTACTTGAGATACATATATTACATCCTACAATCGGCTATACTTTGAAAGCCAACTGGATACATAAGACTAGACAAAAAAATCAAATGTAGTATTGCCTTTTGACTAGTGACTAAGACATGCCATAGCTCACATCCTAATATATTACAAAAAGGATAAAATACATAAAGTAGAATGATCGGACTCAAGACCTCAATGTACAGTATTCCAATAGCATGAAACTTTTCACCAACTTGTGAAAGTTGGTGAGTCAAACAGAGTTGTAGTGGAAAGATGGTCTAGCTTTAAGAAAAAGTACATCAGATAATAACTTGTGCATAAAAGTCTTCGAAAGAAATTTGTCTTCATAAAATTGGCATTTGTCTTTGAAGTTTCGGAAGACTTCATATTTACCTTCGGAAGATATTGGTCTTGGCTTCAGAAGATTTAACACTTAGAGTATTTCTGATTTGAGGTGTAAAACTTCTGAAGTATTTCTATTTTAGTACTTCAGTGTATGCATGCAGAGAGACTTTGAATGCTTTGAATATTTTTGACTGCATCAGACTTGTTTGAATCTTTACAATAATCTATAAAAATATAATAACAAATATAAACTATTGTGTTATCTTAAACATAATGACCGGTAACAAGTTTATATAATCTATAAAAAATAATAACAAATATAAACTATTGTGTTATCTTAAACACTATATATTTTTAATATATATTGGTAAAATAATATTATTGTGTACATATAAAGGTAAAATACAATGACAGAAAACAAGCTTACATAATTTTTATTAAAACAGTAACAAAAATAACATGAAACGATCTAAAATTTAAAACTTAATAATGAATACATATAACAAGTAAGTAAAAATATAGAACACAACGAACTGATATTTGACATAATGAATTAACGTAATTGACACAACGACCAAAATACACTTTCTTTTAAAACAATAAAATAATACATGTATAGTTCACAATATTTCTTAAACTTGTTAGATTAAATACTATCTATATAACCCTACCACAAATTTAAAACCTTAAATAAATTGAAAACATCTCACGCATTTGTTTCTCTTTAAATAAAAATAAAATAAAAACATATTACACAAAAGATTAATGGCTCACTTCCCAATTGATTAGCTTCGGTTATGTATTATGATAGAGACCGATTCAAGATAATCAACCTCTCAAAATAATTTAACCTTTTGTAGTAAGTAACACTTTTAAAAACAAAATAAAAAACTAAAACTTTACAATCAATTTTTTTCTCTATCATAAAATAAAATAAAAGATACTAGCCTCATATGTGTGGAGTTAGAAACTATTACGTGTATGTGCATCAATACATATGTACGCATTATACCGATAAAACACAAACTTGTAATGGTTTCAGGCAATATACATAGTTTGATTTTATGCAGATGATTAGACTAACACTGCAAGCGGACCATCAAAGTAGAACCAAATTAATATGCAAAAATACGATGGTTGTAATGTTAATTAAACAACAAAGATTGTCTTAATGAAAAGACAAGAACTGTATCCGAATTTACTAACAATAAATTACCCATATTTTTATTTGATTGCCTTCATCTTTATTGTTTACAAGCTGGTTTAAAACGTAACAAATTATAACGTAAAATATTACAATCTTTTGCAATCATAATGACCATAAAATACTAGGTAGCACAACAAAGTGGTATAAGAGAACAGTGAATTTAGACGATGACAAAAACACATTTGTCTTCGAACATCAGCTGTGCTTATTAATCATGAGCTATAGCAACCACCTGTTTTCCGATGTTCAATCCACTATACAAACCGATAAGGGCAGCCGGAGCATTTTGAAGACCTTCGACGGTATCCTCGACGTAGGTTATTTTTCCATTATGAATAAGAGGCAAAATCATTTTCAAGAACTTAGGGTATAAGTGATAGTAATCAAAAACTACAAACCCTTCCATCCTTATACGATTTGTAACAAGCAAAAATAGATTGTGAGTGCCTTCAGGTTGATCAAACTTGTTGTATTGTGAAATCATCCCACAAACAGCAATGCGGCCATGAAGTCGCATGTTACGCAGTACTTCATCGAGCATCTTTCCCCCAACATTCTCAAAGTAAATATCAATGCCATTTGGAAAATACCTGAAACGAAAATTCACACTTTTCTTGTACCAAATTTTATAACCTTTGTGAACAAATGAAATAATTATCGCTTATGCGTTCGCTTGTATTTAACATTGGTTATAATACAAGAGAAATTATCACCTTTTTAAAGCAGAACCAAGATCTTGCTCTTCTTTGTAGTTAAATGCCTCGTCGAACCCAAATTTGTTCTTGAGTAGATCAACCTTATGAAACAAGAAAATCATACCAAACCCATATTAGAATTGCATTTAAGAAGTCACAAGTAAAAGTTAAAATAGTAATGGTAAGTTTCATGTAACCTTTTCTTTGGATCCAGCACTTCCAACAACATAACAACCATAGAGTTTTGCAAATTGTCCAACAAGTTGACCCACAGCTCCGGATGCTGCTGACACAAACACAGTCTCCCCTTTCTTGGGAGAACAAATTTCATAAAACCCAGCATAAGCAGTCATTCCAGGCATACCTAAACCATTACAAAATTAAGTCAAGAAAAATTCAAGATCTAAATAAGCATGTATATTAATCGATGTAAAAGGGTTCATCGGTATAACTAACTTACCTAAGATTCCTGTATAATAAGAAAGAGGAACATTAGTATGTTGAATCTTGAAAAAAGAGCTGGTATCTTTGATCAAGCTATATTCTTCCCAATTAATAAAACCCCATATCAAGTCTCCTTTCTTGAAATCGGGATGACACGAATCCAACACCCTCGCCACACCATAGCCGATTATAGGCTGTACCGAAATAATGGTTTCCATGAAAATCTTGTTCCTTTCTAGTAAAAAATCAAATGCTATACAAGATATGTATCGTAAAAATAATCCAGTTTTGAAAGAAAACTGGTTCTGATACCAGTTTTCAACTATTTTGTTGATAAATAACCTTTAAATCTATCCATGAAATAAAGATCACTAGACAATAACTGTATCTCTTATGCTTAGCGTGCAAAACATACCGAACCAGGAGTGAAAGAATCGATATAACTTCCTTCTACGGTCTTACTCATGCGAGTCCTCATATAAGGGTCGCATGACAAATAGAGATTTTTGGTCAAAATTAGACCACCTTCATTCATGGGCAGCTCTAAACGGATGGTGGCATCAGAAGTTACAACCATGTCGGAAGTACTTGGATACCCATTGATGTAGTCTTTGAATATCACCTGCTTGTTTCTCACCACCTCTGCCATTTCTTTATATGTGTTAATGATGATTACCCTTTTTTACAAATATGATGGGTATATGAATGTATGTTTGTGTGTGTATATGTATTGTAGTTCGTTGCGTTATTAGGTATCTTTTATATGTAGCCTTTTTGTCCATTCCTTTTTTCTAATCTAGGATATACTGTGGTGTTAAGTTTTACACATGCCATTACAAATGGTATATATAAAAATTATAGAAATGTAACAGATTGTTAGGGAAATATCTTTAAATGATTGATCGTGAAGAACATATAGATTCAGGGACTGTTAATGTTAAAAAGGAAAAATAAAATTGTACCTAATTTTTAAAGAGAGCATGTTTTTAGATTTTCTAAGTATATATTTTTAAATAATTAATTAGACTCTTTCATCAATACGTTATAAATAAGAATCTTTCATTGACGGACAAATCCCTCATAGAAGGTTGAATATGTCGGCGATGATTCATAACAAACCACGTGTGAGTACAGACATTACCGAGGGATCAACGACTAATGTTTTCGAAGAGTGACTGAGAGCTGGTTTACCAATGAACTACTAGTAGTTCAATCAGAATTCATTTGAGCGGATTTATGAGTTTCTAAAACTACTTACTAAGCAAAAACTAGTTTATAGTTTAACATTTCCCATAAATAAGTTCCTGTTCCTGAAATTTGTCAAAAGCATGAACACAAATAATTTTAGAAAGAGCCCCATTTTTAATTTGGTTTTAGCTTCCGATATTCACTGACCTTGGTTATTGACAAAGTGGTAATACAATGCCACTTTGTTATTGTTATTAGTTGAGAGGTGTTTCGGATAATGATCGTATTGACTTTTCGTTGTAAGGGTGATTTGTGTGGACAGAATCTATTGCTTATCTGTCAGGGTTGAATGTGTCTTTTGGGTTTTTGGGGGTTCAATCCCTCTACTTTTATAAAAAAAAGTATCTGAATTGTACACCTGGTATAATTTTAAAGGACCAAATTTTTATTTTTCTGCTTAAATTACTTTCAATCTTTTTATGGTAATTTGTAATTAGTAATTACTAATTAATACGATAATTTATTCATGCTTTTATTACTTCTGTTTTAACTTTTGTTTATTACAAGAAAAATAGTAAAATACCATTTTTATCATTGACGTTTTGTTTAATTTGTTATTTCAATCAAAATGTTTTTTTTTGTCATTTCAGCCACTGTGGTTTACCAAATGTTGTCATTTCCATCCACTCTACTAACTCCGTTAAATACAAGTGTATTTTAGTCTTTTTAACACCCTAATTGTCAATTAAAACAAAATTAATCAAGAAAATATTCATTTAAAACTAAAAAAATATAAAGCACCTAGTAAGACTAGACACTTCAGTTTAAAAGTTTTGATTAATGTTAACTAGTTTAGAAACCCGTCTAGGCATCTACTACACGTGTTTTATGAAAAAATTAAATAATAATTACTTAGTACTATTAAAAATTAAGAAATAGTTTTTTGAGATAAAATATGCTTAAAGTTACATATAATTAACCATTAAGTAATTAAAAAATAATTTTTAATATTACTAAATAATTATTATTTAATTTTTTCATACAACACGTATAGTATATGTCCAGACAGGTTTCTAAACTAATTAGCGTTAATTAAAACTTTTAAATTGAAGTGTCTGGTCTTACTAGTTGTTTCATATTTTTCTTTTTAGTTTTAAGTGAATATTTTATTGATTAACTTTGTTTTAATTGGACAATTAGGGTGTTAAAAAGACTAAAATACACTCATACTTAACGGAGAATGTAACGGAGTTAGTGGAGTGGATGGAAATGACAATATTTGGTAAACCACAGTGACTAAAATGACAAAAAAAAAGTTTTTTGATTGAAATGACAAATTTAACAAAACGGCTGGAATGAAAATAATATTTTACTCCAAAGAAAATCATTGTTTCCTAATTCATATTTAATCCCTCTACTCTTATAAAAAAAATATCTCAATTATACACTTGGCACAATTCTAGAGTACCAAATTTTTAATTTTTCCGCTCAAATTACTTTCAATCCTTTTATGGTAATTAGTAATTACTAATTAATACAATAATTTATTCATACTTTTATTACTATCGTTTTAACTTTTGTTTATTAAAAAGAAAATCATTGTTTCCTAATTCATATCTAATTGCAAATAGAAAGATAATATATAATAATTGAAGGAGGCTTAACTATGTGGTACAATTTTAAATATTATATTGTCACATGACATCTTCATACTAAATAAATAAATATTTTATGAGGTTAGATACCGTATTTAGAGTCACTAGGTAACAAGTTTAGAGAGTGATTAGTGTGAGTGTAATGCTAGGTGTCATTCAATGGTGTTAATGACACTCTTAGTGGTTAAATTTATTTTAGTTAGATATTAGTTACTAATCCAGGGTAGTTATTGTCCTAATGATCTGATTACTAGTGTTAAATGGGTGTTTTAGTTTAAGCATTTAGGATTAGTTTGGCTTTGGTTTTTGATATAAAGTTTCTAGATGTTAACTTTGTTTTGTAATGCTTGATTAAGTTTTGATCTTAATTAATTACATATAGATGAAAAACAATTATCATTCAAGAAACTAATCACATAATTTTATAATTTGGTAACTCACACACCTATGACTCAACAATCACAAAGTTCATAAGAGTTGTATACATGCACACATATACGTTTATGCATAATGTTCAATTAAGCATGGAAAACGCAATAAAGCTAGTCAACTAAAATCATCTTATCAATCTCTAATAAGATATATAAACATATACTATCAATTTATTATAACTTTTAAGACATTTCTTTACCTGACCTTGACTTTAAGGTTGTCACATTCTTCCCCCGTAAAAAGAATTTCATCCCGAAGTTCATTGGTAGGTATTCTTAGATGATGTGGAAGGTTTGACTTTGTAGTTATCCTTTTCATTCATTTTAACCTCAAATAGATGGGAGTATTTTCTTTTGATTTCATATTCCTTTTCACACGTAAATTCGTGTATTCCATTTGACATTTACTATTGTGATTTTACTTCTTCTTATACTTTTTACTTCTCTATCCATAATTGCCATTAATTCTTCCACAAAGTGGAGTTTCTATTAGTTTCCTGTATTGATACATTTAATGTCTCATCAATCAATCATTTCTTCAAACTAGATACATAGAAGGTGCTATGTGCTTCACTTAACTCTTGTTGCAAATCTAACCTATATGTTATAGGACCAATCATATCAGTTACTTCAAGAGGGCCAACATACCTAGGGTTTAACTTATTTCTTTTCCTAAATCGGATAATTCTCCTTGACTGTGATACATTTAAGTACACCTTATCTCCTATTTGAAATTCTAAATGCTTTCGTCTTTTATTAGCATAACTCTTTTGCCTATCATGTGCTGCCTTCAATCTACCCTTAATTTTACTGATTTTATCATATGTTTTTTGTATTAGTTCTAGGCCTGTAGACTGTCTATCTCCTACCTTATTGTAGCATAATGGTGACTACACTTCCTTCCATATAAAACTTCAAATGGAGTTGCTCCAATACTAGTGTGGTAGTTGTTATATGAAAATTCTATCAAAGGTAAGTGTATATCCTAATTACCACCAAAATCTAACACATAGGCACATAACATATCTTCCAACATCTAGATTGTTTTCTCACTTTGTCTATCTGACTGTGGATGGTATGTTGAACTCATATTTACTTGAGTTCCTAATGCTTTTTGTAAAGTCTGCTAGAATCTTGAAGTAATCTACTATCTTTTTCAGATGTTATTGATATGGGTATCCTATGTCTAGACATAATTTCTTTCATATAAGTTCTTGCGAATTTCTCCATTTTATAATCTTCTTTGATTGGCAAAAAATGAGCTGACTTAGTCAGTCTATCGACTATAACCCATATTGTGTCATACCCATTTGAAGTTCTAGGCAATTTAGTTACAAAATCCATGGTAATCTAGTCCCACTTCCATGCAAGGATTTCTAGTTGTGGCAAACATCCTAAGGGTTTGCGATATTCAGCTTTGACTCTTAAACATATATCATATTTCTCTACAAATTCTGTCACAGATTTCTTCATACCTGGCCACCAATACAGTGTAACACTCGGTTATTTGTTTATATTGAAGCCGACGAAAGAAGAAAAGAAATAAAGTCCAAAGTCGAGAGACCAAACTAGCCAACAAGAGAAAGTTGGAGAAGTGAGAGTATTTAAAGGAGAGGGCAACCCTTACCCTCTCCCCACCCCCACCAAAATCAGCCATCAAAGAAGAGAAGAGAGAAAGAAGAGAAAAAGTTGGTTCGGGTTGGTTCGAATAGCCAAAATCATTGAGAAGCGAGTCAAATCGAAGCTCTACTCGTTGTGGTCACTTGTGTGAGTTCTAGGACCCCTCTTTTACTTGTTTTCAAATGATTTTGGGGCTGGAACACATCTGAAATCGGGTTTTCGTGTGTGTGTATGCTTGACCCGTTTGTGTATGAGTATGTGTGTGTATGATGTGTTTGAGTCTTGATTGTGAGCTAGTGTGTGCTTGAATGGTGTTGTGGTATGCATCCCTAAAGTTTAGGATGGTTTATTTGGGCTCAAAATGGGTTTAGATGAGTTTGGAGGCCGAAAACCCTCGGCTGCAGTCGGGATGAACTGCATTCTACATCTGCTAGGGCTAGGCGACCGACTGGAGGCCGAATGGAGGCCATACGGCCGAATAGGATGTGATTGGGGTCCATTAGCATGATTGGGGTCCATTCGCACGATTGAAAGGCCAGTCGCATGGAGGTCATGCGATTGAAGGTCCAGTCGCATAAGTGCTCATCCACATTTGTCCTATTCGCATAAGGTCCATCCGCATTAGTCCATTCGCACGATTGGGTGTTCATTCGCATGAGTGTTCATCCACATTGGTTCATTCGCATGATGTTCAGTCGCATGGAGGCCATGCGACTGAAGGGTGTCCATACGCCTGAATAGGGCTGTTGCACCCGAGGAAAATGTAGTTGGACATCTGACTTTCGGGGGAAAGTGCAGATGTAAGTTTTGACAAAAAGATTCCCGTAAGTTCATGTAAGATGATGACTGAGGCCTTAGAGAGCATGTTGGGCATGATGATGATGATGTTGCATGATTATGCATGTTATGTATGTATGATGTTGCCCTATATGATGTTAATGCTTATGTATGTTATGTTCATTGTCATGATGTATGTTTATCTTTCCTGTGACTTTACGTGTGATGTTAATGAATAAGTGAAAGTATTATGTAACGTAAAGTGAAAGATAAAGAAAAGAGGAACATGAAGTAAGAATGTATGTGTTAATGAGTAATGAAAGTAAAGAAAGTCTTGCAAGCATGGTATGCACATCGGGATCCTTCTTTGTGATTGACCATTTCTATAGAACTATTGATGCATACCTTAGGTACTATGACCATGAGGTGCGATGCACCGTTATAGAAGGTCTATGATAGGCCTAGGTCCAGAACCATGAACAGAAAGGTATCGCATATGGCAATGGTAAACCTATATTTATACCTTAGGTACTATGACCACGAGGTGCGATGCACCGTTATAGAAGGTCTATGAAAGGCCTAGGTCCAGAACCATGAACAGAAAGGTATTGCATAGTAAACCTAAACTTTACCTTAGGTGTTACGACCATGAGGTGCGGTGCACCATTATAGAAGGTCTGTGATAGGCCTAGGTCCAGTACCATGAACAGAAGGGTAAGGATTATGGTTGATAGAAGGGAAAAGTAAAGAATGAAGCATGAAAGATAAAAGAAGATAATGATGATCTTAACGAACGAATGTAAAGTATAGTATCATTTTGAAAGAAAGTAAAGAACGGTTTTACGAAAGAAAAGTATGTTTTATTATAAAACTAGAACTCACTTAGCAACGCTGACTTTGATTTTTTTCCAGTTGGCAGGTAATAGTTGCTGAGGATGGCACGAGGCGGCTACTCAGCTCTTTTGGATGGCATTCTTTTGTTAATGTTTTTGCATTATAATGCGAACGAATGATGTTTTGAAATGAACGTTTGTATTAACTTGCAAAAGCAGTTGTAATGATATGAAAAGTTATCTTTATGTTTCCGCTGCAATATTTTCATAAGGCAAGTGTAATTTATATGTTTTATGTGCGATGAGGATCCAGCTGTAAGCGTCCCAGGAACGGGGCCTTACATTCAGGTTTCTCAAATCCTTTTACATGAGACTATTTTCATAGCACCATTAGGTTGTTCACCATATATAATAAGAATTTTATTATCTTTAATCAAAGGAATTTTAGTCATTTTTTTCCTACATATAATTTCAGCCTGATTCTTGCTTAACCAATCCATACCCACAACAACATCAAAACCTCCTAATTCAATAGGAATCAAATCTATATAAAAATATGATCATCTAAATTTAAGGCACAGTTAGGAATAATTTCACTGGCTTCAATTATCTTTCCATAAGCTAATTCTATCATATACTTATTTTTCAGTTTCTTTGAGACTAATCTAAATAAAGGTTTAAATGTATTCGAAAGAAAAACTACGAGTTGCTCCTGTATCAAATAATACAGTTGTGTACAGATCATTAATAAGATACATATACGTCACCATTTCTGGTTCATGTCATGCCTCTTCATCTTGCAATACAAATGCACCACACAGATTGTTTGGATTCATTGGAGTTTTTCCTTTCAATTTTGGACACTCGTTGCGAAAATGATTCTCATTTCCACACTGGTAGCAAACTGGTTTAAGTTTTGTGGGTCCCTTACAATCTCTTAATAGTGTCCCTTCTTCTTGTAATTATAGCAAATCAGCATCCTGCACTTACCATTATGGTGTCTCCTGCAAGCATTGCACACGATTGACCTTCTATATGTCGTTATCTTTCCTTGTCAATTCCCATGAAGTTCCTCACTGGATTTCTATTTACCTTATTATGTTTATTTCCGCCAAATTTGTCTTCGGGGTTGCTGTTGCTCCACTTTCTTTTATCTCCATTCCTTGACTTAGTCAATGATCCATTCCTTATCATCTCATCAGTCAAGCTGCCTGATAACATCAGTGCGTCATGAAAAGTCTTCGGCATTGCTGACTTAACCATTTCTATTATTTGTGGTACTAAACACATATATATCTTCCTATTTTTTTTAGCTTCTGGCGTCACTAGATATGACACTAATCTATACAACTCATTATATCTTATTTGTGTACTCCTAATGTGTAGCACCCTTTATTTCTAGTGCTAAGAATTCAGCTTCTATCCTTTCTATTTTATTATAAGGACAATATTTCTCAATCACTAAGTTTTTAAATTCCTCCCAGCTTAACCTATTCATAATATCTCTTCCTTAAGTTTGAACTTCTATCTTCCACCATGATTGTGCTTCTCCCTTCAGTGAATGTGAAGCAAACATGGTTGTAACATCCGCTGAATTTCAAAATTATAAAACTAAACCCGAACTCACTTTTAACTTTCATACGATGGAAAATTTAATATTTAAAATTTTTGTTATTTATTTTATTGAATCAAACACGCTAAATGTGCAATTTAAGCAATATTGAGAATTGTTTTATTCATTTTATCATTTAAACAAAGAATAATAATTTATTTATTTATAAATAAATCTTTTTCATAAATGTATAAATCTTTATTTATCATTTTACAATAAATAACTAAATGGAAAAGACTTATTAAAACTTATAAAGTTATAAAATAAATTTTAATAAACTTATAAAGTTTTATTAGTAATTATGAATTTTAATTATTGAAAATAAATAATCAAATTATAAAGTTACAAGTTTTATAAAAGTTATAAAGATTTTATAAGAAAATAAGTTGATTAAATTAAAATTAAGGTTTTAATAAATTAAAAGTTTAAATTATAATTATTCTTTTATCTATTTATTTTATTTAATCTTATATTTATTTCAAAATCCTAACCCCATTTATAAATACTTGTAACTCACCATTAACACTGTTCATAACATCCTCCTAACCTTCACTATAAAAGCAAAACTTAGGCCTCACTATTCATTTCTTCATTCTCTAAAAATCTCTCACACAAACCTTTCATCATCCTTTGGTTATAATCAATTTCAAGAATTTTCTTTTACAAGTAGTTTCAAGAATCTTCTAATACTAAGCTAATCTTATATTTCTTTTATATTATACATTTCTATATTGTTTTAATCATCCTAACATCCAATTGTTCTCATAATTTTATGTTCTTACTTTTATTCGTTCTTCTAATAAATCTCTTTTAATTTGATTCATTATCATTTAATTATTAACTTTCTAGCATTCACTAACCTTATAACAATCACTAATATTTCTAAATCAAGCTAACGTAAACAAAGAATCCCGTTTGCATGTGGACGACTATACCGCCGCATTCGGTTATTCCACAAGATTATTTCCCTAAGTGATGGATATGCTGAAGTCTTGGGATATTTTATATAACTCAAATGAAGTCTAATATATTATATATCAACATAATAAATTTGTTCTAACATGTTTCATGCTTTAACGATTTTAAAAGTGCACATAAGTGCCTTACTATAACTTTGGCTGAATATAATCTGACTTCAACCAACCATAAATTGATCATAACAAACTAAATTTGAGTAAAATCGGACTCCAATATTAATTCATTGAATTAACTTTTCAATGATAGTTTATACGTCTTCAAACTCAATCGGACAAATCAATAATAAACTTCACAAGATAAGTGTGCATTTTAGCACCTTCTATCTTGTTCTGATGTATAAACGGATCAACTTGAGCAACTCTCATTTGCAAATCAACACCCCAATTCTAGAGAAAGAGTGTTAAGAGAGAAAGTGGAGAGAATTGAAGATTCAAGGCTCGGTTGATCACGGGATTGAAGATCGATGTTCTTGGGCATCCAAACAACAAGAAAACACCAAGAATCCAGGTAAGAAACATCATTTAATCGTTCCTTTTGATGTAAACTTGGATTCTAGGGCTTGGCATTTTTGAAAGTTGTTAATACATATGTACCTAGTTTACAATCTTAATGTAATATGTCTGTCATGTCCTAAATGTAAATGAAATGTATGAGTTGAATGAAACAGAATATGTGATTGATAATTTTAATGTTAAATGTTTCATGTATGTTTCATTGTTTATTATTTATTAACGCATATTGAACCAACTATATAGGTTTGTGATTGTTTGAATAGATCTTAGTCAAGTAATGATTGAGAAAAATATTCAATCTTAGTCGTATGAAGTTTTCATGCGAATGGACCATGCTAATGGACCATACACATGAATACTTCATGCTAATGAACCAGTCGCACGACTGAACCAGGAGACTGGATCAGTTGCACGACTGAGACATACGGATGACTCAGTCGCACGACTGAATCTTCAGTTGTGTGATTGACTCAGTCTAATGCTTTAGTCGCACGACTGAACCATGCTAATGGTCCAGTCGTACGATTGATTAACCCTAACCTATAAATACCACTTAATTTGTGAAAAAATGTAACACTTTCAATATTTCAACTCCTACTCGTACCCTAGCCGTCCAGAAACCTTAGAGACCCTGTTCCAAGTTCATAGATCGCACATAATCGTGTTGCAATCGTTCTTAACGGTTAGATTCATTCTAAGATCGATTCTACATGCGTTCTCACTGATTGGATCGCCAGTCAAATAAGATTCCACACTATTTGAGTTGGTATACACGTAAATCAGTTAGTACTCTGTACCGAAAACGGTCCTAACAAGTGGTAACAGAGCCTTGGTGTAACACCGATTATTTATTTTTGAAGCCGACGAAGGAAGAAAAAGAAATAAGGTCCAGAGTTGAGGGACCAAACTCGCCAACAAGAGAAAGTTGGGTGAGTGGGAGTATTTAAGGGAGAGGGCAGCCCTTACCCTCTTCACACACCCAAATTTTTATCCAAAGAAAGAGGAGAAGAGAGAAGGAAGAGAAAAAGGGAGAAAAGTTAGTTCGGGTTGGTTCGAGTGAGCCAAAATCATTGAGAAGCGGATCAAATCGAAGCTCTCCTCGTTGTGGTTGTTTGTGTGAGTTCTAGGACCCCTCCTTTAAATGTTTTTGAATGATTTTGGGGCTGGAAAAAATTTGGGTTTTTGAGTATGTGCATGTTTGACCCGTTTATGTTTGTGTATGTGTGTGTATGATTCGTTTGAGCCTTGCTTGTGAGATTGTGTGTGCTTGAATGGTGTTGTGGTATGCATCCTTAAGGTTTAGGATGGTTTATTTGGGCTTAGAATGAGTTTGGAGGTTGAAAATGGCATATTAGGTTCGGGATGAACTGCATTCTGCACCAGCTAGGGCTAGGCGACCGAATGGAGGCCATACGACCGAATGAGGTGCGATTCGGGTTCATTCACACGATTGAGAGTACATTCGCACAATTAGGGCCAGTCGCATGGGGAGTCACGCGACTGAGGGTCCAGTCGCATAAGTGCTCATCCATATTAGCTCCATTCGCATGAGAGCATTCGCATGGTTAGATGTTCATTCGCATGGGTGTTCATCCGCATTGGTTCATTCACATGATGTTCAGTCGCATGGAGGCCATGCGACTGAAGGGTGTCCATACGCCCGAATAGGGCTGTTGCACCCGAAGGAAAGTGTAGTTTGACTTCTGACTTTCGGGGAAAAGTGTAGATGTAAGTTTTTACGTAAAGGTTCCCATAAGTTCATGTGAGATGATGATGATGTTTCATGATTATGCATGTTATGTATGTATGATGGTGCCTTGTATGATGCTGATGACTGTGTATGATATGTTCCTTATTATGATGTATGTTTATCTTTCTGTGGCTTTACGTTGAATGTTAATGAAATGAAGTGAAAGTATTATGTAACATAAAATGAAAGATAATGAAAGAGGAACATGAAGTAAGAATGCATGCATTAACGAATGATGAAAGTAAAGAAAGTCTTACAACCATTGTATGTCAGGACACGCCATTAAAAGGTGTTAGCCCAATGGTGTGCGGGTTCGCTACCCCGGGAGGATGCACATCGGGGTCTTTCTTTGTGATTGACCATATGTATGAACCATTGTTGCGTGCCTTAGGTACTGTGACAATTTGGTGCCGAGCACCACCGATGAAGGTCTTTTATAGGCTTAGGTCTAGTACCACGAGAATGAAGGGCATAGCATATGACAATAGTATACCTGAACTTCACCTTAGGTACTATGACCATTTGGTGCCGAGCACCACCGATGAAGGTCTTTTATAGGCTTAGGTCCAGTATCACGAGAATGAGGGGTAAAGTTCATGGTGATGATGAAAGAAAAAGATGTAATAATGAACGAACGAATGAAAGAAGGAATGAATGAATGAACGGAAGTTGACGAACGATGAAGATAATAATTATTATCTATGTGTACGTATGATGTATGATCGCATGAAAGTAAAGAACGGTTTTAACGAAAGAAAAGTATGTTTATTTTATAAAACTAGAACTCACTCAGCAACGCTGACTTTGATGTGTTTCCAGTTGGCAGGTAATGATTGCTGAGGATGGAATGAGGTGGCTACTCATCTCTTTTGGGATGGCATCCATTTATATAACGCTTTTGTGATGTAATGCAACAATGTATTTTGTAACTGATTAACGATGTATTATTTTGCAAAAGCTACTATATTGAAATGAAATGTCATTTTTAAATGTTTCTGTTGCGATGCTTTATGAAATACAATGTAATTATATGTTTTATGTGTGATGTGGATCCAGTTGTAAGGGTCCCGGGAATAGGGCCTTACAAGTTGGTATCAGTGCCAAAGTTTAAGTGAGATGGGTAAATTTCAGAATAAACCTTAACTTAAACTGAGAATGGGATGGAAAGGAAATGGGATGCCAATGCAGGCAGCTAAAGATAGAACTCGTATGCCGATAAATACCGCAGACCGATTGAGTTCCAGGTGGGTGATTGGGTTATGTTGAAGGTCTCACCTTGGAAGGGTATCATCCGATTCTGACTAACCATCAGTTTGGGGATGATAAGCCATGCTAATATGTAACCTCGTCCCCATGGCATCGTGGAATTTCCTCCAGAATTTGGATGTAAACCGGATGTCACGGTCGGATACAATAGACACCGCTACACCATGACGAGTTACAATTTCCTTGATGAATAGATCCACCAACCTTTTAGATGAGTATGTCTCGCGGATCGGTAGGAAGTGAGCACTCTTCGTTAGATGGTCAACAATCACCCATATGGCATCGTACCCTTTCGGAGTATGCGGAAGCTTTGTAATGAAATCCATTATGCTCCCACTTCCATTCCGGTATATCCAAAGGTTGGATCTTCCCATACGGCTTCTGATGCTCGGCCTTCACCTGTAAGCAAGTAAGGCACTTACTCACATACTCCACTACATCACGCTTCATACTCGACCACCAATAATCTTTCTTCATATCTTGATACATTTTTGTGGCACCAGGATGAATGGAGTATCGAGTCTTGTGAGCTTCATCCATAATCTTCACGCGTAGATCCCCAAAACGAGGAATCCACACCCATCCGTATCGGGTTTTAACACCAAGTGTGTTTTAACCCAGTTTCCTAACCAGACCTCTCATCCTTTTAGAGTTATGATGATCTTCTTTCAGTCCCTCATCTTCAAACTCTTTGCCCTGCTTCATTACATCAGAGGTCATGATCAGTTGATATGCTTTCACCCGAATTGGCTCGGGCCTCTCCTTTCGGCTAAAAGCATCAGCCACCACGTTGGCTTTGCTCGGATGATAGTGGATCTCGCAATCATAATCTTTTATGAGCTCCAACCATCTTCTCTGCCTCATGTTCAGATCTTTTTGCTCGAAGAAGTACTTCAAGCTCTCGTGGTCAGTGAAAATGGTGCATTTCGTCCCGTAGAGATAGTGCCTCCAAATCTTTAATGCAAAGACCACGACTGCTAGCTCCAAATCATGAGTGGGATAATTGACCTCATGAACTTTTAACTGTTGGGATGCATAGGCTATAACCTTCCCCCTCTACATTAACACACACCCCAACCCTGAGTAGGAAGCATCTGAATAGACCACCAAATCCTCGCTTCCTTCGGGTAATGACAGGACAGGAGCTTGAGTCAATCCCGCCTTCAGTTCCTCTAAATCTTTCTCTTGAGCTTGACCCCATATAAACTTTACATCTTTCCGGGTCAACTTGGTTAGTAGAGAAGCAATCTTGGAGAAGTCTTGGATAAACCTCCTATAGTAGCCCCGCAAACCCAAGAAGCTACGAATCTCAGATGGCCTCTTCGGTGACTTCCATTGCATAACCGCCTCCACCTTTGTCGGGTCCACCATAATCCCGTCAGGATTTACCACATGACCCCAGAATTGGACCTCGCACAACCAGAATGCACACTTGGAGAATTTAGCATACAACTTATCCCTCCTTAACATCTCCAACACCTCCCAAATATGACCGGCATGTTCATTCTCGCTCTTTGAATAAATCAGGATATCATCAATAAACACAATCACTGATTTATCCAGCATCGACCGACACACATGGTTCATCAGATCCATAAAAGCAGCTGGCGCATTGGTCAAACCAAAAAACATGACAAGAAACTCGTAGTGACCATATCACGTGCGAAAAGCTGTCTTAGGAATATCCTACTCCTTTACTTTCAACTGATGGTAGCCAGATCGAAGGTCTATCCTTGAAACCCAACTGGCACCCTAAAGCTGATCGAACAAATCATCTATTCTCGGTAAGGGGTATCGGTTCTTTATTGTCAACTTATTCAGCTCACGGTAGTCAATGCACATCCTCATACTATCGTCTTTCTTCTTTACAAACAGGACCGGAGCACCCCAAGGAGAGATACTCGGTCTAATCAACCCTTATCAAGCAGCTCTTTGCTCCATCAACTCTTTCATTTCCGTCGGAGCTAACCGATACAGTGCCTTTGCAACGGGTTAGGCACCCGGTATCAAGTCAATCTGGAACTCAATCTCACAGTCCGGTGGCACACCTGGTAAATCCTCTAGAAACACATCCGGAAAATCACACACAACCGGTATATCAGACAGCTGTGGTGTTGGTGCATCCACATCCTTTACGTAGGCCAAGTAGGCATTACACCCACGCCTCATGCACTTTCCCGCCACCGCCATCGAAATCACTTTCGGGATCGTCGTGACTTGATCACCATAAACCGTCACCTTATTCCCATCATGCGCTGTCAATTGGATCATTTTCTTGCGACACACAATATTCGCTTCGTAGTCCGCCAACCAATCCATTCCTAGGACTACATCGAAACCACCTAAGGTCATCACGAATGGTCTAACAGGGAACTTATAACCATCTAGTTCTATATCACAACCTTCCATGACCTCAGAAATCCTTGTAGACTTACCTATGGAAGTTTCTACCTCGAAGGGCTCATCAATACATCTACTCTTAATGGGAAACTTAGCACAAAAGGCAGCAGAAATGAATCTCCTACTAGCACCAGAATCAAACAACACGGATACAAGAGTTTGGTTTACTAGAAACATACCTGACACCATGTCGGGATCTGTCCTAGCCTCCTCCTGAGTCATTGTGAAAGCTCAGGTGCTTGCTTTCTGCCCTTCTCCCCCATCCTTCTTCGCTCCCGAACTTTCAGCCCTTGGCCTCTTACAATCTCTACTCAGATGACCATTCTCCCCACAGTTGTAACACCTTGCAACCCCACAATCTCTAGCCATATGGCCAGGCTTCCCACACTTGAAGCAGCTGTTTGATCCCTATTTGCATTCTCTCGAATGCTCCTTCCCGCATTTACCACATTTCTTCAATCCTGCACCAGATGTGACCACATGCCAGTCATCCACCCATGCACCCTTATTGTTCATCGGGGCACCACCCTGACCAAACCTCTTCCCATGCCAGTTTCGATCACCTCCACTCTTCCTACTGCTTTCAGTCACCACCACCGTTCTCTCATCATACAGTCTCCCTGCCAAATCCACCACTGACCTAAACGTGCTTGGCCAGGCAGCGATCATGTGCCTGCAAATATCTATTGGAAAACCCTGAATATACCTCTTGATCTTTCGAGATAGAGGTGTCACCTGATCCGACACCAGATGTGCCATTTCGTTAAATTTTGTGGTGTACTGCCGGTGTGTCATCGTTCCCGCCTCCAGCTGCAGGAACTCTCTTTCTACCTTATCCATCACTCTATGAGGACAGAATTCCTCAATCACTAACTCCTTCAGTTTAGGCCATCTCATTCTCCGATGGCCCTTCTACCCTCGGCTTGGACAATGTTGTACCACCAGCACAAAGCCGAGTCCACAAAAGAGTGGGTAGCGAACTTCACCTTTTGGTCTTCACAGCACTCACTGATATCAAGAACAACCTCCATTTCCCTCACCCACCGGTGAGCAGTAGCAGTAGTGTCGTTTCCATCGAAGTAGGGGGCTTGCATCTCATAAACGTCTCGTCGTTACAGCCTCGTACCGCCTCCGGTGCAGGCTCTTCTTCTTCCTCCTCTTCATTATCAGAGAGAACCGTTTTCAGCTCTGGTTGCTCCCGTCCTCCCGCGGACCTGTTTCTCTCCTTTCGTTCCCCTTCCCGTACCACCTTAATCACTTCGGTCACCATAGACGGTAAGATTGTCTGCATAAACCGGTGGACTTCTTCCATCACAGCCTCCTTCACTGAGGCTCTCAGATTGGCGCTCTTGTCGCCACCCTCCAGATGAGGGGTCTCAGGTTCTTCAGGAACCACCTTCTCAACTCTGGGTCTCCCTCTCTTGGGTCGCGGTGCAGCACCGTGACCTCCACCACGAGAGGCTTTTGAAGATCTACCGCCAACCATCCACTAAGCGCACTATAAGATTCAAACACCAACACGGTCATTCAAGGGAACAACTTAGTTTATGTCAAGTATAGTAAGTCCCTAATTACAGTGGCCAGTTGTGCTTAGCCTATTATTGTACTCTTCATACCCCAAGCATTACCTGTCCTAACTACATCAGTATTTAAACCTACATGCAACACATAACCACATACCATGCGCACATAAAACCGGTTAACTTTATGAAAATACCAGATGGCACGCAGCTACTCAGATTGGCATCCCATTTCCCTTTCCGTCCCATTCTCAGTTTAAGTTAAGGTATATTTTGAAATTTTACCCATTTCACTTAAACTTTGGCTCTGATACCAACTTGTAAGACCCCGTTCCTAGAGACCTCACAGTTGGTCATTCATAGCATTAAATACATTAGACATTATAAATTAATGAGTTTAAGATGCGGAATTGTTTTAACAAAAGCCATTCATTTCATTAAAAACACTGTTGCTGGGCAATACACTATATTTTAACCGAATACAAAGAATTGTTTAATTGCATTACAAAACAACAGCGATAACAAGTATGAATGGATGCCAGTCTTTCCCCCACTGAGTAGCTTCACCCTCACGCCATCCTCAACAATGTTTACATGCCAACTGAAAATGTAAAAAGTCAGCGTTGCTGAGTGAGTTCTAGTTTTATAATAAAACATACATTACAATCGTTAAAAGCGTTCTGTACTTTCTTAGAAATCATACCGCGCTTTACATTCATTCGTGACCATACAATATACATACATAACGATAATACAATTATTATCTTCCGTTACATTCGTTAACTTTCGTTCATTTTATACGTTAGTTCTCCTGAGTCTGTTGCGACAACACGGTCGCTCACCTCATTAGCAATCCCAATGATTACACGCTATCCAAGTCTGTTGCAACCATAGGGTTGCTCACCTCATTGCCAATCTCAACGATAGCATGCAATCCGAGTCTGTTGCAATAACAGGGTTGCTCACCTCATGGCAACTTCACGATAGCCCGCTATCCGAGTCTGTTGCAACCACAAGGTTGCTCACCTCATAGGCAATCTCAACGATTGCACGGTATCCGAGTCTGTTGCAACAACAAGGTTGCTCACCTCATATATGTGCTTGCAAGCCTTTCCTTCGTTCATTCATCATTCAATAATGCATGCATTCTTACTTCATGTTCCTGTATCATTATCTTTCACTTTACATTAAATAATACTTCATTCATTCATTAACATGACACGTAAAGCCACATGAAAGATAAACATACATCATAATAAGGAACATAACATACAATCATACATAAACAGCAAACATCATCAATCACACATCTTCATGCATAATCACCAATCTTACATCACATCATACATCACCCATCACAACATTTATGGCTTCAAAAAGTCAACTTACATAGCCCCCGGGAACCTCCCAAGTCAAAGCCTACATTACACTTTTTTCCCAAAATCAGAAAATATTCTAAGTCCTTAGACACATGGGAACTATGCAGGCACATGGGGAACACTTAGGCGCATGGGCAACTTTCAGGCGCATGGGCACTATTGAGGCGCATGAGCAACATAGTTTATTCTGGGCAGTTCTAGGCGCATGGACACTATGCAGGTGCATGAGTGCCTAGGCGCATGGTAGACGTCTGGATACTTAGTCAATTCCAGCCTAATTCTAGGCGCATGGGTACTATTTGGGCGCTTGAGTTTTGGGCGCACGGGAACACTTAGGCCGTTATTCCTGTTGGGTATGGGCCATTGTTTAGGCGCATGGGCAGACTATAACACACTTAAACATCATAACTCAGTTCCCAATCATCATCTATGGTGTTCTAAGCTTAAATCATACATCCTACTCTTAGAAACACAACCATAACATCAACATACACAACATAGCCCAAAATCAAACCCCACCCGTAAACACACACAAATACACATACGGGTAAACATACATAAACATTGTAAAAATCGTCTAAATACATTTTCGGCCCTAAAGAGTTTAAAACAAGTAAAAATCAGGGTCTAGAAACTCACCTGGTGCAACTTTGAGCGTATCTTCCTTCTTACCTGTATGCGAATGAGTTCAAACACCTAAAAACCCACAACAACACACACACACGAACACACACAAGCACATAAGCATACACCCGAGACCCAAACCCAACATAATCACTTGAAAATCCATGAATTCTCACCTTTAATTCAGCCTCTTCTTCTTCTTCTTCTCCTTCAAACCGTAGTTGCTGCTCTCTCTCTCTCTCTCTAACCGGAGTGAAAAGGTGATGAGAAGTGAGGGTGGGCGGCCATGCCCACCTTTACATCAACTTTTGTACTTTTATCCTTCTTTTACATTTTTAACCCCTCAACTTGGGTTTAATTGCATTTCCTTCTTTATTCTTCATTTCTTATCTTTTTTTTTAAATAACCAGGTGGCAATCATCGATCGAAAGAAAAGAGGCTGAGAAATAAAGTGGTTCCTCTTGTGCACGTACAGTGGAAGCACAGGAAGGGATCTGAGTCAATGTGGGAGACTGAGGAAGAATGAGGCAGTATTACCCATGCTTGTTTGAGGAATAGTAGGTTTAGGGGACGAAACCTATAAGGGGGATGGACTCGTAACACCTGGTTATTTATTTATTTATTTATTAAACCGACGAAGGAAGAAAAAGAAATAAGGTCCAGAGTCGAGGGACCAAACTCGCCAACGAGAGAAAGTTAGGTGAGTGGGAGTATTTAAGGGAGAGGGCAGCCTTACCCTCTCCCCACACCCAAATTTTCAGCCAAAGAAAGAGGAGAAGAGAGAAAAAAAGAGAAAAAGGGAGAAAAGTTTGTTCGGGTTGGTTAGAGTGAACCAAAATCATTGAGAAGCGGGTCAAATCGAAGCTCTCCTCATTGTGGTAGTTTGTGTGAGTTCTAGGACTCCTCCTTTAAATGTTTTTGAATGATTTTGGGGCTGGAACACATCTAAATTCGGGTTTTTGAGTGTGTGCATGTTTGACCCATTTGTGTTTGTGTATGTGTGTGTATGATTCGTTTGAGCCTTGCTTGTGAGCTTGTGTGTGCTTGAATGGTGTTGTGGTATGCATCCCTAAGGTTTAGGATGGTTGATTTGGGCTTAGAATGAGTTTGGATGAGCTTGGAGGTTGAAAATAGCAGATTAGGTTCGGGATCACCTGCATTCTGCACCAGCTAGGGCTAGGCGACCGAATGGAGGCCATACAGCCGAATGAGGTCCGATCCGGGTTCATTCGCATGATTGAGAGTTCATTCGCACGATTAGGGCCAGTCGCATGGGGAGTCATGCGACTGAGGGTCCAGTCGCATAAGTGCTCATCCATATTAGCTCCATTCGCATGAGAGTCCATTCGCACGATTGGGTGTTCACTCTCATGGGTGTTCATCCGTATTGGTTCATTCGCATGATGTTCAGTCGCATTGAGGCCGTGCGACATAAGGGTGTCCATACGCCCGAATAGGGCTGTTGCACCCGAAGGAAAGTGAGTTTTGACGTAAAAGTTCCCGTAAGTTCATGTAAGATGACGATTGAGGCCTTAGAGAGCATGTTAGGCATGATGATGATGTGTTGCATGATTATGCATGTTATGTATGTATGATGTGGCCCTGTATGATGCTGATGACTGTGTATGAAATGTTCCTTATTATGATGTATGTTTATCTTTGCATGGCTTTACGTTGAATGTTAATGAATGAAGTGAAAGTATTATGTAACGTAAAGTGAAAGATAATGAAAGAGGAACATGAAGTAAGAATGCATGCATTAACGAATGATGCAAGTAAAGAAAGTCTTGCAAGCACTGTATGTCGGGACACGCCATTAAAAGGTGTTAGCCCAATGGTGTGCGTCTTCGCTACCCCGGGAGGATGCACATCGGGGTCTTTCTTTGTGATTGACCATATCTTTGAACCATTGTTGCGTGCCTTAGGTGCTGTGACCATTTGGTGCCGAGCACCACCGATGAAGGTCTTTTATAGGCTTAGGTCCAGTACTACAAGAATGAAGGGCATAGCATATGACAATGGAATTCCTAAACTTTACCTTAGGTACTGTGACATTTGGTGCGAGCACCACCGATGAAGGTCTCTTATAGGCTTCGGTCCAATACCACGAGAATGAAGGGTAAAGTTCATGGTGATGACGAGAGGAAAAGATGTAATGATGAACGAACGAATGAAAGAATGAATGAATGAATGAATGAAAGTTAACGAACGATGAAGATAATAATTATTATCTCTATGTATGTATGATGTATGATCGCATGAGAGTAAAAAACGGTTTTAACGAAAGAAAAATATGTTTATTTTATAAAACTAGAACTCACTCAGCAACGCTGACTTTGATGTGTTTCCAGTTGGCAGGTAATGATTGCTGAGGATGGCACGAGGTGGCTACTCAGCTCTTTTGGGATGGCATCCATTTATATAACACTTTTGTGATGTAATGCAACAATGTATTTTGTAACTGATTAATGATGTATTATTTTGCAAAAGCTACAATATTGAAATGAAATGTCATTTTTAAATGTTTCCGTTCCGATGCTTTATGAAATACAATGTAATTATATGTTTTATGTGCGATGAGGATCCAGCTGTAAGCGTCCCGGGAACGGGGCCTTACACTTGGCTCTTGATTTACATGTGATTCAATCGATTTTGATATAAAAATCGCGTTTTTCACTCAAAAACGTAATATTTTTGTGTCAAATAGTGTTTTCAACGTCTCTAGGTCAGAAAGTTAATATTTTTCCAGCATACGGCAATTAGGGTTAGTGAAAAATTCGTGTTTTTACGTCAAACTACCTAAAACCCTCGAATTTTCAAAAACCAGCAGCTCGAGTCACCCGATTGACTAAATCGCACGACTGAACCCATTCACACCACTCATATGCACGATTGGCTCATTCGTCCATCCATTCGTACGACTGAAGATCTTTATTCGCATTGTTCAGCTGCATCTGTCCAATTGCCCGATTGAACCTTCTGCATTAGTTCAGTCGCACGATTGAACAATCCGCATTGTTCAATCGCACGAATAGCTCAATTGCACTCTTTCATTCGCACAAGTACAAAAGTTTGTTCTAAAATCAAAGGTAAATAGCAATGGGAGATCAATATTCAGCATTCACTGCAGGTAGAGATTCACGGATCCAGAATCTATGACTTTTGAAAATGAAGTGGGGAATCACAATAAGCCCCCTAAGCTCATAACGTTAGATGACTACCCATAATGGAAGCAAAGGTTCGAGATCACCTAAATGGTGTAGACCCAAATCTTGGGAATCAATAGAGATAGGGTATAGCATGTCGGTCGGTGCAGATGGAGTTAAACTTACCTTAGGAGGGATGACTGGTGGACAAAAGGTTAAATATAATGCAGAGAAGAAGGTGTACGCTCTGTTAACTCAGTCCATTCCTAAGGATATATTCCATCAGTTCTCTGAAAGCAAGCAAGCAAAGAAGCTATGGGATGCTCTGGAAAAACGGTATGAAGGGAATGCCTCATTAAAAGCTCTAAAGGCTAAAGCGTTGAAAAAGGAGTTTGATAACTTCTCGTCAATGGGAAAGGAGAGCTTGGATGACGTTATCGATCGTTTCTACCACTTGATGAGTGAGCTGCACACTCATGGAGTTGTTACATCCATGGAAGACAAGGTATCGAATTTTGCAGATGGATTGCCAGAAAAGTGGGTCTCCTTTTTGTCAAACCTCATGTAGAATGATATGCTGGTGAAGTTGGATATCAACGATTTCATTCTGAAGCTGAGAGAGGAAGAGTTGAGGATTAAGTATAGGTCTCAAAAGGCGTCATATGATCAGAACCCGTCACTTTACAACTCCACTCCTCAAGCAAAAACGTCTGGAGCACCACTTCAAACGGCGTTCGTATCTAGTTCAGTCGCTCCATCTCAAGCTACTACTGCAGGATCTGACACGTTAGGGTCATCGTGCACCCAACACATAGCACCTGAAGCCAATGCTACCAGATTGAAGACCGAGAATCTAGGTAATGTGACCATAGAGCTAGAAAAGGAGCATATGGATCTCCTAGTAGCTGTCGTTCATTCCTATACGGTCTAGTCGCGGGGAAGATTGGAAACTACCATCTGGCAGATGAAGACTACGAACAAGTAGATGAGACTGAGCTAGAGATGATGGATATCATGTGGGCATTGGTGAGTGCTATCCGGAGAGCTAAGAAGTTTGTTAAAAATACCGGACATAACTTAATTGCTACAAAGGATACACCTTTGGTTTTGACAAAACCAAAGTGACATGTTTTAACTGTGGAGAGATGGCCCATTTCAAGCGTGAGTGTGTGAAGCCCAGGAAGATAGGAAATGGTAATCCATTCTCATCCTTTAATTGTCAAAATAAACCTGCAAGTAGTCCTGCATCATCAAGAAAGGATCCTAAAGCCTTGATGGATCACGATGATGAAGGGCAAGATTGGAGCTTTCGGTTTGTCTCTCCGGGAGAATCCAACATTGTATGCGTTGAGGATTTGGATGACGATTCTGCAAGCGAAGGAGACATAGCAGTTGAACTAGAAAGTTCAACATGTTCAGAATCACCTGCACCAGAAAAGTCAGACTCTGCAATGATGGTTGATTCAACAAAACCTTATCAGGTAAGTTCCACTAACCAACTTTTCAATAATCATGCTTGTTCTGATTGTAATAAATTTAGGGAAAGCATAGATTTAAAATTTTCAAGGTTATTATATCACAATGATAGCCTAGTAAAGGACTTGCAACTGTGCACTGAAGCAAATCATAATTTCAAAACTAAATGAGCATAATTACAAAGAGAAAATAGAACTGTTAAATAAACAACTTATGGAAACTAAAGTTGTGGCTTTTAACCAAGCTAATGACATTAAGTTCTATCTAAACTCCCTAGAAGAGGCTAAGAAACAAGAAGCAGCTTGAAAGTCGAAGTAAATTCATTAAAACAAAAACTGCACAGTTGGACTAGTTCTTCTCACATAGTTCAGCACTTAGTGAGTGAACGTAACAACGGGGAGGGTTTGGGTTACAAAGTGGTACCATCAGCACATGAGACCTTGTTGAATGCTAAAAGCAAACCATTTAATAACAACCCAATCAAGGATCATGTGGTGTCCACTCCTCTTCTAAGTAATCCAGATTCCATAAGTAATCCCATTGAATCTGTCACTAAACAAAAGGAGACCACTTTAAAGGCAAAATGCAAAATTCCTATTGTTAATCTGGATGAACAAAGTGAGAAGGTTAAGGTAAAGTCTGGTTCAAACATGTCTAATTCTGAACCTAAAAAGACCAAACAAGTTAACCAAACACGTGCGTCATGTATAAGTCCAGATAAAAAAAGAGTAAAGATGTTAAGAAGGTTCAAACAATTAATTTTGTTATACAAGATAAAACATCTAAACAAGAAGTGTCAAAAATAACCAAGTCAAAGTCACTCGAGTGTCACACACTTCTCCACAGAAATAGCCATACCAGCATGTCGAAAGTAGATCTTGCTACAATTGTGAAAAGTATGGACACATCACGTCTAACTATCCTTACTATCAGACACCTAGGAAGAAAGTTGAACTTCATGATCCTAAACCCAGTTCTTCTAAAAGGAGCTCCATGACTCCACCAAGAAGAGTTAGTGAACATAAAGTTCAAACCATAAGCCAATTGTCTGTTTATCACAAACAGACCTTACACAAAACTGGCTTATGGAAAGAAAAGTCTAGTTCAATGTTTGGTAATGAGAACAAGTAGACGAATGATCTTCCCTCACCCTCTAATGAACAATGGGTGGAATTTATGATGTGTGATGCCTCTGGGACACCCAAGCTCGTTAAGGCTTAGGTCCCTAACCTTAGCTAATGTTTTCAATTGAATGTGCAGGGTGTTCGCTATAGTGCTAAAACAAACACTTGGATTGTAGATAGCAGAGCATCCAGGCACATGACTGGGAACCGGGCACTCCTGTCAAACGTTAAACAAATAAAAAGAGGTCATGTTTCATTTCTGGAAACAAAGGAGGTTATATCATAGCTCAAGGGGAAGCGAGGAATCAGAAAATGAAGTTTCACAAGGTAAACTATGTTCAACAACTTCAAAATAATTCGTTTTCTGTCTACCAAATCTGTGACAAAGGATTTAAAGTAGTATTTGACAACAAGAAATGCTATGTTTTGAAAAAGGACTACGTGATCCCGGAGGACCAAGTCTTAATGTCAGCTTCAAGATATAATGACCTTTATGTCTTGGGCCTTTCAAAGGCCTCCATTACGGATCATCAAGTTCAGTGCTTTTTGTCCAAGGCTACTAAGAAAGATTCGATCTCCTAGCATAGGAGAATGGGACACATCCATCTACGGAAGTTGAACCACTTGATCCAGAATGATCTAGTGCGAGGAGTAAACGTCAAAAACTTCCAACTACCAGATTTTTGTGCCGCCTGCAAGAAAGGCAAACAGACTAAGAAGTCTCATAAGGCAAAGAAAGTTCATTCCATAGAACTACCTCTTGAGCTTCTTCACATGGATCTGTTTGGTCCAGTCAGTACAAGGAGCATCGCCAGCGACTTGTACTATTATGTAGTTACAGATGACTACTCAAGATTCTCTTGGGTAATGTTTCTGAAATCTAAATCTGAGACATTTGAGTCATTCAAAGAGTTAGTAACTACTTTAGAGTCTCTCTACAAGCTGAAAGTAAGACAAGTATGCTCAGACAATGGTACCGAGTTCAAGAATCAGTGGATGGAGGCTTTCTGTAAAGAAAAGGGAATTGTGCACCAGTTCACATCCGCCTACACCCCACAAATGAATGGAGTTGCTAAGAGAATGAATCACAGCTTGATAGACACAGCAAGGACAATGCTAGCAGACTCGAAACTGCCTATCCAATTTTGGAATAAGGCAGTTGCCAATGCATGTTACACTTTAAATCGAGTCCTGGTGGTAAACGTCAAGGTAAGACATGTTACAAGCTACTTCAACGATGTAAGCCAAATTTAGAGTACCTCGAACCATTTGGCGCACCTTGCACCCTTTTGAAAAAAACTCAGGAAGGCAAGTTCAGCGAGAAGGCTGAAGAAGGAATCTTCCTAGGATACAACATACCGAATAAGTGAGTTTACAATAACTCAACGGGTCAAGTAGAAGTGTGCTATAATATGGACGTTTAAAGATACAAGACCCTCCAGCTAGAAAAGGACCCGCATTCTTTTTCGATTATGATGGATTCTTCAAGTCCTTCAACATTCCTCTCACGCCTTTTGATGATGACCTATCTACAAAGATAATGTATGATGTCTTAAACACACCACCCCTAGACTCGATAGCATCTGGTTCACAAGGCCAATCTTCTAGCAGCTCAGGGGGAGCACTGGAGGTAAGTGACTCCTCTTCTGATGATGAAGAAGTGGAAAATGTTCAGGTGGATGAAGAGGAACAGTTTCCAACTACTACAAGTACACACGCATCAGATGTTGATGCCTCTAACACTTCAGAACCCCATACTCCCACTGCCTTAGATACTGAACCTGTGGTTCACAATCTGGATAATGAGGTAGTTGTACCCACCACTCCTGGATCTCGTCTAAATGTTTACCATCCTTTGGAAAATGTCATAGGGGATGTACAATTAGGAGTACAGACAAGAAATCAGCTATATTCAGCTGATTATGCCTCAGTCATGGAAAAAGGCTACCTTCACGACGGTGCTTATCAATGTTTTATGTCTCAATTTGAGCCAAAATATGTAAGTGATGCCTTAAACGATGAGGGTTGGGTGAGTGCCATGCAAGAAGAACTTTTTCAATTCAAGATGTTAGGTGTATGGACTCTGGTGGATAGACCTAAAGGAGCTAAGGTCATTGGCACAAAATGGGTTTTAAAATGCAAGAAGGATGACCAAGGGGTCATTATCAGAAACAAGACTCGACTTGTAGTTCAAGGATTTTGACAAGTCGAGGGTATTGATTACAACGAAGTGTTTGCACCCGTGGCAAGAATGGAAGCCATCCGTATCTTCCTAGCCTATGCATCGTATATGAAGATTAAAGTCTATCAGCTCGATGTTAAAAGTGCATTCCTTCATGCTGAAATCAGAGAAACAGTGTACGTCAGTCAACCCGAGGGATTCAAGGATCTGTATCATCGGGACAGAGTTTACAAGCTGGACAAGGCTCTATACGGGCTTCATCAAGCCCCCAGAGCCTGGTATGAGAAACTCTTGACTCATCTTTTGAGACACGGGTTTCAAAGAGGAGTGATTGATTATACATTGTTTATCAAAGAAAAGATGGTGACTTGCTGCTTGTACATATCTATGTTAATGACATAATCTTCGGATCCAAAAACGAAGAGTTGTGTAAAAATTTGAAGCAGTAATGAAAGCAGAGTTCGAAATGAATGCAATGGGAGAAATGAAGTTCTTCCTCGGATTACAAGTGGATCAGACACCTAAGGGAATTTTCCTACATCAAACCAAGTATGTAGGCGATATTCTCAGTCGGTTTGATATGGAGAATGCTTCGGCAGCTAGAACTCCTCTTGCTACATATCACGATGTAGCACCCGACTAAAATGGCAATCTGGTTGCTGCCACCATGTACCGAGGAATGATCGGATCCCTCATGTATCTCACAGCCTCGCGACCTTATATCATGTACATGACGTGTCTATGCTCCAGATATCAGGTGAAACCGAAAGTCAACCATCGTATTAAGATTAAAAGGATATTTCGTTATCTGAAGGGTACACCAACACTAGGGTTGTGGTATCCTCATGATGATGACTTCGAGCTTACGGCGTATAGTGACTCGGATTACGGCGGTTGCAAAATGAACTACAAGTCCACGTCAACAGGATGTCAATTCTTTGGGAGGAGATTAGTGACCTGGTAGTGTAAGAAGAGACCTCGGTTGCTTTGTTAACCTGTGAAGCCAAATATGTTGCTGCTGCAAGTTGCAGTTCACAAATCATTCGGATTCAACAGCAAATGCGGGATTAAGGTTTGCAATTCTCTAATACTCCTATATATGTTGATAACTCTGCTGCGATAGCTGTAACTAAAAATCTAGTCCAACATCCTAAAACGAAACGCATCGGGATTAAATATCATTTTATACGTGATTGTTTTGAAAAACATTTAATCGATGTGGTTAAAATTAATATGGATTTTCAACACGCTAACCTCTATACAAAAGCTTTTGATAAACCGAGATTTTTATTTCTCTTACACGTTAATGGCGTGAAAAAGAAAAGTGACGTAATCTCAAAAGATGATAATGTGTAGTCCGACACTGTGTTTTACTTTTTTTTTATTTTTTTATTTTCTGTCTTATAAAATTCAAAAACTGCAAAACGATTTTCGGTTTTAGAATTTTAGGGGGAGAATAGGTTTAGAAGTTAGTGTTAATTTTAGTTGTTATAACTTCAATACAAAAAATAAAAAAAACGAGGGAGGAGGACATGCTAGCCGATAGAAATGAGATCGTATCTATGATATCGATTCAATGACTATGGAAAATGATAGTACAAAAGAACAAAGAATTTGGGACTTTAAAAGATTTAAATTGAATTAGATACGAAATTCAAAGTATAAGTCTGAGAAGCCTGAGCAATATAACAGGGAAAATGATAGTAAAACTGGCTACTATTAGGTAACACAAAGAAAGTAGATCTAGAGGTTGTTAGACCACTACATGATGTGTCAGTAGATTCAACACAATATATGGTAAGACCGCATTGGTGACTTCAATTCAAACGAAGTTGTTCAACTAGCTGTGGGTGCCCATCTTATCACTGGTTAACACAATCAATTATTTCCAATAAGGGGTGACAAGCAAATAAACTCCATAATTATGTGTGGTTGACCACAAAAAGAGCAAAGCACGAAAAAAATGAATAATAAATGCAATCAAGCTAATAACGAATGTTGTTGGTGCGTTATGTGCAAAAAGAAAAAAACTTATATGCTCTAACAAGAAGATAGGTTGTGTGCCTCTCTGTTGTGCGATGGCACTGACCTGAGGATAAGCATAACCTAGATATTCTAGAATTTATTGTTGTTTGCCGCCTCTTGTTGTGCGGTAGCACTGACCTGAGGATTGACTTCTCTTTGAAAGCTCTAAGAATAGTTTCTTCTTGTCACAATACCCGTAGACCGCTCGAAAAATCTCCTGAGCAATGTTGATTACCATATAAGCGTGGGATCCACAAATGCTGGTTGAAATAATTAAACCTAATGTATCACCAATCTGTGTCAAAAGTCTGTGTATGGATTTAAGTGGACAAGTATACTGACAATCATGGTGGCAGCAATTCTTGAAAGTCCAAATCAATGTGTGCATCTTGTAGTACTAGTATGATTTCCTAAACTTGCTAATGACTCTCGATGAAAACAAGAATCTAGCATTAAAAGATTTTGGTAACACGTCCTGAATGATTTGATTACTTGTATGATTCCATAATGATTCGTTCCAGTTATGGTCACAATAATTCGAAGCTGTGCTATTCTAGAAAGAAATCTGCTAGATATCTATCTTAAAATTTCCACCACACAAAATCATAAAAATATGTTTAGTTTTTATCTTTTAGTTATAGTTGTTTTATTTTGTTTCAATTTTAGCCAAACTTGGTTTTAATCGTCAGACTATGTATTGGAATTTCATTTGGGATTTAATCACTTAAAAAGGTCACGTCTGAGGTGACCACACAGGTTTTCAAATGTCAAACGGGTCACGTCTGGGGTGACAAAATGTTCTACTGTTAAAAGGATCACGTCTCAGGTGATCAAATGTTTCCAAAGTTAAAAACGATCATGTCTGAGATGATCGAATGCTTTTAATGTTTTACCAAGTGTAAAAGGGGATAAATGTAAATGTTCATAGAGTCAAACTTATAAGAATGAGCCATTCGCACGACTGGACCATAAGTATAGACCAGTCGTACGATTGAGCCAAACGAATGAGCCTAATCGCACAACTAGGCCACACGTATGGCCTAGACATGCGATTGGACCATCAACATGGGTAAATTCATGTGATTGGATCATCATAATAAAACAATCGCACGAATGGAAGCAACCGAATGGGGTTGTCGCACGATTGATGGTGACCGATTAAGTCAGTCGCACGACTGAGTCTCAATCGCACGAACCAGCTGTGCGATTAGGTCCAATCGCACGACTGAAGGAAACCCTAGTATAAATAGAGGGGGAGTCGGTCGCAAACCCTATTCACCCCAAATCGCTCATTTCTTCGCACGACTTACTGTTACTCTACCCAAATTTTGTTTGATTGTTCTTGGATTGTGATTATTACGTTCTAACGATTTCCAGTGACTCCACAGGTAACGTGCAACGATTACCAGTCAAATGTTCAATCGATTCATCCTTAAAGGATCGAAAATTAAGCCCTAAAGCTGAACCGAGACTAGTTTGACCAATAAACTGACAAACCTAAGTAGAATGTTAAAATAAAGGTTATTAGGTGCTATGTCGGGTGTTTGTGAGACAAATGAGCCATACCACGACGTCCAACATTACGATTTGCTCAAATTTTCAATTTGAATGACCCAACAGTCTGTCATGCGAATAGGCGCCCTGATGAACTTCAATCGCACGATTGAGCTGGGCGAATGGCTCAGTCGCCCGACTAAGATGAGCGAATGGCACAATCGCACGACTGAAACATGCGAATAAGTTGAGTCGCATGACTGGCTCAACCGATTGGTAGAGCATATGACTAAGCACAGTCGCATGCTCAGTCGTGCGTATGAGCTCAATCGCACGACTAAACCTCAGTCGCACAGTTCATTCACACGACAGAACAAAAAGATTCAAGTTAAGAAATTCAAATGGTTAATCTTTTACACACTCTAATGTTTATTTATACTGTGTAACAGATGACGAGTCGCTGGACCATGAGCACTAAGCACAACATATGTGCTCACCTGGATTTGACTTCCAGGAATAATGCAGAGTTCTCGGGCATCATCACATTCCTATGATGATCTAGGATATTCCGAGCCATCTCGACACCATGTACCCCTTATCGCTCGGTCTCAGGCTTTCTGGGAAAGCACTGTAGTGGACAAGTCCTCTGAGCCCCATTGCATCAGGAGCTCAATATTCGGCCAGGCTATTGAGATCACAGAGGATGATCTCCGGACTGTTCTAGAGTTTGGGGATGACGCTGATTGTCCCATATGATTACACCCACTTATCGTACGAGGATGTTTCCTTAGGGCTTAGTACTCTGTGGACATCAACACAGGTGTGCTCAACAAGAGCAACCTGTGCCCCCAGCTCAAGTACCTCGCCCATGTGCTGCTTAAGTGCATAGCTTCGCGTAAGGGAGGGTCTGGATGATGTGATCGACACATTCTACCACTTGATGAGTGAGATGCACACTCATGGTGTAACTAAGTCGATGGAGGATAAGGTATCCAATTTTGCAGATGGTCTATCGGAGAAATAGGCTTCCTTCGTTTCAAATCTCAGACAGAATGGGATGCTCTCGAAGTTAGATATAAATGACTTCATTCTTAAACTGAGGGAAGAGGAGCTTAGGATGAAATACAGAGCCCAAAAGGCCAACTACGATCAGAATCCTGCACTCTACAATGCAACTCCTCCGGTCAAGACATCTGGAGCACCATTGCAAACTGCCTTCATCTCAAGCTCAGCAATTCCAGCACAACCGTCAACTTCAGGGTCCGAAACATCAGGGTTGTCTAGCACCCAGTATATGATACCTGAAGCTAATGCAGCAAAACTGAAAACCGACAACTTTGGTAATGTGACTGTTGAGGTGGCCAAAGAACACATGGACCTCTTAGCTGCTGTAGTCCACTCCTATGATGGACTAGTTGCTGGAAAGAAAGGAAATTGTCACCTGGCAGATGAAGATTATGAACAGGTGGATGAGATGGAGTTGGAAGGTATGGACATAATGTGGGCTTTGGCAAGTGCTGTCGGACGAGCTAAAAAGTTTGTCAAAAAGACCGGACAGAGCTTGGTTGCTACCAAAGACACAACCTTTGGCTTCGACAAGTCAAAGGTTACTTGTTTCAACTATGATGAGAAGGGACACTTCAAGAGGGAGTGTGTGAAGCCAAAGAAGACTGGTAATGGGAATCCCTTCTCGTCCTTTAATCATCAGGACAAGACCACATCTAGCAGTTCTACTTCATCAAGCAAGGACCCCAAAGCCTTGACTGCTAATGAGGATGAAGGACAGGACTGGAGCTTCCGGTTTGTCTCACCGGGAGAGTCCAACATAGCTAATGTGGAGGACATTGATGACGATTCTGCTAGTGAGGGAGACATAGCAGTAGAGCTCGCGTGGTCAAATTCTAAAGACACTGCACCCGTGGTCAACCACCTGCCTGAAGAAGAAAAATTTGCATCTTCGTCAGAATCACCAGAATCAGAAACAAGAGATTCTGCACTCATGGCTGATTCCTCTACAACATCTCAGGTAAGTACTACTGACCAGTTGTATAATAATCATGCTTGTTTAGAATACGATAAATTTAGAGAAAGTATAGATTTGAAATTTACTAGGTTATTAGATCATAATGATAGCTTAGTAAAGGATTTGGAACTGTGCACTGAGGCAAATAGAGTGTTAAAACAAAATGAGCACAATTACAAGGAAAAGATAAACCTATTGAATAAACAACTTAGGGAAACACAGGTATTTGCCTTTAACCAAGCAAATAACATTAGGTACTATCTGAACTCCCTAGAGGACACTAAGAAGCAAAAAGCAGTTTAAGAAGTAGAAGTCAACTCTTTAAATCAAAAACTGCACAATTGGACAAGCTCATCACACATTGTCCAACACTTAGTGAGACAGAGAAACAATGGGGAGGGATTGGGATACAAAGTGGTTCCACCACCACCTGAGACCTTGATGAACTCAAAAAGTAAACCGATTAACAATAACCCCATCAAGGATCACGTGGTGACCACTCCTCTTGTTAGTGATCCGAATTCCGTAAGTAAATCAAATAAATCTGACGCTAAACAAAAGGAGGCCACTTCTAAGGCAAAAGGAAAGATGCCTTCTATTAACATTGAAAATGAGTTTGAAAAGGTTAAGTTAAAGTCAGGGTCAAACAAAGTCAAATCAGAACCCGAAAGAACTATAAAACCCAATCAATCACGAGCGTCATGTCAAAGTCTAGGTAAACAAGAAACACAAGATGTAAAACCAGTTAAAAAATTAAGCTTGTAAAACCAAACCATACATCTAAAAAAGAAGTGCCTCAATCTAAACACAATAAGGTCGACGCCTAGCTCTTTTAAGAGGAACTCAGTGACGCCTCCTAAAAGGGCTAGTGAACCCGCAGTTCAATCCATCAGCCAATCGTCTGTTTATCACAAACAGGCCCTACACAAAGCTGGTCTATGGAAAGAAAAGTCTTCCTCAGTGTTTGAAAATGAGAACAAACAACAATTTGGGCTTCTCTCAACCTCAAATGGTCAATGGGTTGAGTTTATGATGTGTGATGCCTCGGGGAAACCCAAGCCAGTGAAGGCTTGGGTTCCTAACATGAACCAATGTTCTCATTGATTGTGCAGGGTGTTCGCTATAGTGCTGAGACTAACACGTGGATTGTAGATAGCAGAGCATCAGGCACATGACAGGGAACAAAGCTCTCTTATCAAATGTCAGACAAATTAAAGGAAGGCATGTTTCATTTGCCGGAAACAAAGGTGGGTATATCACAGCCCAAGGAGAAGTGGGAAATGAGAAATTTAAGTTTGATAAGGTAAACTACGTCCAACAACTACAAAATAACTTGCTTTCAGTTTCCCAAATCTGTGATAAAGGATTCAAAGTAGTCTTGACAATAAGAAGTGTTATGTTCTGAAGAAGGACTACGTGATCCCCGAGGACCAAATCCTAATGTCAGCTTCAAGATATAATTATCTTTATGTTTGGATCTCTCAAAGGCCTTCACAACGGATCATGAAGTTCAGTGCTTCTTGTCCAAAGCTACTGAGAAGGACTCCATCTCCTGGCATAGGAGAATAGGACACATAAATCCAAAGAAGATGAATCACTTAGTCCAGAATGATCTAGTGAGGGGAGTAAATGTCAAAAACTTCCAACTCCCGGATTTCTGTGTTGCATGCAAAAAAGGGCAAACAGACGAAGAAGTGTCAAAAGGAAAAGAAAGTTCATTCTATAGAACTTCCTCTTGAGCTCCTTCACATGGATATGTTTGGTCCAGTCAGTACAAGAAGCATCGCAGGCGACTTGTATTGCTATGTAGTTACTGATGACTACTCAAGATTCTCTTGGGTAATGTTTCTGAAATCCAAATCAGAAACATTTGAATCCTTCAAGGAATTGGTAACTACACTGGAATCCCTATACAAGCTGAAGGTACGACAGGTGCGCTCAGACAACGGAACCGAGTTCAAGAATCAGTGGATGGAGGATTATTGTAAGGAAAAGGGAATTGTTCATCAATTCACCTCTGTCTACACTCCTCAGATGTACAGGGTTGCTGAACGGAAGAATCACAGCTTAATAGAGATGGCACGTACTATGCTGGCAGACTCGAAACTGCCTATTCAATTCTGGAATGAAGCAGTGGAAAATGCATGTTATACACTTAATCGAGTTCTGGTAGTGAAACGCCATGGAAAAACGTGCTACGAGTTATTACAACGACGTAAACCTAACTTAGAGTATCTCGAGCCGTTTGGCGCTCCATGCACCCTGATGAAGAAGACTCGGGAGGGAAAATTTAGTGAGAAGGTTGATGAAGGGATTTTTCTAGGATACAACATACCGAACAAGAGGGTTTACAACAAGTCAACGGGTCAAGTAGAGGGGTGGTGTAACGTTGATGTTCAAAGATACATCATACCGCCTGCTGGAAAAAGACCTACTTACTTCTTCGACTATGATGGATTCTTCAAATCCTTCAACATTCCTCTCTCTGCTTCAGAAGAAGAGTTGGCAAACAAGATGATGTATGATGTCTTGAACACACCGTCTCAAGACTCAACACCATCCAGTTCACAAAGTCAATCATCTACCAACTCAGGGGGAGCACTTGATGTGAGTGACTCTTCCTCTAATGAAGAAAATGTGGAAAATGATCAGAACAACCAGGATGTATAGGTTTCGCCTACCACAAGTCCACAAGCATCTCATAGTGATGAATCTGAGATTTTGGAACCTCAGACTCCTATTGCCTCAGATTCAGAACCAAATGTTCACAATCTTGACTCTGAGGTAGTATTTCCAACAACTCCTAGCTCACGTCTAACTTCTATCATCCTTTGGATAATGTTATAAGAGATGTGAGATTAGGGGTTCAGACTAGAAATCAGCTGTACTTAGCTGATTATTCCTCTGTGATAGAAAAGGGATACCTTCATGACGGTGCCTACTGCTGCTTTGTGTCTCAGTTTGAGCCAAAGCATGTTAGTGAAGCACTGAATGATGAGGCTTGGGTGAGTGCCATGCATGAAGAGCTTCTTCAGTTTAAGAAGTTAGGTGTATGGACTCTAGTGGATAGACCTAAAGGTGCTAAAGTCATTGGCACCAAATGGGCCTTGAAATGCAAGAAGATGATCAGGGAGTGATCATTAGAAACAAGGCTCGGCTTGTTGTTCATGGTTTTCGACAAGTTGAGGGTATTGATTATAATGAAGTGTTTCCACCCATGGCAAGGATGGAAGCAATCCGTATCATTCTTGCCTATGCATCTTATATGAAAATCAAAGTTTATCAACTAGATGTGAAGAGTGCATTCCTTCATGGTGAGATTCGAGAGACAGTGTATGTCAGTCAACCCGAGGGATTTGAGGATCCATACCATCGGAACAGTGTTTACAAACTCGACAAGGCACTATATGGACTTCATCAAGCTCCGAGGGCCTGGTATGAGAAACTCTCGACTCATCTTGTGAAACACGGTTTTTGCAGGGGAGTCATTGACTGTACATTGTTTATCAAAAAAAGGATGGAGCTTTACTTCTGGTACAAATCTATGTCGATGACATAATCTTCGGTTCCAAGAACGAAGAATTATGCAAAGAGTTTGAAGCAATAATGAAGGCGGAGTTTGAGATGAGTGCAATGGGGGAGATGAAGTTCTTTCTCGGGTTACAGGTGGATCAGACACCAAATGGGATTTTCCTATATCAGACCAAGTATGTAGGGGATATTCTCAGTCGGTTTGACATGGAGAATGCTTCTACAGCTGGCACTCCACTTGCTACAAACCATGATGTAGCACCCGATGAGAATGGTGATCTGGTAGATTCCACTATGTACCGAGGGATGATCGGATCTCTCATGTACCTCGCTGCCTCACGACCTGATATCATGTATGCTACATGTTTAAGCTCACGATATCAGGAAAAGCCTAAGTTGAACCATCTAATTGGGGTCAAAAGGATTTTTCGTTATCTGAAAGGCACACCCATACTTGGGTTGTGGTAACCTCATGATGATGACTTTGAGCTTAGAGCTTATAGCGACTCGGATTATGGCAGCTGCAAGATGAACTACAAGTCTACCTCAGCAGGGTGTCAGTTCTTTGAGAGAAGATTAGTGACCTGGCAGTGTAAGAAGCAGACCTCGGTTGCATTGTCAACCTGTGAAGCCGAATACGTTGCTGCTGTAACCTGCTGTTCTCAAATCATATGGATTCAACAGCAAATGCGGGATTATGGTTTGCATTTCTCTTCTACTCCTATCTTTGTTGATAACTCTGCTCCTATTGCAGTCACTAAAAACCCGGTCCAACATCCTAAGACCAAACACATTGTAATTAAATATCACTTTATAAGTGATTGCTTTGAAAAGAACTTAGTCGATGTCGTAAAAATAAATACAGATTTTCAACGCGCTGACCTCTATACAAAGGCATTTGACAAACCATGTTTTTTATATTTGTTAGAGGTCAACGGAGTTAAAAAGAAAAGTGAGGTCATTCCTGAAGATGACCACGTATAGTCCAATGCGTCGTGTCTAGTTTTTTTTCAATGTTTAATTTTATTTTATTTTATTCTCTTGTCTTTGTTTAATTTTAATTAGTTTAATTACAATTGGTTTATTTCCTTGCCTATTAAAATCCTAAACTGCTAATCCATGGTGGTTTTATAATTTTAGGGGGAGAATAGGTTTAGGCAGTATATAAAAAAACGAGGGAAAAGGAGAGGCGAGTTGATAATAATAAGATCGTATGTGTGATACCGATACAATTTTTGGAATATGATAGTACACAGGTACAAATCATTTGGGACTTTAAAATCAAAATTGAAAAAGATGCAAAGCTTAAGTATAAGTCTGGGTAGTCTGAGCAATATAAAAGGAAATATGATAGATAAGCTAGCTATCACTAAGGTAACACAAAGAAAGTAGACCTAGAGGTTGCTAGACCACAGATGATATGTCGGTAGATTCAACACAATAGATGACTAGACCTTTTTTGTGATCTCAAGATTAAACTAAAATGTTTGACTAGTTGTGGGTAACACATTATCCCTGGTTAACACAATCGAAAAGATTCCAATGAGGGGTGACGAGCAAAATAAACGCCACAAATGTGTGCGTAAGACCAAAGCATGAGCAAAGCACATAAAACAATGCAAATGCAATCAAACTGATAACCTATGTTGTTGGTGAGATCTGTGCAAAAAGAATGAAAATGCTCAAACAAGAAGATAGGTTATGTGCCTCTCTGCTGTGCGGTGGTACTGACCTGAGGATAAGCATAATCTATATATTCTAGAACTCATTGTTATTTGCCGCCTCTCTGCTGTGCGGTGGCACTGACCTGAGGCTTGGCTTCTTTTTGAATGTTCTAAGAATAGTCTCTTCTTGAATACTACCCTGAGACCGCTCAAAAATCTCCTGAGGAATGTTGATTACCATATAAGTGTGGGATCCACAAATGCTTGTTAATATAAACAAACCTTAAAACTGTCACCAAACTATATTGAAAGTCTGTGTATGGATTTAAGAGGATAAGTATACTGACAATCACTGTGGCTACAATTCTTGAAAGTTCAAATCAGCGTGGGGACCTAAGAGTACTAGCATGATTTCCTAGATTTGCTAACTGACTCCAAATGGAAAACAAGAATAGAGCATCAAAGGTTGTAAATAAAGTGTCCTGAATGTTTTGAGTATTCTGTATGATTCCAAATTGAATTGGTCCATGCATGGTTTAAATGATTGAGGCTGCTCTCTTAGAAAAATTATTCCTTAGAATTACATACCCTCACAAAAACACAAAAAGTTGTTTTAGTTTTAAGTTTCAGTATTATTTCTTTTATTTTTGTACAAAGTCTGTCAATTTCAGTTTATTTAGTATCGGACTATGTCATGGAAGTTGATAAGGAATTTTATCATCCAAAAGGTCATGTCTGAGGTGACCACACGTGCTTTCAAATAAAAATGGGTCACGTTTGAGGTGACAAAATGTTTTAAAAAGATCATGTCTGAGGTGATCAAAGTTTTTTCAAGATAAAATGATCATGTGTGAGAGGATCAAATGTTCATAACGTTTATTCAAAGTTAAATAGAGAATATGTGGTATGGTCATAAAGTCAAATTCATGAGTCTGACCCATTCGCACGAATGGACCATGAGTATGGACCAATCATACAAATGGACCATACTCATGCATTAAATAGCCGAATGGACATGAGTATGAACCATTCACCCGAATGGCTTATCAGAATGACCCATTCAACCGAATGGGAGTGTGCGAATGAGTCATTCGACCGACTGAGCTCCAATCGGTCGACTGAAAGTGAACGACTGAGCCAATCGCCCGACTAATTTCCATTCGCCCGAATGAATCAAGCGGATGAGTCCAGTCGGCCGATTGAACTCAGATTCAGTATAAATAGGGCCACAGTTGATCGCATTCAGCTCATCACCCCCAATCGCCCTTATATCGCACATCCTACCGTTACACTATCAAAATTTCATTAGACCACAATTGTACATTCCTATTGATCTTTTGACGTGTGTGTGCATTTATACAGGTATAATGAGATGAAACGTCATAGAAATCAGGAGAAATGGTGCCCTAATTTGTGATTCTCAATTGAAACAAGAACCGAACAACTAAATGGACTAATGACCTACTGAAACCAAGTAAAATGTTAAAACTAAAGTTATTAGGTCATTAGTTAAGTGACTGCGAGTCTAAAGAACCTATACATAACGTTTAATTACATGAATTGGTCAAGATTCGCACCTCAGTCCACCGAACAGTGGGTCATGCGACTGGTCATCTGGATGAACTCCAATCGCACGATTGAGCTGGCCGAATAGCTCAATCGGCCGAATGTATCATACAAATGAGCTCAGTCGGCCGACTGAACCAATTGCAGGATCAGCCAACCGATTGAACTCAATCGCCTGTTCATTCACCCAAATGAGTCCAGTCGCATGATAGAACAACCGACTGAACACAGTCACATGACTCATTCACATGAATGAACCAGAATGAATTCTATCAAGTTACTTAAAACTGATTTGTGTTATGTGAGTATCTAATGTTTATGTATCTTGTGTTACAGATCTATGGCTAATAGATGGTCTATCAACCCTAAGCACAACATATGTGCTCACTTAGACCACACAACTCGGTATGGGGCCGAGTTTGCAGGGATCATCGCCTTTCTTAAGCGATCCAGGATCCACCGAGCTATTTCTACACCATGCACTCCTTACAGGTCTATTCAACAGGCCTTCTAGGAGAATGCATCAGTGGATAGATCACGAGAGCCGTACAGCATTCGGAGCTCCATCTTTGGTATGGACATCGAGATTACAGCTGAAGACATTCAGCATGTACTTGGGATGGGAGATGATACTGACCACCCCACCAAGCTTCACCCACTAATGGTGAGAGGTTGTTTTCTGAGGATTAAGTACGCTGGGGACATCAACTCAGGTTTGCTCAACAAGAGCAACCTGTGCCCACAGTATAAGTACTTGGCACACGTTATTCTGAAGTGCATAGCTTCCAGAAGGGGTGGGTTCGACGACCTATCAGACCAGATACAAAATGCCTACGTGGCACTGGTGCTGAACTACCCCTTCAGCTTCTCTAGCATGATCTTCTCTTACCTCATAGAGAATCTGGAGGCAAAGGGAAAAGAGGGTTTCTATATGTACCCCAGGTTTTTGCAGCTGATTTTTTATGAGAAGCTACCCTCGCTGCCAAAGGAGAGCCACAATGCTGTGGCTTTGGAGATCATGGATGATACGATTCTGGATCGTATGAGGGTTTACCGGGGAAAGTAGGTCAAGCCCCCGATAAAGAGGCTTATAGGGCATTTGGAAAAGGAGAACTACGTGGCGCCAGGAAGGAGAAAATGGTGTCACGTAGACAGCGACTCAGATGATGAGCAGCTACAGCTCCCGGAGCACGACTCTGATGATGATGACAGCGGGGATGCTGGAGATGAAGGGCCCACTCAACAAAGGGACCCCACTGCTGATACTGCATCTCCAGCATCTGCCCCCACTAGAGATGGAGTTGAGACTGCTGGATTCCACCAGGATTTCATACCTGGTGAGGAGGAGGAGTCAGATGAGGAGCCTCTGACCTGGACTGTGGGCAGTAAAGTCGTCGCCATAGAACGGGGGCTCCTGGCAGTTGGTGAACGCCCCGGCGGGTTGGGAGAGGCTGATACTGATCCCACGTATGCTCCCGATCAACCGAGCTGTGTTCTAGGGGGAGCATCCTCCTCGACAGGATCGAGGAAGAAGAGGATGGCTCAGCCCCACGGTATGAAGAAGAAGAAAAGACGACACACCTTCATCACTACCACCACCACCACTACTCCGCCCACTACCACCATCACAACTACCACCACTACCATACCACCCACTATCACCACCACACCTCCACCCTCCACTACTACAACTATACCTCCACCAGTTATTCCACCACCAATCTACACCACAACCACCACCACAACCACTAGCCACCATGCTGTACCACCATCATACCCCTCGGGATCACCTCTGCCTCCCAATGGGGTAGAGGAACAGCTCTCAGCATTTAACCGAATGGTGCTGAGGCTGTTGGCGGCAGAAGAATAGAAGACTGCTCAGCTGCGATAGCTAGTAGACCTTACTGCTGCCCAAGCTCTGCAGATATCTCAGCAGGCACAGCAGTTGGATGCTCAACGTGCAAAGATGTCCCAACTCCGGGAACAGAATGCCCTATCAGCAAAGAAGATTGAGGAGTTGGAGACAACTAACACGACCATCATACTACGTCTAAAAGGATCCAAGGTAGACCCCCTTAAGATTAAGGAAGGGGATGGGGTTGATAGTGATGATGACAGTGATGATGAGGATGATGATGGTGATGATGATACTGATGCTGCTAGTGATGTTGGAGATGATGTTGGTGATGATGATGATGACTCACCTGTTGCGGGTCCACATAAGGGCACAAGATCAAGGTGCCTCCACATCAGCCCCGTTAGCAGAAGAGCCGATGATCCAGGATAAGATTTGTGAAATCATTCAACTGATGTGTATTTAAAATCAAGGTGCCCACATCTGTTGGTAATGTTTAGATGTTTTATTGTTATTTAAAATCATTTGTATTTGGATCATGTAAAAAATTTAGGAAATGAATGTTTATATGTAACGTAAATGGTTATGTCTTGATTATTAACTATTGATTGCATTGTTGAATGTTTAAATCAAGCAGATCCAGACTTTAAACGAGATGAATATGATATTGCTCCCCTCCAACAGGTCAAGACTCAACTAACGTTGATTCTTGATCTGTAGGGTATTGTCAAGAGATCGGTGATGTATACTCCTGAAGAAGAGAAATCATTCACAATCTCAGTGATGAGCAACTAGCCGAAATGTTCAAGCTAAATGTCAAAGAGATTGTAAAAGATGGCCCGACTGTGAATGTAGAGAGTGATGATGAGCTTCAGGATGTCGATGAGATTGAGATAGAAGATGTCACTGCTCAACACTATCCAGAGTACACTAACAAGGAGGGAACCGCCATTCCTAATCTGGGAGACACTCTTGTCAGTGACACTTTTGAGACTCTAGACAGGATGGAGCAAGAGTCCGGAATGGATAAAGATAAGGCCCAAGCCACAGATGCTGAAGTGAACATCAGAAAGGTAGAATGGGCAGCATGTTTTGAGGATATAAGAGCCCAACGCAACGCTTCAACATCAACTACCTACACCAAACTGTATAAGGTCAAGAAACATCAAAAGGTGGCAGGCAGGATCATAGCATGGGCACATTTTGAAGACCTCAACGTTTACGGTGTTAAACGTGAGAAGGGAATTGGGTACTTCAGATTCCCACATGATCTGAAGACTCTTCCAGGTTTTGAGCTTAATCAGTTAGCAAAATTAAAATTGCTATATGCTGACCCTCGTAAGATGTCAGGCTGGTTTGAAGCAACTCTAAAGAGGGAGTACCACACCAGATGGGTCAACTTCAAACCTCAACAACCATGAGGTACATCAGAAGATCTGAGGTTGTCGCCATAACTGGCAAACCAAAAGTAGTGTTGAAGTGGAGTCCACCACGTACAATGTCAAAGATCCCACTACATGAGATGCCTCAGGACTTCACTCCACATTTCAAATGTTGGTACTACGATTGGAGAACGGGAGAGGTAGCATAAGGGTGTTTGACCCAATGTGGCTTACAAACTTGTCAGCTAATGATGTTTATATATTATACAAGTGGCCATTGTTCTATGACTCAAAAGATATAGTACAAGCTTTGCAATTTAAGAATGTAATACGACTCTGTTTTGCTTTCGAGATAAATACAGGAGTCACCAAAGAAGCTAAGTACAAGAAGTTTGAGGAAATTATGAAAGATGTCAGACAATAGATAGATCTAGGTCCAAGGGAGAGTTTGTTGATACCCATATGTACCTAGATCCTGATCTCAATGTAATATGTCTTGAATGTCTTGCACTTATGTAATATTGGGTACTTAATGAAATGATAATGTTTGGTTGTGATTTATAATGTTTAATATTTCATTAAGGAGTTGGGTAATGCATATTGACTAGATTATATAGGTTTGTAATTGTTTGAATTGATATACATAATGTTATAATAATGAATACATTCAAACTTTGGTTAAGTGAAGTTCACATGCGTCCGACTGGACCATGCGCCCAAACAGTGGTCATGCGTCCGAATGGCCATGCGACTGAGTGTCCATGCGCCTAAATAGTCCATACGCCTGAACAACTTCATGCGACTGACTCAGTCGCACGACTGAACACTCAGTCGTGTGAATGGATCAACCGCATGGCTCAATCGCACGAATGAACCATGCTAATGGTTCAGTCGCCTGAATGAGCAACCCTAACCTATAAATATCACTTAATTCGTGGAAAAACATAAACATTGAATCCACTTCAACTCCAGACGTACCCTAGCCGTCCAGAAGCCTCTAAGTCCGTACTCCAAGTTCATAGAACGATGTAGATCGATTCCTAATCGATTCTTGACGTTAGATTCAATACATTATTGTGTCTACATGCGTTCTCACTGATTGGATCGCCAATCAAATAGGATTTTGCACTATTTGGTTTGGTTTAACACGTTAATCAGTTGGTGTTTCGTTCAAATACAAGATCCTAACACATTGATTAGAAGCTACCATCGCTGCCTAAAGAGAAGGAGGACGCAGTAGTGCTTGAAGTGATGGATGATACCGCTTTGGCCCGCATGAGTGTGTACAGGGGGGAGCAAGTAAATCCCCTGTGAGGAGATTGTTTGGGCACCTGGCCTGGGAGGATTACGTGGGGCCCGCTAGGAGGAAGTGGCGCCACGAGGACAGTGATTCGGATGTCGAGCAGATTGTGCTCCCAGATGATGACTCCGACGATGATGATAGTGGTGATGGTGGAGAGGCAGGCCCCGCCCAATCGAGGCCCCCCACTGCTGATGTAGTATCTCCATCATCCACCCAAGGTAGAGCAGAGTCAGCCGGTTTCCATTAGGACTTTCGTCCTGATGAGGAAGAGGAGACAGACGAGGAGCCTTTGACTCATACTATGGGGAGCAGGGTGGTTGCCACCGACCAAGGGATTCGGGAGGTTGGAGGACGCCCTAGCGAATCTGGGGAGACTGCTGTAGATCCCTCTTATGCCCTTGATCAACCCAGCAGCATCCCAGGAGGAGTATCCTCCTCAAAGGGCATGAGGAGAAAAAGATGGCTCAGTCCCATAGGATGAAGACTAAAAGGAGGAGGATTACATTCATCACTACCCCCACTACCTCTACTACAGCCACCATTACCACAATTCCACCCACCACCACTACCTCTACCATTACCACCACTACCTCTACCATTACCACCACTACCACCATTCCACCCACCACCACTACTACCACTCCACCCACCATGACTACCACACCTCTACCCGTCACCACTACAGCCACCCGTTCACCATCCATACATATCCCACCACCCATCTACTCTACATCCATGACTACCACCACCACTCATGGAGCCAGGACCTCATCAGAGGTCCCACCTACTTTTGAATCCTCTTTCCCATCCGTTAGGTTGGAAGAGCAGATGGCTAACCTAAACCGGTTAGTACTGAAGTTGCTGGTGACGGATGAGCAGAGAGCCACTCAGCTTAATCAACTGATAAAGCTCAATGTCTCCCAAGCCTAGAGGATTGAGGCTCAAAGCCAAGAGATCGCGGAGGTGCATGAGATGCAGGCTTCGTTTGTAAAAAGGATTGAGGCTCAGAGTCAGGAGATCACAGAGCTACGTGAGATGCAGACATCCTCTATACAGAGGATACATGATTTGGAGGCAAAGAACAAGAAGCTCATGCTGAGGCTCAAGGGATCCAAGGATGAGCCTCTAAAGATTAGAGAAGGGGATGACGATGGTGATGATGATGAAGATGATGAGGATGATACTGATGATGATGGAGGAGATGATGATGTGGGAGAGGATGAGAGCAGAGATGATGAGGAGGGTGATGATGCTGTTGCATCTGCTGCTACTCAAGCAAGAGAGAGATGATCCAAGAAAGCTCAAGATCAGGGTGCATCGTCCTCGGCCCCGCCAGCTGAAGAACCAATGATTCAAGATCAAAGTTATGATTTGATGTCTATGTATTTTGAACTTTTGTGTAATTGAATCATGTATTAAACTTATGTACTGAATTTTTATGTATATATTTGATTATTTAACTATCTTGATTATTAACTAATAAATGATGTGTTACATGTTCTAAATCAAGAAGATCAACCATCTCAGCAGGATGAACATGATGTTGCTCCCCTGCAGCAGATCAAGTCCCAATTCACTATGATACTTGATCTGCAAGAGATTGTCAAGAGGTCAGTAAGCTACACTACCGAAGAAGGAGAATCATTCACGACCTCACTGATGAGCAACTCGCAGAGATGTTCCGGTTAAATCTGGATGAACTAGTTCAAGATTCACCTACCGTCGATGTTGCTAGTGATGACGAGCTCAACTATGTGGATGAGATAGAGATTAAAGATGTAACAGCACAACATTATCCAGAATATATTGGTCGAAAGGGAAATGTGGTTCCTAATTTTGGGGATACTCTCGATAGTGATATGTATTCAAAACTGGATACGACAGAAAAGGAGGCCAAGAAATCAGAAAGCAAAGCCCAAGCCTCGGACACAGATGTTGAAATCAAAAAGGCTGAATGGGCAGCTTGTTTTGCAGAGATCCGTGCCCAACGCACAACGCCAAAGTCGAGTGCGTACGCCAAGCTCTACAAAGTAAAGAAGCATCTAAAGGTGTCTGGAAGGATTATAGCGTGGGCTTACTTTGAGGATCTTAGTGTATATGCAGTGAAGAGGGAGAAGGGAATCGAGTACTTCAGATTCCCATATGATCTGAAGACTCTCCCTGGTTTTGAGCTCAACTAGCTGGCACGCATGAACCTATTGTATGTTGACCCCAGGAAGATGTCATGCTAGTTTGAAACTGCGTTGAAGAAAAAATACCACACGAGATGGGTTAACTTCAAGCCTCAACAACCTACGAGATATATTCAAAGGTCGGAGATGGACCCAAGGACTGGGAAACCCAAAGTGCTGCTAAAGTGGAGTCCTCTGCATACTATGTCTAAGATTCCCATGAGGGAAATGCCACAGGACTTCACTCCCCACTTCAAGTGGTGGTATTATGATCGGAGAACAGGAGAAGCGGTCATAATATTGCAGAAAGAGCGCCAAATGGAGACCATCCAGGTATTTGACCCAATGTGGATAACCAATCTATCAGCTAGTGATGTTTATACTTTATACAGGTGGCCATTATTCTATTATACGCAGGATATGGTACATGCCCTCCAGTTTCAGAACGTGAAGACTCTGTTTTGCATTCGAGATACAAGCTGGAGTCACAGTCGAGGAGAGGCATAAGAAGTTTGACGAGCTAATGAAGGATGCCAGACGATGAAGGAAACTAGGTCCAAGGGGGAGTTTGTTAATACATATATACCTAGTTTATAATCTTAATGTAATATGTTTGTCATGTCCTAAATGTAAATGAAATGTATGAGTTGAATGAAACAAAATATGTGATTGATGATCTTAATGTTAAATGTTTTAGTGTATGTTTCAATGTTTATTATTTGTTAACGCATATTGAACCAACTATATAGGTTTGTGGTTGTTTGAATAGATCTTAGTCAGTAATGATTGAAAAACATATTCAAACTTAGTCGTGTGAAGTTTTCATGCGAATGGACCATGCTAATGAACCAATCGCACGATTGAACCAGGAGACTGGATCAGTCGCACGACTGAACCAGGATACTGGATCAGTTGCACGACTGAGACATACAAATGACTCAGTCGCAAGACTAAATCTTCAGTTGTGTGATTGACTCAGTCGCATGCTTTAGTCGCACGACTGAACCATACTAATGGTCCAGTCATACGATTGACTAACCCTAATCTATAAATACCACTGAATTCGTGGAAAACGTAACACTTTCAATATTTCAACTCCTACTCGTACCCTAGCCGTCCAAAAACCTTATAGACCATGTTCCAAGTTCATAGATCGCACAGAATCGTGTTGCAATCGTTCTTAACGTTTAGATTCATTCTAAGATCGATTCAACGTGCGTTCTCACTGATTGGATTGCCAATCAAATAGGATTCCGCACTATTTGAGTTGGTATACACATAAATCAGTTAGTACTCCGTATCGAAAACGGTCCTAACAACCACAAACCTATATACAACTAAGTTTGAATGTAAACTTGGATTCTAGGGCTTGGCGTTTTTGAAAGTGGCAAAGATTTGCTCAAAACACACGGTTTTGTGTAAGAAAATATGTAAGAAGCTTAGATATAGCTTCTTGGGTGATAAACGAAGGTTTTGGATGTAAAAGATTGAAGTTTTGGGTCAAAATGGGTTGGTTCGTAATTTTCAGCCCGTTCTGTGAAATTAACGGTTCATGTATCGAAATTGTGTAGTCATCTGGCGAAACTATGAAGACTTCCTACGAAACTATAGTTTCGCAGGTAGTTTTGCAAAAATGGTTTTCTAACGAAAGTAGGGCAAAACTGGCAGCGAAGATGCTAGCGAAACTGCCAGCGAAACTGCCAGCGAAACTGCCAGCGAAACTGCCAGGGAAACTGCCAGCGAAACTGCCAGCGAAACTGCCAGCGAAACTGCCAGCGAAACTGCCAGCGAAACTGCCAGCGAAACTGCCAGCGAAACTGCCAGCGAAACTGCCAGCGAAACTGCCAGCGAAACTGCCAGCGAAACTGCCAGCGAAACTGCCAGCGAAACTGCCAGCGAAACTGCCAGCGAAACTGCCAGCGAAACTGCCAGCGAAACTGCCAGCGAAACTGCCAGCGAAACTGCCAGCGAAACTGCCAGCGAAACTGCCAGCGAAACTGCCAGCGAAACTGCCAGCGAAACTGCCAGCGAAACTGCCAGCGAAACTGCCAGCGAAACTGCCAGCGAAACTGCCAGCGAAACTGCCAGCGAAACTGCCAGCGAAACTGCCAGCGAAACTGCCAGCGAAACTGCCAGCGAAACTGCCAGCGAACTGCCAGCGAAACTGCCAGCGAAACTGCCAGCGAAACTGCCAGCGAAACTGCCAGCGAAACTGCCAGCGAAACTGCCAGCGAAACTGCCAGCGAAACTGCCAGCGAAACTGTCAGCGAAGATGCCAGCGAAACTAGCAGTGAAACTGCCAGTGCAACTAGCAGCGAAACTGCTGATCTGACAGCGAAATTAGCAGTGAAATTAGGCAAAAATTAACTCCTTTAAGTGTTGACTTATTTGCAGGTTGTGTAGTGCAACCCTTGTTTTGAAAGCTTGATTGAGGAGCTTCTCACTGAGTTCAGGTGAGTTTTAGATCCCTTATTCTAAAGGTTTTAAACTCGTGTGGGGCTGGAAATGCATACTAAATATACGATTTAAATGACCAAGATTTTAAGGGGTTTAACTGGAAGCGCGGCCCCAGCCAGGGGCATTGCCCCTTGTACCCCACTAGGGGCTGCTGCCCCTAGGATCCCGTTATCAGGGGCTGCTGCCCCCCAAAACCCTGATGTCCCATGGAGGATCAGTTATGTTTTATGATTACTTATGCTTGTTATGCATATGTTTATGAATGTGAATGTATGATGTGTGATGTTTATGATGATGTGTGACGGTATATGTTATGTATGATGATGCGTGATGATGTTATGCTTATGTATAATATGTTTTCTTATGTTCCTTACTATGTATTATGATGTGACTTTATGTGGTGTGATTATGATAATGAAGATAAAGTATTATTTTAACGAAGTGAAAGATTTAAGATAATAAAAGTGGAACATAATGAATGAACGAATGAAAGTCTTGCAAGCACAAGAAAAGAGGTTCATAACTCATTAAGAGTTGTTAGCTCAACTGTGTGTTTACAACGTGCGATCTTGGCTAACCCTTAAGGGTTCACACACAGGGGGAGTTAGTCTATGTGACTACTCCATACGTGCAATATGTGCGATATGTGCGATATGGGGTATATGTCGCTGAACCCTAGATGATATGGCTTTGTGCTCAAAAAGGGGGTTAAGCATACGACAGGACATAGATAGAAGTAAAACGATAATAAATGTACGAAAAGTGCGATAAGTACAAAATGTGCGAAATGTGCGAAATGTACGAAGCGAACAATGAAAGAAGATAATAACTATTACCTTGATGTACGTATGATGTGTGATCACGTGTGATAGTAAAGAAAATGTTTTAACAAATGAAAGGTAATATAAAGTTTTATAAAACAAGAACTCACTCAGCAACGCTGACTTTTTATGTATTTTCTAGTTGCCAGGTAATGGTTGCTGAACATGGCACGGGCGGCTACTTGGCTTGTTTTGGATGACATCCAATTTGCATAATGATGATGTTTTTTTGTATTTTAATGCGAACAAATGATGTTTTGTAATTGTTAAACTGTTATATCATTTTGCAAAAGCGATTATTTATATGAAATGAAATGATGATTTAAACTCATTCCATTGCAATGTTTTAATTAAGTTAATGTATATCATATATTTTATGTGCGATGATTGATCAGCTGTGAGCGTCCGAGGAGCAAGGCCTTATATTTACCTATTTTTCCGTTAATCTAATTTTGATCAAAATGATTCATGTCAATATCTTAATTATTCTTATAATTCTTACTTTTAGAAGACTTTATATTTAAACATTTCGCTTTCAATATTTTACACAAAGAAAGAAATAGATTTGAATTTAAATTTATAGAGTTCTCTCTTAAAAATTTATATATTTGAATTCAAATTAATGAATATGATTTTGATTTGATTTAAATATATGTTATATATTGGAAGAGAAAAAGAAGGACACGGAAGGTTTATAAAAATAAGAATTGAGAAAGAAAAAAAAGGGATGATCTCTTTTTCTCTATTGAAATGGACGTTTGAGGAAAGAAGAAAAGCAATTTGGATTTATTTTTTGATTGAGGATTATATGCAATTCAAGAGTTTTTAATCTTAAGTTCATTACTAATTTTGTTTGATTGATTTAGGCATGATGTCCAGCTAATTAATTTAAAGTTTTGACCTTTAGGATTGTTTTTTCTGATATTGATTTGTAAGTTACATAAAACGCTTATGTCATTGTTTATTTAAATGTTTTTTTGCATGATTCTTGATTTTAGACCTGGTATATTTCATTACAAATTAGATTGTTAATAAATTACTTCAATTTTTATAAACCTAATCAAGTTTTAGTTTTTGATATAAGGAACAAATAAGATTATATGTTTGTCTATAAACCCAAAATCACTATAGAATCATTAAACTAGTTAAACACTCACGTTGCTAGCTATAACCAATAATTATATTACCGTAACCCGGACGATAAGATCTAAACGGCGTGATCTTAGATTAGCGGGTTGGCTCTAAAAGGCGAACGTCGATCGGTTAGACATTAGATAGAGGGAATGTTCAAATGGCGTGATGTCTAGCATTGATACAAATCGTTTACATGGATGATCATCGCACCATAATCGTTAATGCTCGTAAGTTGAATCAAGTCAAGAAATAACTCTTATGTTGAAAATATTTTTTAAAATCTGATTTTTCTTCACATCTTATTAGTTTTGATAATTTTCATCCACAAAAAAAACACAACTTTACTTTTTGACAGAACTTTAACACGGGCGCGCAGGATAATATAACAAATTATATGTTATGAAACGTTGCTTACAATAAAATAACTAAACGAAATTTCTTTCAATATAATTAAGATTTACGTTGTAAATTGTTTGAATACATCAACCAGGATTCTTAAAATTTGGTCCTATTTTATAGAAAAAGGCTATAGTAGCAATCTGCAAATGCGCTTTTGACTTGGTTGTCTTCTTAAACAACTTACTTATATCCTAAATATCATGCTAACAAGTGTTAACCATAATGGTTAATAAGTTCGCAGGTTTGCGACTCGGTCAAATAGTTGTAACTAATAGTGTTTACTATACATGTGCAATAAGTATATATAACCAATCTACATTGGCCGACTACCAAGGCCGAGAACCTTGCTGTTCGAATAAAACATGCGTCTATGATCGACTTGTCATGGTAGAATAAAAAACAAGTAAATTAAACGATTTAACTAACCTTAACTAGAATGATAAGTAAGGTTGTCTCCATAGGGAATTAATGGTAAATGTTAACTTTAAAACTAATTAACTATGTACGGAAACAAATATTCGATGTGAGTTGATTTGAGAAAAAGATTGTAAAGCAAATAACTTGATAAGATTTTAAAAGCGATTAAAGAAAAGAAATGACTTCTAGGGATCCGGGTTCAAACATTCATAAAAACACATTAACCTAACTTGAAGAACATATAGACATGAACTTATAACAATTTATATAAAGTGAAAACTAATTACACGTTTTAAATACTAACTCATGTCAACAATTAGTCAATCATAGATGTCAAACACCCCTAATAGAATGGATAAGCAAGGTTGTCTTCATAAAAAAATAATGGTAAATGTAAACTTTAAAGCAAATTAACTATGTACGAAAACAAATATTCAATGTGAGTTGGTTTTGAGAAAATGTTTGTAAAGCAAATAACTTGACTTAGATTTTAAAAACTATCAAGAGAAAAGCAATCACTCCCGGGATCCGGGTTCAAACATTCATAAAAACACGTTAACCTAGCTTAGAGAACATATAGACATGAACTTATAACAATTTAGTTAAAATGATAATTAATGATACATTTTTAATACTAACTTGTGTGCCCGATTACCTAATCATAGATGTCAAACACCCCTAATAATCAAACCTTTCATGATGAAAAAACAAAACTAAATGATAATAGACAAATGTTTGCAACACAAATAACTCTTTTAAATTAAGTAAACCACAATTCAATTCATACGCTTAGTACAAAAACAATTCAAGAACCCTAGGTCAAAACAATATTACTCTTACAAGAACTGTAACATCCTGAAATGTTGAAGCGAGCACCTTATTAATAATCAATTAAGTTGGGGTTATATATATATATATATAAAAGACTATGGGCCAAAATTACTTATGGGCTAAGAGTTTGATGTATTTAAGATAATGTTAATGTTTTCTTTGAATTATGACATGCCGAGTTTGAATTAAAGTAATTTTCGCTATAATATTTACTTAAATAAATGCTTTAATCTTTGATATGCTGTTAATGACCAATTGTGAGGATTCCTAGAACTAGGGTCTTACAAGTTGGTATCAGATTCAATGTTTAAGATATGTGAGAAAACTATTTTATAAACCTAAACTTAAACAAAAAATGAGACCAAATAAAAGGATGTTAGTCCAAGAAGCTCCATGCCAAGAGTAATGAAAAATGTTGTAAATATTAATCAGATATGTAGTGCATTTTTACTGAAGTTATACTCAAGGATAGAGTAAAATAACCTTAATCATTGTGCCTACCTGAATTTATGAGATCTATACATGCTTAGAATAAGGATAGTAGGTCTGAGTGTTAGTGTGGCTCAGGATAGGAGAGTTCAGGATATTAGAAGTTATGTAAGTAGTTAATCACAACAAGCCATTATTATTAAAAATTTACAAAACTTGTCATAATCCGAACTTGCCTTGACGGACCATATTGCTATGTCGAATCTTAAAGGAAGTAGAAAGATGGCATCAAAGAAAGTAGTTCCAATTATGCTTACTCGAAGAAGTACTAAGGGAAGGCTCCCTGGTAAAGCAAAATAAGCAGAAAGCAAGACTACAAAACTGGCAGGAAAGTCAACCAGAAAGCCAGTTGAGAAACCGGTTGGGGAAACAATTAAGTCAGTTATTGATAAGCAAGCAAATCTAAAGAAAACAATTAAGGAAGCTATTGCCCAAGAGGTGCACCAAATTCTGACTAATATGATGCCCGTTTTGTTTGCTGAGGTTGTGGGAAAACTGGTCACATAGCTAGAGAGTGCCTGGAAATAAAAAGGTGCTTCAACTATAATTAGTCAGCCCACTACATCAAGGATTGTAAGAAAGCTAAGTTGGGGAGCTCGGGAACAAGCGGGAAGGATGACGAGCGGATGTTGGAAACCCTAAGGCCAGGGCAAGGTGTTTCACCGTGAGCAAGAGAGAGGAAAGGAAGGACCTGGATCTGATGTCAGGTATGTTTCTCGTCAATGATGTTTGTGCTACTGTATTATTTGATAGTTATGCCAGTAGGAGTTTTGTGTCTACATCTTTCTATGCTACACTAGGTATTCAAAATAGGGAAATAGATTGTTCTTTTGAAATGAAAACGGGTGATGGTAGATCCATTAGAATATCTAGGGTGTTAGATGATTGCCACATAATACTAGGAGGTCATTGTTTTCCTACGCAATTGTTTGCCATGACTTTAGGTGGTTTCAATGTCATACTAGAAATGGATTGGTTAGCTGCCCATGATGCCAAAATAATATGCTACCAAAAGATGATCTAGTTAATAGCTCCCGATGGTAGTATAGTTACAATTTATGATAATAACATCTGCAAAGTGCCAAGGGTTATTTCCATGATTAAGGCAGAGAAATTTATAAAACAAGGTTGTGGGGCATATCTAGCGTATGTCAAGGATGTTAAAGATAAAGCGAAAAAATTGTTAGATGTACTAGTGGTGCGTGGACTTTCTTGATCTATTCCCGGAGGATCTGTCAAGACTACCACCTCATAAAGAGATAGAATTTCAGATTGATCTACTACCAGGAGCCTAACCTATTACCAAAGCATCATATCGTCTAGCCCCGTCAAAATGAAAGAGCTCATGTCGTAACTATAAGAACTTCTTAACAAAGGATTCACTAGGCCCAACATATCTCCATGGGGTGACCTAGTGTTGTTTGTAAGAAAGAAGGATGGTAGTATTATTATGTGTACAGATTACAGAGAATTGAATAAGCTGACCATGAAGAACCGATACCTTTTACCCTGAATAGACGATTTGTTTGGCCAGTTGCAAGGTGCTAGTTGGTTTTCTAGAATAGATCTCAAATCAAGTTATTATCAACTGAATGAAAGGGAGCAAGATATTCCAAATACAGCTTTCTGAACGTGTTACGGACACCATGAGTATCTAGTTATGTCATCCCGGATAACCAATGATCCTAAAGCATTTATGGACTTAATGAATCACATGTGTCCACCGATGTTGGATAGATCATTAATAGTTTTCATCGACGATATCCTAATCTTCTCAAAGAACAAAGGAGATCATGCTTTCCATATCAAGGAGGTGTTAGAAACATCATGAAAGGAGAAATTGTATGCAATATTCTCAAAATCTGCCTTTTGATAACATAAGGTGTAGTTCTTAGGGCACGTTATAAATTCAGAAGGGATTATGGTCAATCTTGAAAAAGTTCAAGCAGTCACACAATCGAAATCTCCAAGGACACCATCCGAAATCCGTAGTTTCTTGGGATTGGTTATAGAAGGTTTATCAAGGACTTCTCAAAGATAGCCTCCCTATTAACAATGTATCAACAACTTTCAAACATTCACTATTAAAGTTAAATAGGACATCTTTTAAAGCAACCTACATAATGGTTTGGTTGTTGTGCTACTGCCTTTTAATAAATTTTCTATAAAACCTGGAATGCCCAAAACACAAATTTACACCTTAACATTTGTGAGAGGAAGTGGAGTAGACACAAATTTTATTTTAGCATGATCAACCTCAATCTCACGTTCATAAATTATGTGTCCCAAAATGTATCTCTCTTGTACCCATGGTTGCAAAACTCACTAGGTGCTGTCAAGACGGTCAACTGGGGAGTTTCGAATATTAAGCCTAGGCAGAGAACACTCGGAGAGTACTCAGACGTGATAGATTATAAATAAATCAATTTTTGGGAAATTTTTGATACACTTATGTACCTAGATCTTGATCTCAATGTAATATGTCTTGAATGTCTTACACTTATGTAATATTGGGTACTTAATGAAATGATAATGTTTGGTTGTGATTTATAATGTTTAATATTTTATTAATGAGTTGAGTAATGTTTATTGACTAGATTGTATAGGTTTGTGATTGTTTGAATTGATATACATAATGTTATAATAAAGAATACATTCAAACTTTGGTTAAGTGAAGTTCACATGCGTCCGATTGGACCATGCGCCCAAACAGTCGTCATGCGTCCGAATGGCCATGCGACTGAGTGTCCATGCGCCTAAATAGTTCATACGCCTGAACAGCTTCATGCGACTGACTCGGTCACACGACTGAACATTCAGTCGTGCGAATGTATCAATCGCATGGCTCAATCGCACGAATGAACCATGCTCATGGTTCAGTCGCCCAAATGAGCAACCCTAACGGCCTAACCTATAAATACCACTTAATTTGTGGAAAACGTAAGGATTTAGAAGCATTCAATCCATTTCGACTCCAGACGTACCCTAGCCGTCCAGAAGCCTCTAAGTTCGTACTCTAAGTTCATAGAACGCTGTAGATCGATCCCTAATCGATTCTTGATGTTAGATTCGATTCATTATTGTGTCTACGTGCGTTCTCACTGATTGGATCGCCAATCAAATAGGATTCCGCACTATTTGGTTTGGTTTAACATGTTAATCAGTTGGTGTTTCGTTCAAATACCAAATCCTAACAAGTGGTATCAGAGCCTTGGCTCTTGATTACGTGTTGATTCAATAGTTTTGATACAAAAGTTGTGTTTCTTCATCAAAAACTCAATCTTTTTGTGTCTAACGGAGTCTTAGACGTTTCCTGACCTAAAAGTTTAGTTTTCCGGCATATGGCGATTAGGGTTTGGTAAAATTCAAGTTTTTACGGCCAAAACACGTTTAACCTACGAATTATCAATCTTCAGCAAGTTCAGTCGCACGATTGGCTCAATCGCACGACTGAGTTCATTCGTATTCTCCAACCGCACGATTGGACTCATTCGTACGCTCATTCATACGATTGAGAATCTCATTCGGACTGTTCATCCGCATTTGTTCAGTTGCACGATTGAACCATCCGCATTTGTTCAGTCGCACGATTGAACCATCCGTATTTGTTCAGTCACACGATTGAACCATCCGCATTTGTTCAATCGCCCGAATAAGTCCAATCGCATACCTTCATTCGCATACATCAACAGTTTGTTAAATGGTAAAGTTAAGTGAAATGGAGGACCAGTTTTCAGCATACACAGCAAGTAGAGATACTCATATCCAGAATCTACTGTTGTTGGAGAACGAAGTAGGAATTCACAATAACCCCCGAAGCTTATAACGTTAGACGACTACCCATAATGGAAGCAACGTTTTGAAATCTACTTAAATGGAGTAGATACAAATCTGTGGGAGGCAATAGAGTCGGGGTACAGCATGCCTGTAGGAGCAGATGGAGTTAAACTTACTCTAAGTGGAATGTCGGATGCTCAGAAGGTAAAACACAACGCTGAGAAGAAAGTATACGGTTTGCTCACTCAGTCTATTCTGAAGGATATTTTCCATCAGTATTCGGAGTATACTCAAGCAAAGAAACTATGGGATGCGTTGGAGAAGAGGTATGACGGAAATGCCTCACTCAAGGCCATTAAGGCCAAAGCTTTGAAGAAGGAGTTTGTCAACTTCTCTTCAATGGGAAATGAAGGTCTGGATGATGTGATCGACAGATTCTACCACTTGATGAGTGAGATGCACACTCATGGTGTAACTACGTCGATGGAGGATAAGGTATCCAATTTTGCAGATGGTCTAGCGGAGAAATGGGCTTCCTTCGTTTCAAATCTCAGACAGAATGGGATGCTCTCAAAGTTAGACATAAATGACTTCATTCTTAAATTGAGGGAAGAGGAGCTGAGGATGAAGTACACAGCCCAAAAGGCCAACTATTATCAGAATCCTACACTCTACAATGCAACCCTTCGGTCAAGACATCTGGAGCACTACTGCAAACTGCCTTCGTCTCAAGCGCAGCAATTCCAACACAACCGTCAACTTCAGGGTCCAAAACGTCAGGGTCCAAAACGTCAGGGTCGTCTAGCACCTAGTATATGATACCTGAAGCCAGTGCAACAAAACTGAAAACCGACAACTTCAGGAATGTGACTGTGGAGGTGGCCAAAGAACACATGGACCTCTTAGTTGCGGTAGTCCACTCCTATGATGGACTAGTTGCTGGAAAGATAGGAAATTGTCACCTGGCAGATGAAGATTATGAACAGGTGGACGAAATGGAGTTGGAACGTATGGACATAATGTGGGCTTTGGCAAGTGCTATCCGACGAGCTAAAAAGTTTGTCAAAAAGACCGGATAGAACTTGGTTGCTACCAAAGACACAACCTTTGGCTTCAACAAGTCAAACATTACTTGTTTCAACTGTGGTGAGAAGGGACACTTCAAGCAGGAGTGTGTAAAGCCAAAGAAGATTGGGAACGGTAATCCCTTCTCGTCATTCAATCGTCAGGTCAAAGCCACATCTAGCAGTTCTACTTCATCAAGTAAGGATCCTAAAGCCTTGACTGCTAATAAGGATGAAGGACAGGACTGGAGCTTTCGGTTCATGTCACCGGGAGAGTCCATAATAGTGAATATGGAGGACATTGATGATGATTCTGCTAGTGAGGGCGACATAGCAGTAGAGCTTGTGATGTCAAATTCTGAAGACACTGCACCTGTGGTCAACCATCTGCCTGAAGAAGAAAAATCTGTATCAACATTAGAATCACCAGAACCAGAATCAACAGATTCCGTACTCATGGCTGATTCATCTTCAACATCTTAGGTAAGTACTACTGACCAGTTGTTTAATAATCATACTTGTTTAGATTGTAATAAATTTAGAGAAGGAATAGATTTAAAATTTGCTAGGTTATTAGATCATAATGATAACCTAGTAAATGACCTGGAACTGTGCACTGAGGCAGATAGAGTGTTAAAACAAAACAAGCACAATTATAAGGAAAAGATAGACCTATTGAATAAACAACTTAAGGAAATAGACGTAGTCGCCTTTAACCAAACAAATGACATTAGGTACTATCTGAAGTCCCTAGAGGACACTAAGAAGCAAAAAGTTGTTTTAGAAGTAGAAGTCAACTCGTTCAAACAGAAACTGCACAGTTAGACAAGCTTATCACACATTGCCCAACACTTAGTGAGAGAGATAAATAATGGAGAGGGGCTGGGATACAAAGTGGTTCCACCACCACCTGAGACCTTGATGAACACCAAAAGTAAACCAATTAACAATAACCCAATCAAGGATCACATGGTGTCCACTCCTTTTGTTAGTGATCCAGATTCCGTAAGTAAATCAAATGAATCTGACTCTAAACAAAAGGAGGCCACTTCAAAGGCAAAAGGAAAGATGCCCTGTGTTAACCTAGAAACTGAATTTGAAAAGGTTAATTTAAAGTCTGGGTCAAACCAAGTCAAACCAGAACCCAAAAAGACTATAAAACCTAATCAATCACGAGTGTCATGTCAAAGTCTAGGTAAACAAGAGATAAAAGATGTAAAACCAGGTAAAGCAATTAAGTTTGTAAAACCAAATCATACATCTAATAAAGAAGTGTCTTAATCCAAACATAATAAGGTTAACTACGTGACTGTTACATCTCCACCAAAACATGTAAACCATAAAGTTGAAAGCAAATCCTGCTATAATTGTGAAGAGTATGGTCACATAGCATCTCAGTGTCCTTATTAGCAGACACCGAGGAGGAAAGTAGAACTTTTAGTATCTACACCTAGATCTTTTAAGAGGAACTCAGTGACACCTCCAAAAAGGGCTAGTGAACCCAAAGTTCAATCCATCAGCCAGTCGTCTGTCTATCACAAACAGGCCTTACACAAAGCTGGACTATGGAAAGAAAAATCCGCCTCAGCGTCTGAAAATGAGAACAAACAGAAATTTGAGCTTCCCTCAACCTCAAATGGTCAATGGGTTGAGTTTATGATGTGTGATGCCTTAGGGAAACCCAAGCCAGTGAAGGCTTGGGTTCCTAACATGAATTAATGTTTTCACTGAATGTGCAGGGTGTTCGCTATAGTGCTGAGACTAACACGTGGATTGTAGATAGCGGAGCATCCAGGCACATGACAGGGAACAGAGCTCTCTTATCAAATGTCAGAAAAATCAAAGGAGGGCATGTTTCATTTGCTGGAAACAAAGGCGGGTACATCACAGCCCAAGGGGAAGTGGGAAATGAGAAAGTTAAGTTTGATAAGGTAAACTACGTCTAACAACTACAAAATAACTTGCTTTCAGTCTCTCAAATTTGAGATAAAGGATTCAAGGTAGTCTTTGACAACAAGAAGTGCTACGTTCTAAAGAAGGACTACATGATTCCGGAGGACCAAATTCTAATGTCAGCTTCAAGATATAATGATCTTTATGTTTTGGATCTCCTAAAGGCCTCTACAACGGATCATGAAGTTCAATGCTTCTTATCCAAAGCTACTGAGAAGGACTCCATCTCCTAGCATAGGAGAATGGGACACATAAATCCGAGGAAGATGAATCACTTGGTCTAGAATGATCTAGTGAGGGGAGTAGATGTCAAAAACTTCCAACTCCTGGATTTCTGTGTTGCATGCAAAAAGGGCAAACAGACGAAGAAGTCTCATAAGAAAAAGAAAGTTCATTCTATAGAACTTCCTCTTAAGCTCCTTCACATGGATATGTTTGGTCCAACCAGTACAAGAAGCATCGCAGGCGACTTGTATTGCTATGTAGTTACTGATGACTACTCAAGATTCTCTTAGGTAATGTTTCTGAAATCCAAATCAGAAACATTTGAATCCTTCAAGGAATTAGTAACGACACTGGAATCTCTATACAAGCTGAAGGTACAACAGGTGCGCTCAGACAACGCAACCGAGTTCAAGAATCAGTGGATGGAGGCCTATTGCAAGGAAAAGGGAATTTTGCATCAATTCACATCTGCCTACACTCCTCAGATGAACGGGTTTGCTGAACGGAAGAATCGCCGCTCGATAGAGACGGCACATACTATGCTGGCAGACTCAAAACTGCCTATTCAATTCTGGAATGAAGCAGTGGCAAATGCATGTTACACGCTTATAGTTATGGTTGTGAAACGCCATGGAAAAACGTGCTACGAGTTACTACAACAACGTAAACCTAACTTAGAGTATCTCGAGCCGTTTGGTGCTCCATGCACCCTGCTGAAGAAGACTCAGGAGGGAAAATTTAGTGAGAAAGTTGTTGAAGGGGTTTTTCTAGGATACGACATACCAAACAAGAGGGTTTACAACAACTCAGGGGTTCAGACTAGAAATCAGCTGTACTCAGCTGATTATGCCTCGGTGATGGAAAAAGGGATACCTTCACGATGGTGCCTACCGTTGCTTCATGTCTCAGTTTGACCCAAAGTATGTAAGTGAAGCACGGAATGATGAGGCTTGGGTGAGTGCCATGTAGGAAGAACTTCTTCAGTTTAAGAAGTTAGGTGTATGGACTCTAGTAGATACACCTAAAGGTGCTAAAGTCATCGGTACCAAATGGGTCTTGAAATGAAAGAAAGATGACCAGGGAGTGATCATCAGAAACAAAGCTCGGCTTGTTGTTCAGGGTTTTCGACAAGTTGAGGGTATCGACTACAATGAAGTGTTTGCACCAGTGGCACGGATGGAAGCAATCCGCATCTTCCTTGCCTATGCATCTTATATGAAAATCAAAGTTTATCAACTAGATGTGAAGAGTGTGTTCCTTCATGGTGAGATTCGAGAGACAGTGTATGTTAGTCAACCTGAGGGATTTGAGGATCCATATCATCAGAACAGAGTTTACAAACTCGACAAGGCACTATATGGGCTTCATCAAGCTCCGAGGGCCTGGTATGAGAAACTCTCGACTCATCTTGTGAAACATGGTTTTCGCAGGGGAGTCATTGATTGTACATTGTTTATCAAAGAAAAGGATGGAGATTTACTACTGGTACAAATTTATGTCGATGACATAATCTTCGGTTCCAAGAACGAAGAATTATGCAAAGAGTTTGAAGTAGTAATGAAGGCGGAGTTTGAGATGAGTGCAATGGGGTAGATGAAGTTCTTTCTCGGGTTACAAGTGGATCAGACACCAAATGGGATCTTCCTACATCAGACCAAGTATGTAGGGGATATTCTCAGTCAGTTTGACATGGAGAATGCTTCTACAGCTGGCACTCAACTTGCTACAAACCATGATATAGCACCCGATGAGAATGGTGATCTGGTAGATGCCACTATGTACCCAGGGATGATCGAATCTCTCATGTATCTTACTGCCTCACGACCTGATATCACGTATGCTACATGTTTATGATCACGATATCAGGCAAAGCCTAAGGTGAACCATCTAATTGGGATCAAAAGGATTTTTCGTTATCTGAAGGGCACACCCACACTTGGGTTGTGGTATCCTCAGGATGATGACTTTGAGCTTACAACGTATAGCGACTAGTATTACGGCAGCTGCAAGATGAACTACAAGTCTACATCAGCAGGGTGTCAGTTCTTTGGAAGAATATTAGTAACCTGGCAGTGTAAGAAGCAGACCTTGGTTGCATTGTCAACCTGTGAAGCTGAATACGTTGCTGCTGCAAGCTGCTGTTCTCAAATCATATGGATTCAACAGCAAATTCGGGATTACGGTTTGAACTTCTCTTCTACTCCTATCTTTGTTGATAACTCTGGTGCAATTGCAGTTACTAAGAACCCGGTCCAACATCCAAAGACCAAACACATCGGTATCAAATATCACTTTATACGTGACTACTTTGAAAAGAACTTAATCGATGTGGTAAAAATAAATATGGATTTTCAACGCGCTGACCTTTATACAAAGGCATTTGACAAACCACGTTTTTTATATTTGTTAGAGGTCAACGGAGTTAAAAAGAAAAGTGAGATCATTCCTGAAGATGACCATGTATAGTCCGATGCGTCGTGTCTAGTTTCTTTTATTTTTTCAATTTTTAATTTTATTTTAGTTTATTCTCTTGTTCTTTGTTTAATTTTAATTAGTTTAATTACAATTGGTTTATTTCCTTGCCTATTAAAATCCTAAAACGCTAATCTGTGATGGTTTTATAATTTTAGGGGGAGAATAGGTTTAGGCAATATAAAAAAAGGTGAGGGAAAAGGAGAGGCAAGCTAATAATAATAAGATCGTATGTCTGATACCGATTCAATTTTTGGAATATGATAGTACACAGGTACAAACCATTTTGGACTTTAAAAAATCAAAATTGAAAAAGATGCAAAGCTCATGTATAAGTCTATGTAGCTGAGCTATATAAAAGGAAATATGATAGATAAGCTAGCTACCACTAAGGTAACACAAAGAAAGTAGACCTAAAGGTTGCTAGACCACAGATGATATGTCGGTAGATTCAACAAAATAGATGACTAGACCTTTTGGTGATTTCAAGATTAAACTAAAATGTGTTGACTAGATGTGAGTAACACCTTATCCCTGGTTAACACAATCAACAAGATTCCAATAAGGGGTGACGAGCAAAATAAACGCCACAAATGTGTGCGTAAGACCAAAGCATGAGCAAAAGCACATAAAACAATGCAATCAAACTGATAACTTATGTTGGTGGTGAGATCTGTGCAAAAAGAATGAAAATGCTCAAACAAGAAGATGGGTTATGTGCCTCTCTGCTGTGCGGTGGCACTGACCTGAGGATAAGCATAATCTATATATTCTAGAATTCATTGTTGTTTGCCGTCTCTCTGCTATGCGGTGGCATTGGCCTGAGGATTGGCTTCTCTTTGAAAGTTCTAAGAATAGTCTCTTCTTAAACACTACCCTGAGACCGCTCAAAAATCTCCTGAGGAATGTTGATTACCATATAAGTGTGGGATCCACAAATGCTGGTTGAAATAAACAAACCTTAAACTGTCACCAAACTGTGTTGAAAGTCTGTGTATGAATTTAAGAGGACAAGTATACTGAAAATCATTGTGGCTACAATTCTTGAAAGTTCAAATCAGTGTGGGGACCTGAGAGTACTTGCATGATTTCCTAGATTTGCTAACTAACTCCAGATGAAAAACAAGAATAGAGCATCAAAGTCTTTTAAATAACTTGTCCTGAATGATTTGAATCTCCTGTATGATTCCACCATGAATTGGTCCATGTATGGTTTAAATGATTGAGGCTGCTCTCTCAAAAAATTATTCCTTAAAATTACGTCTTAGAAATTAACCCTCACAAAAACACAAAAACATGTCCTGTCAATTTCAGTTTTGTGTAGTATCGGACTATGTCATGGAAGTTGATAAGGGATCTTATCATCCAAAAGGTCACGTCTGAGGTGACAACACGTGCTTTCAAATAAAATTGGGTCACGTCTGAGGTGACAAAATGTTTTAAAAAGATCACATCTGAGGTGATCAAAGGTTTTTCAAGATAAAATGATCATGTATGAGATGATCAAGTGCACATAACGTTTATTCAAAAGTTAAAAGGGTTTAATATGTAAAAATGGTCATAAAGTCAATTCATGAGTCTGACTCATTCGCACAAATGGACCATGAGTATGGACCAATAATACGAATGGACCATACTCATGCATTAACAGCCGAATCGACATGAGTATGAACCATTCACCCGAATGGCCTATCAAAATGACACATTCGACCGAATGGGAGTGTGCGAATGAGTTAGTCGACCGACTGAGCTCCAGTCGGCCGACTGAAAGTGCACGACTGAGCCAATCACCCAACTGAGTTCCATTCGCCCGAATGAACTGAACGAATAAGTCCAGTCAGTCGATTGAGCTTAGATTCAGTATATATAGGGCTACAGTCAATCGCATTCAGCTCATCACTGCTAATCGCCCTTATATCGCACATCCTACCATTACGCTGCCCAAATTTCTTTCGACCTTGATTATACATTCCTATTGATCTTCTGATGTGTGTGTGCATACATTCAGGTATGATGTGATGAAATCTCACAGAAATCAGAAGATATGATGCCCTAATTAGTGATTCGCGATTGAAACAAGAACCAAACAACTCAATGGATTAATGACCTACTGAAACCATATAAAATGTTAAAAATAAAGCTATTAGGTTATTAGTTAAGTGATTGCGAGTCTAAAGAACCTATACACAATGTTTAATTTCATGAATTGGTCAAGATTCGAACCTTAGTCGACCAAACAGTGGGTCATGCGACTGGTCGTCTGGATGAACTCAATTCGCATGATTGAGCTGGCCGAATAGCTCAATCGGCTGAATGTATCATACGAATGAGCTCAGTCGGCCGACTGAACCAATCGCAAGATTAGTCAACCGATTGAACTCAGTCGCCTGTTCATTCACCCGAATGAGTCCAGTCGCATGATAGGACAGCCGATTGAACACAATCGCATGATTCATTCGCATGAATGAATCAGAATGAATTCTATCAAGTTACTTAGAACTGATTTGTGTTATGTGAGTATCTAATGTTTATGTATCTTGTGTTACAGATCGATGGCTGATAGCTGGTCTATCAATCCCAAGCACAACATCTGTGCTCATTTAGACCACACAACTCGGAATGGTGTCGAGTTTGCAGAGATCATTGCCTTTCTCAAGCGATCAAGGATACACAAGGCTATCTCTACTCCATGCACTCCCTATAGGTCTATACACTAGGCCTTCTGGGAGAATGCATCAGTGGACAGATCATGAGAGCCATATAGCATTCGGAGCTCCATCTGTGGTATGGACATAGAGATTACTGCTGAAGACATTCAGCGTGTGCTTGGGTTGGGAGATGATGCTGGATACCCCACCAAGCTACACCCACTGACGGTGAGAGGCTATGTTGGACCAAAAGAACCAATGAGCCAGATCAGAAAAACCTTTAAGCCCCACAGACATCAAAACAACTGAAGTGATCTACAACAGCTGAAGACAAAGTCTGAAGATAAAGTCTGAAGACAAATTCTGAAGATAACTGCTGAAGACAAAGTTTGAAGACAAAGTATGAAGACAAAGTCTGAAGACAACAGCTGAAGACAACTGCTGAAGACAAAGTCTGAAGATCAAGTTCTCAAAAGTTGTCACAACAGCTGAAGTAGTTATCTTCAGTAGTTGTGATGGTTTACATTTCAGTAGTTTGTAATCAGTAGTTTATATTATGTAAAACGTCCGAAGTTCCACTTCAGATGTTATAACTTCAGTAGTTGTAATGTTAGCTTATACTTAGCTTTTAGTGAAGGTGTCCTCAATTGTTGTGGACATCTTCAGTAGCTTAGTTTACTTTCAGTTTTTTGTATAAATCAGTTAGATGTCACTATCAAGTGACGTCAGCTGATGTCACATTCCTTATAAAAGAATGTTGACCTAATTTCCCTGGACGGGAAGCTTGTGCATGAATGGAAACATTCTTTTTGTAGAACACTCTCTCTCTATAACCATTACTGTTTGATTGAATATTCATATTATTCTTGCTATAATTTCGTCTAATTCGTGTGTTATTCCACTGCAAATCCTAATCTAATTGATCAAACTAGATCTCGATCCCCTTCAAATGGTATCAGAGCTGGTTAATCATGATCGATTTAACAATTGATCATTGAAACTGTTCTTTTGATATCTAAGTTTGATCGAATTAGCAAATTTGTAAGAATTGGTTATAGAGTTTGTTTTTCTGTTGCTTCCTGTGAATTAATTTGAGATTCTTCTTGTTTTAAACTGTGTTGTTGAGTTTTTGAGTTAGATCTATTAAAATCTCATTGAACATGTTTGAATTGGTGAAAATGGCTACATCAATCAATGATCCTCACAATACTGGCTCCTCAACAAAGCCTCTGATGCTTGTTAGGAGTGAGTACAACATATGGCAACGACGAATGCTCCATCACCTGTCTATCAACAGTTCAGGTTGTTGGAAATCTGTGGTTCATGGACCATATAAGCCTATGGTGAGTAATCCGGAAACCAGTGAAATGGTTCCGAAGAAGAAAGAGCAATATTCAGATGAAGATCTGAAACTGTTTGAAATTGATGCTAAAGCCCATGGAATTCTGGTCATGGCACTGCCTAATGAAATCTATTCTGGACTTATGCATCATGAATCTGCTTATGACCTCTGGGTTGCTCTGAAAGAACAATTTGGAGGAACTGATGAGGTCTTAGCAAACAATAGAGAAATCCTTGCCCAGCAATATGAGACATTCTCTCATAGAAAGGGTGAGTCACTGACTCAACAGTTTGAGCGATTCTCCTGTTTGATATCTGAGTTGAAAATGGTTAACATGATATACAAATAGTCAGATGAACAACAGATTTCTCAGATCCCTGCCTGAGAGATAGGACACATATACTATTGTACTAGGCTCTAGTGCAAATCTAGATAATCTATCTCTCACCCAATTTCATGGGAAACTGCTAACATTTGAAAAAGAGATAGAACAGAAAAGGAAACTGACTTCATCTGGGAAGCTCACTGATGATTTTGTACCAGGGAATACTGCTCTGGTTGGTCATGAGTTAGAATATGCTCCATCAGAAAGTTCTTATGATGAGCATATTGATTTCTCTTCAAACAGTGGAGATCATGCTTTTGCTGGTATTGATAGTAATTCAGGATGTAATAGTGATAATCTGTGCTTTTTGATGGATGATTTGAAAGGAATTGCTGATGATGATTTGGAAGAGATGGATATTTTGAGCCAAATGGCATTGGTTAATATCAGATCTCAAAAATTTTACAAAAGGACAGGTATAAAATCCCTGGTCTCTCTGGAAAAACCAAAGTTGGTTTTGACAAGAGCAAGTTGAGGTGTCACAAGTGCCATAGACTTGGACATTTTGCAAGAGAGTGTAGATCTATTGGACCAAAAGAACCAATGAGCCAAGATCAGAAAACCTCTAAGTCCCACATGGTATCACAACAACTGCTGAAAGACTCATCAGCAGTTTGACAAGTGCTGAAGACCTCAACAGCTGAAGATCAAGTGCTGAAGACTTCAACAGCTGAAGAACTAAAGTGCTGAAGTACAACAGCTGAAGAACACAAGTGCTGAAGCTGAAAGACCAAAGTACTGAAGTACAACAGCTGAAGAGTTTACAAGTGCTGAAGATCAACAACTGATGTACAAAGTCTGAAGACAAAGACTGAAGACATCAGCTGATGATATCTACTGAAGTCATCAGCTGATGAAACATCTGAAGGTCAAAGTCTGAAGATCAAGTACTGAAGCCTCAGTAGTTTGTCACAACTGCTGAAGAGTACTTCTTCAGTAGTTTGTCACAACTGCTGAAGAGTACTTCTTCAGTAGTTGTGATATCAGTAGTTTTATTTCTAGTTTCAGTAGTTTTATGTTTCAGAAGTTTTGTAAAACGACTGAAGAGCTTGTTCTTCAGTCGTTGTAGTTTCAGTAGTTTCAAATCAGTAGTTTTATATTCTGTACTTAACGCTCTGATATGTTCTCAGTAGTTGTGAACATTTCAGTAGTTTGTTAAGAGTTAGTTATTTTTGTATTTGATCTGCCAGTTGTCACTTTCCGTGATAACAGCAGTGATTGTTGCACTCTATATAAGGAGTGACAACCTATTGTAATAATGTGAGTGAATGAATGGAATGAATGAATGATTTGATTAGAAATATTCTATATCTATAAACATTCCTTGAAATCAGAAACATATATTCTCTCCCTATAACCGTATGTGCTCTTAATGCATACAAGTATCGATTGCTTGCTACAATTTGTCTAATTCTTGTTCGTATTCCGCTGCTTTGAACTCTAATACATCAAACTTGTGATCGCTGATCCTGTCAAATGGTATCAGAGCAGGTTAATCATTGATCGATCTAATAATTGATCATTGAAACTGCTATTCAAGATCTAAGTTTGATTGAATTAGCTTTTGTTTTTGCAAGAAACGGTTATAGAGATTGAATTTTCTGTATTTCTGGTCATTCATCCTGAGATCTTTTCCTGGTTTTCATTGAGGTGTGGTGGTCTGTGTAAAACTTTTAAAAGCTTGAATAAATTGTTTTAAACTGAAAGTGACTACTCCCTCCGATGATCCTCACAATACTGGTTCCTCAACCAAGCCACCAATGCTGGTTAGGAATGAGTATAACATATGGCAAAGACGAATGCTCCATCACCTGTCTGTTAACAGCGCAGGTGTTGGACATCAGTGGTACATGGTCCACACAAGCCTATGGTGAATAACCCGGAAACCAATCAAATGGTTCCGAAGAGGAGGGAGCAATACTCAGATGAGGATAAGAAGTTGCTTGAAATTGATGCAAAAGCCCATGGAATTCTGGCCATGGCACTGCCAAATGAAATCTATTCTGGGCTAATGCATCATGAAACTGCCCATGACCTCTGGATTGCTTTGAAAGAACAATTTGGAGGAACATATGAGGTCTTGGCAAATAATAGAGAAATCCTCGCCCAACAATATGAGACATTTTCTCATAGAAAGGGTGAGACACTGACTCAACAATATGAGCGGTTCTCTTGTTTGATCTCTGAATTAAAAATGGTTAAACTTGAGTACACAAATATCCAGATGAATAACAGATTTCTCAGATCACTGCCTGAGAGATGGGACACATATACTATTGTCCTACGCTCCAGTGCAAGTTTGGACAAACTATCTCTCACCCAACTCCATGGGAAACTGCTCACGTTTGAGAGAGAGATAGAACAGAAGAGAAAGCTGTCTTCATCTGGAAAGCTCACTGAAGACTTTGTACCAGGCAACACTGCCTGGTGGGTCATGAGTCAGAATATGCTTCATCTGAATGCCAGTATGATGAGCATATTAATTTCTCTTCAAGCACTTCTGATTCTGCATTTGTGAGTGTTGATGGTCAGTTTACTGGGTGTAATAATGACAATCTATGCTTCATTATGGATGATCTCAAGGGGATTGCTGATGATGACTTAGAAGAGATGGATATTTTGAGCCAAATGGCCCTGATAAATATCAGATCTCAGAAGTTCTATAAAAGAACCGGAAGAAAATTCCCAGGAGCTCTCTGGCAAAACCAAAGTTGGTTTTGACAAGAGCAAGTTGAGGTGTCACAAATGCCAAAGGCTTGGACACTTTGCAAGAGAGTGTAGATCAACTGGATCTAACTCCACTGCACCCTTTGTGACTTTTCCTGGCAATAGTCAACAACACAGAGGGCAACATCCCATCACTTCTAGTCATCATCCTCAACAACAATCTCCGGCATATTTTGTTCCTCAGGGTCAAATGCCATATCCGTACCCTTGTTATTACATGCCACAGTCAAATCAAGTTCAAGTTCCTATGGCACCACAACCTCATGCACTACCAGAACCTCAGCCATCCCAATCTCATCAACAAACTCACCTCAACAACACAGCTTTTTCACCCCAGGAGTTGTTGACTGGAGCAGTTTACCAGATGACATGTCTGGTCATGACCAACTGTTCTCAGGTGCTGGTCAACATGGTGGTGACAGTCCTTTTGGGAATCTAGCTCTTATGGCTTTGGAGTCTGCTGATACTTCATGCCTCTACACCTCAAGTATCACAGGTATCCTCTGAGGCAAAAGCCAAATTATGTTCTGAACCATGCATAGTAGCATTTGTTTCCATTAGAGAAGCAAATGTAGCTCTAATTAATAAGAACATTGAGCTAGAACAAATAATTTCCAAAAACAAAGCTGAGTTTGAGTCTGTGCTTAAAGATAAAAATGATGAGATTTATAAACTGAATTGCCAAATAATTGATGATAAGGCTAGAGAAGAAGTACTTCTAGAGAAGTACAAAGATCTAAAGAAACCCTTGCAGTTACCCAGGTCGAGTGTGATAGATGGGTACAATCATGCAAAGGTTTTGAAATGCTTCTTAGTAAGCAATCTGCTTCAAATGTGAAGTTTGGAATTGGTTACAATCACACTGCTCCACCTACAGATTTTACCCCAAGAGCAGAGGTAGAATCTGATGGTGAGAGTGATAACCAATCCATCACATCATGTGATCTACCTTCTGATACAGCACAATCAGAAGTAGCAGTCAGCATCAAGCCCTCTTTGAACTTATCAGCTGATGTTGATGGTTCAAATGCTGACAGACACATGATTAATGAGTTGATCAACTCAGGAGTTAATTCTGAAGGTCCTGAAAGGACTAGAGAGCAGGATCTAACACCTGAAGTTCAAACTCCAACTGCTGTCAGTACTGAAGAGAAGAAAACTGACAGTAGAAAGAGTTTGAAGACTACTAAAGAGGCAGTCAAGAAAGCAAACAATGCTTCCAAAGCATTGAAGAACAAGTCTTCAGTTGCTTCACCCTCTTTAGTTGATGATCAACCTAAGATGAAGAAGAAACCATGTGAAGTATGTGGTTTGTTCAATCATCTTACAGATGATTGTGGTACAAAAGAGGTTCCAAACTCAAACAAAAAGAAGAAATTAAAGAGAAAAGGTAAAAATGAAAACTGAGTTTGAGACCACATTTGTATCAGCAACATCAAATCCTGTAACCCTTAAGTCCTCAAAGAAATCCAAAAAGGAAGGGGGTAAACAGGTGACAGCTGAGAATGCTCAGAAGAAGAAGGGGCAACATAGGGACTTATCAAACTCCACTGGCAATGTGTCTGTTGAGCTGAAAGCTTTATCACAAAATCAGACACACTGATTATGATGGTTCAACATCGTTGGGTAGAGTTAACCAACTAGATGCTCCTATGTTGAAAACACAGAAAAAGGAGATCCAAGCCAAAGGACTCCTCTTCTACACCATCTTCTTCCTCTCAGGCTGTTGTTTCAAATAAACCTGTTAGTTTACCATCTATTGATGAGACCAGGCCCAAAACCAAAAGGTTTGGGTCTCTAAAACTAACTGATTGTTTATTTTTGCAGGGTCTTAACATGCCAAAGTAGCATCTGGTATGTAGACAGTGGGGGATCTATGCACATGACTGGGAACAGCTCTCTTCTTCATGACTACTCTCAAGGAAAGAAGGGATTTGTTCTTTTGGCAATGATGCTAGGGGTTACATCATTGGTAAGGGCTTTGTCTCCAATGGAGAAATCAAATTTGATGATGTTAATCATGTGGAAAATCTCAAGTACAATCTCTTGAGTGTCAGTCAAATGTGTGATAAAGGCCATGTTGCTCTTTTCACCAGTCAAAACTGCAGGATTCTGTCATCCAAAGTTTTGCACTTGATTGACAAGGTGTTAGATGATCACACTCTCCTGAGCCAACAGGACAGGAAGAGTGTATGCCTTGATCTTTCTAAGAAAATAGATCTCAAAGGCAATCCTTGCCTATTTTCCAAAGCCTCTTCTCAAGAATCTAAACTGTGGCACAGAAGGCTGGTCATGTTAATCTCAAAAACATGAATAAGCTTACACACAAGGTTTAGTCAGAGGCTTACCAATAAAGGAGTTCCACTGTGATGAAACCTGCACTGCTTGTTTAAAAGGAAAACAGCACAAAGTCTCATTCCCTCCTATTGAAGAGCCAAGTCCACTACCTGCTTGCAATTACGCATATGGATTTATTTGGTCCTGTGAGAGTAATGAGCATGGCAAAGAAGAAATATGTGGTAATTGTGGATGATTACTCCAGATTTGTATGGACTTTCTTTCTACATTCAAAGGATGAGGCTGCTCAGAAGATTATTCACTTTGTGTTGTATATTGAGAAGCAGTATTCTCTTCCAGTCAAGTGTATTAGGAGTGACAATGGAACTGAGTTCAGAAATCATACACTTGATGACTTCTATCTTTCAAAGGGAATCAAAGGCAGTTTAGCATCCCAAGGACTCCAGAACAAATGGGAGTGGAGAGAAAGAACAGGACCCTCATTGAAGCTGCAAGGTCCATGCTGGCTGACTCAGGTTTGCCACTGACCTTTTGGGCTGAAGCTGTCAACACAGCTTGCTATGTGAAAATAGATTTTAGTAATCAGAGGTTGATGAAGACTCCATATGAAGTTCTCCATCATTTGGCTCCTCTGATTTCATTTTTCAAAGCATTTGGGTGTCCTTGTTTTATTCTCAACACAAAGGATCACTCCATAAATTTGATCTAAGGTGGATGCAGGGTATTTTGTGGTTATTCATCTACTTGCAAGGCATACAGAGTCTTCAACTGCAGACAAAGATGGGTTGAAGAAACTCTACATGTTAAGTTCAATGAATCTCCAAAGGACAAGATTCCACAAAGCCCTGTGGTTTATTTGATTTGGACATACTGCAATATGTTCCTTATCAAACTCCTGCTGTTGCTCCTGTCAACAGTTCACCACCTGGTGGGTACTGCTGATGATGATGATGATTGCAGTACTCTCTTCAGGTTTAGTGATCAGCTGCCTGATCAGCTAGACCTGATGTTCCTGTAGCTCCAGTAGCACCATCCACAACAAATGCTGATGAGATCTCTTCGAATTCAACTTCCTTTGAATTACCATCCACTGATTGGTTTCAAGAAATGATTCACCATCACCATCTGTTACTGCTGAGCCTGCTACAAACACTTGCACAGATCTCATTGTGTATCAAGATCTGAAGAATCACCCTATGTCTCAAATCATTGGTGATATCACTGCTGGAGTATCAACAAGAAGTCAATTGTCAAATTTCTGCTTCTATGCTCTCTTCATCAGTCAGCAAGAGCCAAAGAATTATCACATTGCTTTAAAGGACAATGGATGGGTTGATGCCATGCAGCTTGAGCTTCTTCAGTTCAAGAAACAGCAAGTGTGGGAACTGGTTCCTCTACCTCCAGGTAAGTGTGCAATAGGCACTAAATGGGTGTTTAGGAACAAAACTGATGAAAATGGGCTTATTGTTAAGAACAAGGCCAGACTGGTGTTCAGGGGTTTGCACAAGAAGAGGTATTGATTATGATGAAACCTTTGCCCCTGTAGCCAGACTGGAAGCAATTCGATGTTTTTAGCTTATGCTGCTTATCAAAACCTTAAAGTTTTTCAAATGGATGTCAAAAGTGCATTTTTGTATGGAAAAATTAAGAAGAGGTTTATGTATGTCAACCTCCAGGCTTTGAGGACAATAAACATCCTAATTGGGTGTATAAGCTTGATAAGGCTCTTTATGGTTAAAACAAGCTCCTAGAGCCTGGTATGAGACATTATCAAACTTTCTTCTTCTGAAAAAATTTCACTAGAGGCTCCATAGATAAAGACTTTATTCATTAAGAAAGCTGGGCAGCATAATCTACTTGTTCAAATTTATGTAGATGATATCATTTTTGCATCCTCTGATCCAAAGTTGTGTGATGCCTTTACAAAGTTGATGCAACAGAAGTTTGAAATGAGTGCCATGGGAGAATTACAGTTCTTTTCTGGGGTGCAAATCAAACAAAAGGCTGATGGAATTTTCATTCATCAGTCCAAATATACAAAAGATCTTTTGCAAAAGTTTGATTTACAAAACTGTAAGCCCTGTTCTACCCCCATGTGCAGCACCACACAACTGGATACAGATCAGAAGGTAAAGTGGTTGATGAAACACTTTACAGATGTATGATTGGGTCCTTGATGTATTTAACAGCTTCTAGACCAGATATTATGTTTGCTACATGTGTTTTGTGCTAGATTTCAGGCTGCACCTAAAGAGTCTCATCTGATTGCAGTCAAGAGGATCTTTAGATATCTGCAAGCACTCCATCTCTAGGTTTATGGTATTCTACTGGACATTCTGGTAAATTAGTTGCTTTTTCTGACAGTGACTATGCAGGGTGTAAGTTGACCAGGAAATCAACTTCTGGTGGATGTCAATTCCTAGGCAACTGCTTGATTTCTTGGCAGAGCAAGAAACAGACCTCAGTTGCTACATCAACTGCTGAAGCAGAGTACATTGCTGCTGCAAGTTGTACATCTCAGGTACTCTGGCTTCAAACCAACTTTTGGATTATGGCATTACAGAGACTAAGACTCCATTGTTAATGGATAGTGCTTCAGCTCTTTGCATTGTCAAAAATCCAGTCCAGCACTCTAGACCAAACATATAGAGATCAGACATCATTTTATAAGGATTGTTTTGAAAAAGGTCTGATTGATCCTAAGTTTGTGCCTAGTGCTGATGAGCTTGCAGACATTTTTACTAAGCCTTTGGATAGTTCAACTTTCCAAAACCTGGTGTTAAGGCTTGGTATGCTGCAGCTAGAATAAGTGACAACTACTGATGATCTTAGTAATAAGTACTGATGATCATTAGTAACTATGTCACATATAAGTACTGATGAGCTCTTTTACCCTCATAGTTTTTATAACTACTGAAGGCTAAATGTCTCACAAGTACTGAAGTATTCATCTGTTCTAAACTACTGATGTAGTTACAACTACTGATGCAGCTACAACTACTGCAATCAGTAAAAACAGATAAGTACTGATGTCCTATGAAACAACTGAAATCAGCCAAAAAGGCTGATGAATTGTTGAGGACAGTATGAAACAGCTGACAAGCTAAGAATTGACGAAAACAGCTGATGAGAATTTCTCTTCAGTCGTTTGTACAACTGCTGTTTCATTCTAAACAACTGAAGCAAACCACTGTCTTCAGTAGTTTTATAACTACTGATGACTAATACCAAGTCTTCAGTTGTTTACAACAGCTGATGACAAAACCACTGTCTTCAGTAGTTTCATAATACTGATGACAACACCAAGTCTTCAGTTGTTTCATCATCTGAAGTCAAAACCACGGTCTTCAGTAGTTTTCTAACTTCTGATGCCTAACACCACGACTTCAGCTGTTTCAACGTCTGAAAGGATATACCATGTCAACGGTCGTTTTAAACTACTGATGACTAACACCACATCCTTCAGTCGTTTTCTTACCCGTACCCTATATATCCCTGACCTAAGCTCTCAATGCTTCATCTTCTTCAAACCTAACGTTCCTCTCCAAAACTTCCCTCTTCTCAATGGCGTCCATGCAAATTAAACCGCGACACAACTGTGTTGCCTACCTCACTAAATCGCCCATCTGGACTAAGTTCGATACTGCTATCGATCTTATGGTTCAGTCCCAATACCATACGGCATTTCTTCTGAATCCCATACTACATGCCGAATCCCTTCAACAATTTGGATGACTACTATTACCACTGGGGAGAACAACACACCATCTCTCCAGTCGGTCGACACAACAAAGAAGTAGTCATCACTCCTGCAATAATCCGCAAAATTCTTCATCTGAATGATGCTAGTTCTCCTGCTGGATATCGAAGGGCACCACAGATCTATCCTTTGCCCACATGGATATCAAGGCGATCTCAGTGCCTCCACTATCTTGAAGAAACACTTTATGACGCTGAGCGCCTAATTTTTCACATGGTGAATGTATGTTTGGCCCCTAAGACGTCGTCTTGGGATCAAATGTCGACAAATGGCAGCAGTAATGTATTCTATTCTTGAGCAACAACCACTAACTTTTCAGAAATAATTTTTGGAGCTCAAGGACATGGCTCAAAAACTAACTGCCAACCGTTGGATACTATATCCACGGTTCATAATGGCCATCATTACAACCAGCTTAATGCTGAGGGACTTGTTGGCTTGGGAGTCCCTGCTACGGCTGTTCTGCCGGAAGTATACTCCCGCACAACTCTGACCAGACACTAAAATGGCTGCCAAGCTGCGAAACCCACGCAGCTGGAACCCCCAGCCACCACCTCCAAATCAAAAGTCCCCACCAAACCCACCAAAAAGAAACCCAAACGGCTACTCAGGAATTGAGTCCCCTGAGGATGCCCCTGCACCACACGCAGGATATATCCACTAGTCCAAACCCCCTAGTGGATACAATGACTCTTCCAGCCATAGCCGCTCAGGCTTCCTCTCAACAGGAGCCTGCAGCAACCACACAAGGGGTACCTACATATCTGGGATCTTCCTCACTTGAGGGATTCCATTGAGAGCACCACCTCCCCGGGTGCACACTGCTTCTATCCCTTCACCCCAAACACCCGCCCCTCACAGCCCAACTTTAATAGTTGCACAGTGCTGACTCAACTGCACTCCTCACCCCCTCCCCAGAACCACTTACTACTGGGAATACCTCTACAATTGAGGGGGAGGAACACAGTGCACTTGAGAACCCACAGCACAGGGGTTTCCCTTCTATCTCCTGGTGTAGAACAGGAGCTTAGAATATCTAGTGAGGCTGCCACCCCTCTCTCTGACTCAGCACATGATCAAATGAGGCTGGTACATTGCTAAGACCTCACTAGAGGCAACAGCTGATGATGGACACTGTCCTGAGGCTGGAAGTCCCCAGTACCAAGCACAAGGGGCACATGCATCAACTGGTCTACACCCAGTGCATGTAAATCCTGCTCTAAGCAGGAGGTCAGATGATTCAGCTTCGCTGATGATGACCTGGGCTTTTTCTACGATGTTCTTGCCCAGAACACAATCCTTGAAGAGAAAGTCAGTAGGCTGCAAAACCTACTTGATCAACTCTCACAAGGAGAAAGACCATCTGCCTCTACCCACCCACAGATGGCACCTTCACTTGAAGGTTCCCCAAACACTGAGCCACTCCAAACTCAACCACCTGCCTCTGCTTCAGCCCTACTTCTCAGAACAGAACCCTCCTGAGCAAATAGGTGCTGTACTTCAAAATTCCCTCCCTCTCATCACACCCATAATCACTGATATTGTGACTAAAGCCATTGATGAGAGGCTTTCCTCAACTTTACAGCCCTTGATTGATGCTGCTGTACAAAAGACTCTTTCTGCGGTACAAACCCCTCCTCCAATGCATCCAAAAAGGGGGAGAGTACTGCAGTGAAAGAAAAGAAAGGAAAAGAACAGAGGAAAAGAAGGAAGAGAAGCAAGCCCAAGAGAGGAGAAGAAAAAAAGCACCTCTGCTCACTTACATCGAAAGAAAAGTGCTGATGATCATACTGCTGCTGAGAAAATCCTTGGAGGAGCTGGTAAAAGAAGCTGACACTACACACACAGCGATCCATGGATAAAATAATTGAACAACTCTTCAGGCGGGGTTTGACACAGCCACATGGATAGTGAGATCAGAAGGTTGGAAGTGCAAGAGATACAAACCCGATGGGCAGGGTATGATGCTCTGGAAAAAGAGAGATTGGAAATAATGATCCGCTTTATTGCAAAATACTTAGGAAGATCGTTAATGGAGATTCGCGCGTGGACCAGGGACAGCATTCTGGCTATAGCCACCAGAATCTGTCTGTCTGAGCATTCAACAAAGGGATTATTGTGGAAGCCCTTGATGAGCTGGGCTGGTAAAAGGTTAGAGATGGCTAAACTCACAAAGGCGAAACTAACTACAAAGATGCTGGATCAACCTTCCCTTCCACCCACTCAAACAGAGCCTATCCCAAATCTCCCAACCAATCTCTAAGCCAAAATCCACACAAATCCTCATTCTTCAAAACCAATTCCTTCACCAACCCAACCATCATCCAGTGATGCCCCAGAAGGAGGAGAAGGTGCTGAGGATGGAAGAGAAGAAAAGAGGAGATGAAGATGATAGTTTGCCACTCTCTGCTGTTCTTCTAAGCTACCAAAACCCCGAAGTCAACCCATGATCACACCTGACTCTCAAAGGAAATGGTCAGAGTCAAGATAGAAGAAGAAGAACAGCAGAAACAGCATGATGAGCAACTGTTGAAGATGGTTGACAAGGAATTTCCTCAGTCATCATCTATTCAAGCCATGAAAGGCATGCTCAAAGGCTGTACACTCTCAGGCACACTTTTCAGTATCAGAAGGAGAGAGTGAGAGTATGGCCAGACCCCAGGTGAGTTCTAGAATCCATAAAAGACTATTTTCACACGATACAATGGCCAGGTACGAAAAACAATAGATTCTACCATCATGTTGGCCATTGTAGTCTCACCTTGGGAAATCATTGATGAATTCAAGAGAGCTCACCAAGCAAAGAAGACCCTCAAGCTTTACTAGAAAACAGATGATAAGAAGGGGTTGTTATATATAAAAGCTTGAAGACATCCAGAAGAATGAGCCCAGTTACTCCTTGAAGGCAACCATCCTGATGAATTTGATATAGGGAGGTAACTACGGTGGAGCTGAAAAATGGCAGGACCATGAAGTACTTATCAGAGTACTATGGTCCAGAGTTCTTCTTCGAAGGAGGAGTAGAAGAACTCTCTCAGGAGGAACAAGTTGTTCTCCTTGAGGCCTATGTTCGAGAGTCATACAGACTCATTATGGGGAAGTAAATCTCATGAATGGGATAACACTCTGTGTCCAGTTCCCCAAAACAGAGTTCCCATTCATACTCTGCCAAACAATATCTGAGATTTCTTCCCAGGCCGGAGCTTACATGGGTCATCTTCTCTACTGATCAAGAAGGAAAAAGACCAACATTTGCCAACAATAAGTGGGATAATAAATAATTTAGAGGTTTGGCTGCATTGGTTCAGGGGGAGTTTGTTGGACCAAAAAACCAATGAGCCAAGATCAGAAAACCTCTAAGTCCCACATGGTATCACAACAACTGCTGAAAAGCTCATCAGCAGTTTGACAAGTGCTGAAGACTTCAACAGCTGAAGATCAAGTGCTGAAGACTTCACAGCTGAAGAACTAAAGTGCTGAAGTACAACAGCTGAAGAACACAAGTGCTGAAGCTGAAAGACCAAAGTACTGAAGTACAACCTGAAGAGTTTACAAGTGGAAGATCAACAACTGATGTACAAGTCTGAAGACAAAGACTGAAGACATCAGCTGATGATATCTACTGAAGTCATCAGCTGATGAAACATCTGAAGGTCAAAGTCTGAAGATCAAGTACTGAAACCTCAGTAGTTTGTCACAACTGCTGAAGAGTACTTCTTCAGTAGTTATGATATCAGTAGTTTTATATATTTCTAGTTTCAGTAGTTTTATTTTTTAGTATTTTGTAAAACGACTGAAGAGCTTGTTCTTCAGTCGTTGTAGTTTCAGTAGTTTCAATCAGTAGTTTTATATTTCTGTACTTAACACTCTGATATGTTCTCAGTAGTTGTGAACATTTCAGTAGTTTGTTAAGAGTTAGTTATTTTTGTATTTGATCTGCCAGTTGTCACTTCCGTGATACAGCAGTGATTGTTGCACTCTATTATAAGGAGTGACAACCTATTGTAATAATGTGAGTGAATGAATGGAATGAATGAATGATTTGATTAGAAATATTCTATATCTATAACATTCCTGAAATCAGAAATAATATTCTCTCCCTATAACCGTATGTGCTCTTAATGCATACAAGTATCGATTGCTTGCTACAATTTGTCTAATTCCTTGTTCGTATTCCGCTCTTGAACTCTAATACATCAAACTGGTGATCGCTGATCCTGTCAAGATCATCTCGGATCTAACTCTTCTGCACTCTTGTGACCTTTCCAGGCAAATAGTTCACAAAACAAAAGGCAACATTCTACCAGTTTCTTCATCATTCACAATTCCAATCATCTCCTGCATATTTTGTTCTCAAGTCAAATGCCATATCCTTATCCAGGTTTTTACATGCCTCATTCCAATCAGGTTCCAGTACCCATAGCTCAACAACCACATACCTGAGCCTCAACCATCTAATCAATCCTCAATTCTCAATCCCAATCACGTCAAGCTTTGTCACTCCTGGATTGTTGCTGGAGTAGTTTACCAGATGATCTTTCTGTTATTCTGAACAGTGTTTTCTGGTGCTGGTCAACATGGTGGTGAAAATCCTTTTGGAAATCTTGCTCTTATGGCCCTGATGGTTTCATGCTCAAATGCTTCATCATCACAGGTACCACAAGTATCTTCTGAGGCTAAGGCCAAGTTGTGTTCTGAGTCATGCAAGCTGCTTTGCCTCAATTAGAGAAGAAAATGTAGCTTTAATTAATCAAAATCTTGACCTAGAGAAAGTGATTTCCAAAAGCAAAGCTGAGTTTAGTCTGTTTTAAAAGAAAAAGATGATGAGATTTACAAATTAAAATGCCAAATCACTGATAAAAAGGCTAAGGTAGAGGTCATTTTAGAAAATCATAAGAGTCTCAAAAAACACTTGCAGCTACTCAAGTTGAGTGTGAACGCTGGGTAACATCTTGCAAGGGTTTGAAATGCTTCTCATAAGCAAACTGCTCCAAATGTGAAGTTTGGGATTGGATATAATCACACTGAACCTCCTACAGGTTTTACTCCCAAGACAGAAGTAAAATCTGAAGGTGAAATCAATTCCCAAACCACATCATCATGTGTCTCGTCCTCAAGTGATAATGTACAATCAGAGGATGAAGTCAGTAATAGTACCTCAGCTAATCAATCTGCTGATGGTCTTACTACTGATGAACACATGATCAAAGAAAAGTTGAGCACTTTAGGTGTTGTCTCACAAGGTATTCAAAGTACTAAAGAGCAAGTAACAACACTTGAAGATCATTTCAAACCAAATGAAACCAAACATGGTTTGCCAACTGCTGAAGAGTCTATCAGGAAATCCAAATGTACTGATAGAAAACTTCTGAAGAACAAGTCTTCAGTTGTTACAAATCCTTCAGTACTTCACATAAGTACTGAGAGGAAGAAAGTACTGAAGAACACACCTTCAGTAGTTTCATCTTCTTCAGCAGCTGGTCAACAGAAGATGAAGAAAAAGCCATGTGAAATATGTGGTCTATTCAATCATCTCACTGATGAATGTTGGTACAGAAAGGGTTCCAATTTAACAAAGATAAAATCATTAAAAATAAAATAATAAAATGAAAGATGAATTTGAAACCAAGTTTGTGCCACAAACATCTCAAACAGATAAACCAAAGTCTTCACAAAAATCTAAACAAAAGAAAGAGGTTTATCATAAAACAGCTGAACATATTCCTCAAGGAATATCAAAACAACAGACTAAGTTTGTGTCTTTCAAAAAAGAGGACATGGTGTGTCACAGGAACCATTCAAAAACAAGTACTGATGTGTCTGCTGAATTGAAGGCTTTAACAACCAATCAGACACAACTTGTATGATGGTTCAACATCTGTTGGGAAGAGTTAACCAAATAGATGTACCTTTGATTAAACCACTGAAAAGGAAAACTAAGCCAAAATCAAAGAAATCCTTTTCAGCACCATCTCCATCTTCAAAGGCTGTTAATCATGACAAATCAGTTAGTATAAAATCTGTTGATGAGAACAGACCCAAAACCAAAATGGTTTGGGTCTCAAAAGCTAAGTAGTTGTTGGGATATATGCAGGGTTCTTCAACATGCCATAGAAGTATCTGGTATGTGGACAGTGGAGGATCTATGCATATGACTGGGAGCAGATCTCTTCTTCATGCCTACTCTCAAGGAAAGAAGGGCTTTGTTTCTTTTGGTAATGATGCTAAGGGTTACATCATCGGCAAAGGCTTTGTTTCAAATGGTGAATAAGGTTTGATGATGTTAACCATGTGGAGAATCTCAAGTACAATTTGTTGAGTGTTAGTCAAATGTGTGATAAAGGGCATGTTGCACTTTTGACCAGTCAAAACTGTCGAATTCTGTCTTTCAATGTTTTGAGTATGATTGACAAGATATTGGATGAACATACTCTCCTGAAGCCAACAGGATTGGAAGAGTATATGCCTTAGACTTATCAAAGAAAATTGATCTAAAAGGCCATCCATGTCTGTTCTCCAAGCCTCTCCTCGGGAATCTGAACTTTGCATAGAAGGCTTGGTCATGTGAATCTTAGAAACATGAACCAGCTGATCCTTCATGGTTTAGTGAGAGGTCTGCTATTAAAGGAGTTCAAATATGATGACAACTGCTCTGCTTGTTTAAAAGGAAAGCAACATAAAGTATCTTTCCCTCCAATAGAAGAACCAAAGTCCACTGCCTGCTTGCAATTACTGCATATGGATCTTTTTGGTCTAGGTAAAAGTGATGAGCATGGCAAAGAAAAATTCTGTCTGGTAATTGTGGATGATTATTCCATATTTGTATGGACCTTCTTCTTACATTCAAAAGATGAGACTGGTCAAATTATCATCTACTTTGTGTTGCATGTGGAAAAGCAGTATTCTCTTTCTGTCAAGTGTGTGCGGAGTGATAATGGCACAGAATTTAGAAATCACACACTTGATGAATTCTATTTCTCTAAGGGAATCAAGAGGCAGTTTAGCATTCCAAGAACTCCTAAACAAAATGGAGTGGTGGAGAGAAAGAACAGGACCCTTATTGAAGCTGCAAGGTCAATGTTGGCTGATTCTAGTTTGCCACTAACCTTTTGGGCTGAAGCTGTTAACACAGCTTGCTATGTGCAAAATAGAGTATTGGTAAATCAAAGGTTGATGCAAACTCCTTATGAAGTGTTACATCATTTAGCTCTTCTGATTTCCTTCTTTAGAGCATTTGGGTGTCCATGTTATATTCTCAACACAAAGGATCCACTTCAGAAGTTTGAATCAAAGGTGGATGCAGGGTACTTTGTTTGGTATTCATCTACTTCCAAGGCATACAGAGTTTTTAATTGCAGAACAAAGATTGTAGAAGAAACCTTGCATGTAAAGTTTAATGAATCTCCAAAGGAGAAAATCCCACAAAACCCTGTGGAGTTATTTGATCTGGACATACTGCAATATGTTCCTTATCAGTCTCCAGCTGTTGCAGGTTCTGTGAATCCATCATCTCCTGCCACTTGTTATCCATATGTTGGTATAAATGCAAGTTTTAGTGATCAACTGCCTGAGTCTACTAAACTTGATGTTCCTGTAGCTTCAGCAGTTCCATCCACAACAAATGCTAATGAGATCTCTGAATCCTCTACTTCATTTGACTTGTCATCTCATTCTAGGTTTCAAGAATCTGGATCACCATCTGTTGCTGCTGAATCACCTACAAACACTTGCACAGATCTTATTGAATATCAAGAACTGAAGAATCACCCCATGTCTCAGATCATTGGTGACATCAATGCTGGTGTTTCAACTAGAAGTCAATTGTCCAATTTTTGCTTCTATACTCTCTTCATCAGTCAGCAAGAGCCAAAGAACTATCATATTGCATTAAGAGACAATGGATGGGTTGAAGCTATGCAACTTGAGCTTCTTCAGTTTCAAAAGCAGCAAGTGTGGGAACTGGTTCCTCTACCCCAAGGTAAGTGTGCAATAGGCATTAAATGGGTGTTTAGGAATAAAACTGATGAAAAGGCCAAATTGTCAAGAACAAGGCCAGACTGGTTGTACAGGGGTTTTCACAAGAAGAAGATATTGATTATGATGAAACCTTTGCCCCTGTAGCCAGACTAGAGGCAATCAGATTGCTTTTAGCTTATGCTGCTTTCCATAATCTCAAAGTTTTTCAAATGGATGTCAAAAGTGCATTCTTATATGGCAAAATAAAAAAAAAGTTTATGTGTGCCAACCACCAGGTTTTGAATATTATAAACATCCAGATTGGGTTGCAAATTTATGTTTATTATTTATGTAGGCATGCATAAGCTCCTTGTTAAAATTTATGTAGATGATATTATTTTTGCATCCTCTGATCCATAGTTGTGTGATGCCTTTACAAAGTTGATGCAACAAAAGTTTGAAATGAGTGCCATGGGAGAATTACAGTTCTTTCTGGGGTTGCAAATCAAACAAAAGGCTGATGGAACTTTCATTCATCAGTCAAAATATACAAAGGATTTATTAAAAAAGTTTGATTTACAAAACTGTAAGCCCTGTTCTACTCCCATGTGCAGCACCACACAACTGGATGCTGATCAGAAAGGTAAAGCAGTTGATGAAACTCTTTACAGATGTATGATTGGTTCCTTGATGTACCTTACAGCTTCTAGACCAGACATTATGTTTGCAACTTGTGTCTGTGCTAGATTTCAGGCTGCACCTAAAGTATCTCATATGATTGCAGTCAAAAGGATCTTTAGATATTTGCAAGGAACTCAATCTCTAGGACTTTGGTATTCCACTGGGCATTCTTGCAAATTAGTTGCTTTCTCTAATAGTGACTATGCAGGGTGTAAATTAACCAGAAAATCAACCTCTGGTGGATGCCAATTTATAGGCAACGGTTTAGTTTCTTAGCAGAGTAAGAAACAAACCTCTATTACTACATCCACTGCTGAAGCATAGTACATTGCTGCTGCAAGTTGTACATCTCAGGTACTCTAGCTTCAGAATCAGTTACTGGATTATGACATTACAGAGACTAAGACTCCTTTACTGATGGACAGTGCCTCAGCTTTTTGTATTGTTAAGAATCCTGTCCAGCATTCTAGGACCAAACATATTGAGATCAGACGTCATTTTATCAAGGATAGTTATGAAAAAGATCTGATTGATCCAAAGTTTGTTCCTAGTGCTGATGAGCTTGCAGATATATTTACTAAGCCTTTGAATAGTGCAACTTTCCAAAATCTAGTGCTAAGGCTTGGTATGCTACAGCTTGAATGATTTGACACTACTGATGATCTCAGCTCACAAGTACTGATGAGCATCAGTATACAGCTGTCAAAAATAAGTACGAAGTTATTTTATCTTCAGCAGTTTTCATAACTACTGACGACTAAATTACTTAAAAGTACTGAAGTACTTTATTTGTTGCAAAGTACTGATGTGGTTACAACTACTGAAGTCTGTTCTAACAAATAAGTACTGATGACCAATGAAACATCTGAAAATCAGATAATCTGTTGAGTAAGTGTTAAGGTCAAATGAAACAACTGAGATATGTGAATTGACGACAACAACTGATAAGTAATTTTACTCTTCAATTGTTTCAAACAACTGTTGTTTCATTCCAAAACAACTGAAGCCAAAACCAAGTCTTCAGTAGTTTTCAACTACTGATGACAAACACCAAGTCTTCAGTTGTTTACAACATCTGAAAGTTAAAACCATGTCTTCAGTCGTTTTCTAACAACTGATGACTAAAACCAAAACTTTCAGCTGTTTTATTTCAGCCGTTTCATAACCTATAAATACCTAACCCGAACTTCAAACTTTTCATAAATCGATTTCCGAACGTTCATCTTCCATTCATGGCGACTATGCAAATCAAACCACGACACAACTGTGTTGCCTACTTCACAAAATCGGCCTTTTGGACTAAGTTTGATGATGCTATTGCTCTGATGGTTGATTCCCCGTATCGAACTGCTTTTCTTCTGAATCCAACCATCTATCCAGACACTCTTCGTCAATTCTGGACAAATGTCACCATCCATACTGGTGAGAATGATGTCGCGATCACTCACCAGTCATTTGTAAACCAGAAGAAGGTGGTAGTCACTCCTGCTATCATTCGCCAAACACTTGATCTGAATGATGCTACCTTTGTCACCAAATACCCGAAGGGCACCATTGATCTCTCATTCATCAATCATGGATATGAGGGCAACCTAAGTGCTACAACCATTCTGAAGAAGCACTTCCATGATGCTGAACGCCTAATCTTCCACATGATCAATGTTTGCCTTGCCTCCAAAACCTCTTCATGGGATCAAATGTCATCCAGGTGGCAACAGGTATTGTATTCTATCCTTGAACGCCAAAGCTTAAATTTTTCTAAAATTATATTTTTAGAATTAAAAGATCTGGCAATGAAACCTGTAGCTAATAGATGGCTATTATATCCAAGGTTTCTTATGGCCATAATCATGAATCAGTTACAATCTGATGGTCCTGTTGGCCTTGGAGTCCCTGTTGTGGTAGTTTTGCCAGAGGTATACTCTAGGCACAACTCTGACCCACACCTCAAAGAGGCTGCCAAACTGCTAAAACCCAAGCAGAAGGTACCCACAGCCTCATCCTCCAGATCTAAAGTCCCCTCCAAACCTCATTCCAAACAAACCAAAAAAGGCTACTCAAGGAGTTGAGTCCCCTGATGATGCCCCTGCAACACAAAGGCAGGATGAAACTATGGGTAGTAATCCCCCTACAGTTTCTAGGACTCTACCAGCTGAAACCGATCAGGTATCCTCTCAACAGGATCCTGATGCAACCAAAAATGGGGAAACCACATTACTGGAATCTCTCTCACTTGAGAGGATTGCCATTGAAGAGCACCATTCACCCCAAGTGCAATCCTCTTCACACCTATCTCCCACTGAAGCCACCCCTACAAGCCCAACTGTGGTTATTGCACAAGTGCTGACTCAACTACATTCATCTACCCCTCCCCAGAAACCTATTACCACTGGGAAAACCTCAACAGTTGAGGGAGAGGATTATAATGTGGCTGATAACCCACAGCACAAGGATTACAGATTTCAATCTCCTTGTGTAAAGGAGGAGATTAGAACATCTGGTGAGGCTGCCTCTTCTCCTAGTTCAGCACATGATCGGGATGAAGATGGTATCATTTCTAAGTCCGCACCAGAGGCAACTGCCAATGAAGAACATCATCCTGAGGTAGGAATTCCCCAGTTCCAAGAAATAGGGGCACATGTGAATACTGATCTACACTCAGCACATGTTCATCCTGATTTCATCAGGAGGTCAGCTGATTCAGCACAGACTGATGATGACCTGGGCTTTTTCTTTAATGTTCTAGCCCACAATACTATTCTTGAGAATGAGGTATGTAGACTACAAGAACTGCTTGCCCAAATGTCACAAGAATCAAGTCCATCTGCCCACATTCACCCACAGATGGCAGTTTCTCCTGAAACTATCCCAAACAATAAGCCACTCTCAACAAATTTGCCACCAGCCTCTGCTTCAGGTGCTATTTCTCAGGGACAGAACCCCTCTAAGCTAATGGTTGCTGCCTTTAAAACATCCTTACCTCTCATCACTTCCATAATCACAAATACTGTACATCAAGCTATTGATGAGAGGCTTTCCTCAAATCTTCAATCCTTACTTGATGTTGTTGTTTCTAAGAAACTTTCTGACATTCACACCCCTAAACCCAATGCAACCAAAAGGGGGAGTCTAAGTCAGTGAAAGTAGACAAAAGAAAAAGAGCTGAAGAGGAAGCAGAAAAAGAGAAGAAAGAAAAGGAAATGATCACCTACAAGAGGAAGAAAAGCTCTGAAATGACTGAAGGTGAGAAAAAGTTAGAAGAATTGATCAAAGAAGCTGATGAGCAACATAGTAGATCTATGGATAAGATTATTGATCAACTCTTCAGACAAGGATTTGACACTGCCAAACTTGACTCTTAAATCAGAAGGTTAGAGATTCAAGAGATTGAACAAAGATGGGCAAGTTGGAGTGAGAAAGAAAGGGAAAGGCTGGAAACTATGGCAAGATTTATATCAAAACATCTGGGAAGGTCAATCATTGAAGTAAAGTCATGGTCCAGAGACAGTATTTTGGAGATAACCACCAGAATCTATTCTTCTGAAGTATTTAACAAAGGATTGATTATAGAAGCTCTTGATGAAGCTGGTGCTGGGAAAAGTACTGATATGGCAAAACTATCCAAAGCTTCACTCACATCCAAGATGCTAGAGCAGCCTGCACAATCACCCAAACCAAAACAACCACTCTCACAACCCTCAAAACCAACTCCTTTACCCAAGAAACCTACTCAACCCACTACCAATGATGCACCTAAGAGGAAGAGAAGGGTGTTGAGGATGGAAGAAGAAGAAGATGATGATGAGGATGATAGTCTGCCAATCTCTGTTGTTCTCAAAATAAAGATGCCTGAGCCCAGGAGTCAACCAACAACAATCACACCTAACTTCCAAAGGCAAATGGTAAAAGTCAAACTTGAAGAAGAAAAACAGCACAAACAACATGATGAGCAGCTGTTAAGGATGATTGATAAAGAGTTTCCCAAGTCTTCATCCATACAAGCTATAAAGAAACATGCTCAGAGGTTGTATGCTCTCAGATTTACATTCTAATATCAGAAAGAGGGAGTGAGAATTTGGCCTGACCCCAGAGTAAGTGACAGAATTCACAAAATGAAGATTCCAAGCAGATACAATGGCCAAGCAAAGAAGATTGTAGATGTTCTGATAATGCTGGCCATTGTAGTGTCACCCTGGAAATCCTTGATGACTTCAAGAGAGCTTACAAGTCTAAGATGACTCCACAAACTTTACTAGGAAACAAAATGGTAAAGAAGGGGTTAATCTACAGAAGCTTGAAGAAATAAGAAGAAATGAGCTTCAGTTATTGCTTGAAGGCGCTCATCCTGATGAGTTTGCATATAGAGAGATAACACTGTGGAGCTGAAAAATGGAAAGCATATTAAGTACTTATCTGAGTACTATGGGCCTGAGTTCTTATTTGAAAGTGGAGCTAAAGAACTCACAATGGAAGAACAAGTTGTTTTCCTTGAGGCCTTTGTCAGAGAGTCTTACAGACTTATCATTGGGAAGTAGGTTTCATGGATAGGGTAACAGCTCTGTGTCCAATTCCCCAAGACAGAGTTCCCATTCATCCTTTGCCAATCAAACCTTCTGAAATCTCTTCCCTGGCCTGAGCTTATTGAAGATTTCTGAGCTGATCCGGTTAATGTTTGTGCCAATAAGTGGGACCTCAATAAATTTTAAAGGTTTTGGCTGCATTGGTTCAGGGGGAGTTTGTTGGACCAAAAGAACCAATGAGCCAGATCAGAAAAACCTTTAAGTCCCACAGACATCAAAACAATTGAAGTGATCTACAACGGCTGAAGACAAAGTCTGAAGACAACTACTGAAAACAAAGTCTGAAGACAAAGTCTGAAGACAACAGCTAAAGACAAAGTCTGAAGACAAAGTCTGAAGACAAAGTCTGAAGACAAAGTCTGAAGACAACTGCTGAAGACAAAGTCTGAAGATCAAGTTCTCAGAAGTTGTCACAACAGCTGAAGTAGTTCTCTTCAGTAGTTGTGATGGTTTACATTTCAGTAGTTTGTAATCAGTAGTTTTATATTATGTAAAACGTCTGAAGTTCTTACACTTCAAATGTTATAACTTCAGTAGTTGTAATGTTAGCTTATACTTAGCTTTTAGTGAAGGTGTCCTCAGTTGTTGTGGACATCTTTAGTAATTTAGTTTACTTTCAGTTGTTTGTATAAATCAGTTAGATGTCACTATCAAGTGACGTCAGCTGATGTCACATTCCTTATAAAAGGAATGTTGACCTAATTTCCCTAGACAGGAAGCTTGTGCATGAATGAAAACATTCTTTTTGCAGAAAACTCTCTCTCTATAACCATTACTATTTGATTGAATATTCATATTATTCTTGCTATAATTTTGTCTAATTCGTGTGCTATTCCGCTGCAAATCCTAATCTAATTGATCAAACTAGATCTCGATCCCCTTCAGGCTATTTTCTGAGGATTAAATACGCTGGGGATATCAACTCAGGTGTGCTCAACAAGAGCAACCTGTGCCCCCAGTATAAGTGCTTGGCACATGTTATTCTGAAGTGCATAGCTTCCAGAAAGGGTGGGTTCGACGACCTATCAGACCAGATACAAAATGCCTACGTGGCACTGGTGCTGAACTACCCCTTCAGCTTCTCTAGCATGATATTCTCTTACCTCGTGGAGAATCTGGAGGCAAAGGGAAAAGAGGGTTTCTGTATGTACCTCAGGTTCTTGTAGCTGATTTTTGATGAGAAGCTACCCTCGCTTCCAAAGGAGCGCCACGATGCAGTGGCTTTGAGATCATGGACGATACGACTCTGGGTCGTATGAGAGTTTACCAGGGTAAGTAGGTAAAGCCCCAGGTAAAGAGACTTATCGGCCATCTGGCCAAGGAGAACTACGTGGCGCCAGGCAGGCATAAGTGGCGTCACATAGACAGCGACTCAGATGATGAGCAGCTACAGCTCCCAGAGCACAACTCTGATGATGATGATGATAGCGGGGATGCTAGAGGTGAAAGGCCCACTCAACCAAGGGGCCCTACTATTGATAGTGCATCTCCGGCATCTGCCTCCACTAGATATGTAGCAGAGATTGTCGGATTCCACCGGGAATTCATACCTGGTGAAGAGGAGGAGGAGCCAGATGAGGAGCCAATGACCCGTACTGTGGGCAGCAAAGTCGTTGCCACAGAACGGGGGCTCAGGGCAGTTGGTGAACGCCCCGACGGGTCGGGAGAGGATGATACTGATCCCACATATGCTCCCGATCAGCCGAGTCGTTCCCTAGGGGGAGCATCCTCCTCGACAGGATCGAGGAAGAAGAGGATGGCTCAGCCCTATGGTATGAAGAAGAAGAAAAGACGACTCACCTTCATTACGACCTCCACCATCACTACTTCTGCCACCACTACCACCACCACAGCTACCACCACTACCATACCACCCACTCTCACCACTACACCTCCACCCTCCACTACTACAGCCACACCTCCACCAGTGATTCCACCCCCAATCCACATCACATCCACCACCACTTCAGCTTACCCATCACCACCCACACACATACCACCTCCTAAATTCACCACTGCCACCACCACCTCTAGCCACCAGGCAGGACCATCATATCACCCATCCTTTCCCTCAGGATCATCTCTACCTCCCAGTGGAGTAGAGGAACAACTTTCAGCACTAAATCGTATGGTGCTGAAGCTATCAGGAGCCGATGATAAGAAGACTGCTCAACTCCGACAGTTAGTGGAGCTTACTGTTGCACAATCACAGCAGATCTCTCAACAGGCACAACAGATTGAGGAGCATGCTCAGCAAATGGTTGCTCAGAGTCAAGAGATTTCCCAACTCAAGGAGCAAAATGTGTTATCTACTAAGAAGATTGAGGAGTTGGAGGATGCTAAGAGGACCATCCTGCTCAAACTTAAGTGCACAAAGGATGAGCCTCTGAAGATCAGAGAGGGAGACGGTGATGATGGTGATGATAGTGATGATGATGAGAGTGATGATGATGATGATGGTGATGATGAAGGTGATGATAAGGATGGAGGAGACATTGAAGGAGGAGGAGAGTCATCTGCTTCGGGTGCACAGGAAGCTAGTGAGAGGCGGACCAAAAAGACTCAAGATCTAGGTGCCTCGACATCAGCCCCGATAGCAGAATAACACAGGATCCAAGACAAGAGTAATATGTAGATGTTTGACTATTATTTAAAATCATTTGTATTTGGATCATGTATAAAATTTATGTAATGAATGTTTATATGTAATGTAAATTGTTATGTCTTGATTATTTATTATTGATTGATGTGTTAAATGTTTAAATCAAGCAGATCCAGATTTTCAACGAGATGAATATGATATTGCTCCACTCCAACATATCAAGACTCAACTGACATTGATTCTTGATCTACAAGGTATTGTAAGGAGATCTATGATGTATACTCCTGAAGAAGGAGAAATCATTCACAATCTCACTGATGAGCAACTAGCCGACATGTTCAAGTTGAATGCTGAAGAGATTGTGAAAGATGCCCCTACTGTGAATGTAGAGAGTGACGATAAGCTTCAGGATGTCGATGAGATTGAGATAGAAGATGTCACTGCTCAACACTATCCACAACACACTGACAAAGAGGGAACTGCCATTCCCATCTGGGAGACACTCTTGTCAGTGACACTTTTGAGACTCTGGACAGGATGGAACAAGAGTCCGGAAAGGATAAAGATAAGGCCCAAGCCACAGATGCTGAAGTGAACATCAAAAAGGCAGAATGGGTAGCATGTTTTGAGGAGATAAGAGCCCAACGCAGCGCTTCAACGTCAACTGCCTACACGAAACTGTATAAGGTAAAGAAAAATCAAAATGTGGCAGGCAGGATCATAGCATGGGCACATTTTGAAGACCTCAACGTTTATGCTGTTAAACGTGAGAAGGGAATTGAGTATTTCAGGTTTCCACATGACCTGAAGACTCTTCCAGGTTTTGAGCTTAACCAGTTAGCAAAGTTAAAATTGCTATACGCTGACCCTCGTAAGATGTCAGGCTGGTTTGAAACAGCTCTAAAGAGGGAGTACCACACCAGATGGGTCAACTTTAAACCTCAATAACCAACGAGGTACATCAGAAGATCTGAGGTTGACGCCATAACTGGTAAACCAAAAGTAGTGTTGAAGTGGAGTCCACCACGTACAATGTCAAAGATCCCACTACGTGAGATGCCTCAGGACTTTACTCCACATTTCAAATGGTGGTACTACGATTGGAGAACGGGAGAGGCCATGATAGTTTTGAACAGAAATGGTAAAATGGAAACCATAAGAGTGTTTGACCCAATGTGGCTTACCAACTTGTCAGCTAATATGTTTATACATTATACAAGCGGGCACTGTTCTATGACTCACGAGATATAGTACAAGCTTTACAATTTCAGAATGTAATACGACTCTGTTTTGCTTTTAAGATAAATACAGGAGTCACCAAAGAAGCTAAGTACAAAAAATTTGAGGAAATTATGAAAGATGTAAGACAATAGATAGATCTAGGTCCAAGGGGGAGTTTATTGATACATTTATGTACCTAGACCTTGATCTCAATGTAATATGTCTTGAATGTCTTGCACTTATGTAATATTGTGTACTTAATGAAATGATAATGTTTGGTTGTGATTTATAATGTTTAATATTTCATTAATGAGTTGAGTAATGTTTATTGACTAGATTATATAGGTTTGTGATTCTTTGAATTGATATATATAATGTTATAATAATGAATACATTCAAACTTTGGTTAAGTGAAGTTCACATGTGTCCAACTGGTCCACTTAGTTTAGAGAAATGGCCCACTTAGTTTAGAGAAAGCTGGTCCAGTGGCTTTATTTAACTTCTCATACTTATGTTGTAATCATTTTCAATCGGCCCAACAGTTGTTCTACAAGATTCACCAGACTTATTAGTGGCCAATAAGAGTTACTGATAAGAATAATTAGTGGCCCAACAGTATTTTCTTGTTCAATTTTATGTGGCCCAACAACTTTGTTTGAGGCAATCACAAACTCATCAAGCGTATCTTCAATAATTTGACTTTGTGGCATACAATTCTCATGCCCACTTAAAGAGTGTATTAAAACTCTATCACAATCTTATAAATGTTTAATAATATGGCATTATCTTCATATAACTCAGTTTTATAGCAAAAAATTCCTTGCCATCAATCTCATCAATTTGAGTGTTTAATTTGAACTGATTCTCTGGATTGCCCAATGAATTATCTAAATTCATCCTAAAAGTTTTGAGTTTCCAAAAGATCACAGTAAATATTTTCTCGTGAGGAATTCAAAACAACCCATGCATCATACGGCCCTCGTGAACAACCGTAGATACATTCCAAAAACCAATAAATAAATAAAAATGTTAGCTTAAGTTTTTGCACTCTTATCGGTAGTCTCGTGAGAGACAAATCGATCTGATTTAAACCAAAAATCATTCTTCACGAATGGTTCATCCTCTGGAGTATCAACAATGATCAAGGTTGTCGCGGTCCACCAATAGCCTTCGTTTTTCACCCATTCGCCCTCATAGTTGTCAAAAAAAAGAATGTGAGTGATAGATAAAGCTGTCATGGGTAGGATGCTCCACATCCCAGTTAACTCGTCATCCACGGGTTCTTCCGGTTTTGTTTACTTCCATGTTGGTGCTGCCTTAAAATCTTGGATATGTTTCTTGAGTCATCGAATCACTTGTTATAACTTAAGGTCTTTAACTCGTCACCGGAGGCGCTTGATCTTAAAGTCAATGTGGGTCGGGATCAACTCTATTGTTGCCTTAGCCAGCGGTTCTACAAACAACAGTGTCTTCTTTTCCAATCGAGCCATTAGAAAACTAAAGTTTAGGTACCAAATGATGCAGTAATGGAAGCAATCAGATAATTCAAGAACAATTGATAATCAAAAAGTCTCAAAAGTAACCAATAGGTTTAAAGAAAAATGTTCCTTTATTCAAACTTAACCAAAACTAGTTGTTTACCAAGAAACAAAATTAATTAATAGTGAACAATAAGACTCTGGTGGATGAGGAGGGGGCATTATAATGATTATATGGACACAATAAGATTTCAAACACAATTATATGATAGTTAAAAGGGGTTCCAAACCTATGAGGCGTTAAGCATTTAATCGGTTCGAAACATAACTTTGCCTACAATATTGCATTAATAGGTCTTCAAATACTAGTTTATCGTTATAGGTAATTTAAAAGGGTTTTATTGAAATTATTTTTGTCTACATGATATGTAGTGACATTTTAATTAAATAACCACTACACATGATCTAACAAACTTAAAAATAAACACTACTAAAGTAAATAAATAAAATATATGAAACTTATAGAATATAATGCCAGATAATTAAGGAATTAAATATTTTTAAATCTTCAACGAGGATCCAATGGATCCTATCCTGGAAACGGTTTAGCGCATGGGTTGTCAACCACATCATGATTAAGATCTTTTATTACCTAGTCTAATTTTTGGTGCTCGATAAGTAACTCCATTTAGTTACAAACAACTCAATTTTAAATTAGAAGATCATGTTTGAAAACCGCTTAATGTTTGATAAATTGCATGACGGACACTATCGACATGGCATTTGTGAATAAGAGTCTACGTTTCAACGTATTTTCTAGTGTTTCTTACTTTTCCGTTAGTAGCAATGCTCTATGGTTGACGTTTGTTGCTGGGTGTTTTCCTCATTAAAATGAAGGAGAGATCATAAAGACGTGTGTTCTTTGTGATAGGGACCAGGGCCGGCTCAAGCCCAAAGCTAGTAAAGCTAGGGCTTTGAGCCCCCAAATTTTAAAGGGCCTCCAAATTTGATAAAATGAGTTTATATAATTATATGAGTTTAAATATTGTTGGGTTGGACAAGTAATTAAATGCATTGGACTTTAATTTCGTGGTTCAAACTCATGGGTTGTCCTCCCACATCATTCTCCTCGTCTTCAAAAATGACTTGTCCTTGAATCTTGATAACTTTGAGCAGATAGTCCATCTCTTACCCATGATGTTTTTCTTTATCAAATAATTCATAAAAAATGTTGTAGCCTAGGGGCATTATCAACTTCCAAAAATCCACCAACAACACAATTTATAATTACCAGCAAATAATTTCTTTTAATAGCTATCTCCATCCATAACTTCATTCAAGGATTCATCTTTAATTATAAATCTTTGATTTGAAATTAAATCATGGCCACTTAGTCATCTCTTATTTTTCAAATTTGAAATTAACAAATTATTCAAAGGCATAACAACAAAACATCTGTATAATTCTTCGAACTTTTCAAAGAAGTCCGATAGCTACCAAGGGTTCCAAATCACCCTGGTCAACATTCCAATTGCCCAAAGCAATAATGTCATCCCCACAACAAATCGGTACATGATTAATTTTACCAAATGAATCAAACATACCTAAAGAAATTGTAGGAGACTCGTGTTCTTCTAGTCATTTATCTTGGTCTTTTTTAATACAAACTCCATTAAGAATCATTGTCACCCGCCAATATTATTTGTTTTTCACCTCGTCATCCTCATAATTATGGAAACAAGGAGATGAGTGATAGATAAAATTGTCACGGGTAGGATGCTTCTCATCCTCGGTTAACTTTTACTCGACGCTTTCTTTTGGTTTCATTTCCTCCCATGCTGATATATCTAAAGATCCTGGATTAGTTGTTTAACTTGCCTGATCTCATGTTGTAACTCAAGTTCCCATACTTTTTTGCTGGAGTCACTTGGTCTTAAGATCACATGGGTCAAGTTCAACAACTATGTCCAGTTCCATGAACAAGAGTATTTTATCTTCCACGTCGATCCATTTGAAAACCAAAACTTTGATACCAAATGATGTATATACAAAAACAATCAAATGGCTTATTAAGCAATAGTTATGAAAGGTGATAAATCAAAGCAAAACGTTCTAAGAACAATAATATTGTTTAATTCAAAATTAAACCAATAATATTCTAAGAACAAAGCTTCTTTAATTCAAAATTAATCAAAAACCAATAAGATTGTTTATCAAACCTAATATTTATACTAGATCCTAGCCATTTTAGAGATAAACTTTAATAAACTAACAATTAATAAAATACTTGATAGTTAAGATATTAAATATTTTTCAACTCTTGTAATAATCTTCAACACGAATCCGATTGAATCTCATCCCAAAACAGGTTCAACTCATGGGTTGTCACCTGAATCAAAACCAAACCCTCCCGTTCATTATTACCGCAACTTGAATAAAGAACAAGAGAAAGCAATCATGGGAGTTATAGCGGACATGAGGCGGCTATAAGGTGGATGCTAGTTTATTTGTAAGGAATTAGTTCCGCATATATTATAGATAATATTATCATTTACCCGGAAGCAAAATTGGCCTATGATATGCAAAGATGATTGAATCCAAACATGTGGGAAGTGGTGAAGAAAGAAGTGCTCAAGTGGTTGGATGTAAGGATCATGTATCTCATATCCGGTATTACTTGGGTGAGTCTGATACGATCGAACAGAGAATGCAAAAGAGAGAAGGAGTTTCAATCAATCAAGCATAATTCATTCATCCGTGCTAAGGGTATTAATACCGGTAATCAACTAACTAATCAGTTAGTTAGTTGGTCACTTACAACTTATTACAAAGGACACCCTTAACTATTCAAACTTACAACTTTAGTCCCTAGACTTAAACATGTCTTGCTCATTCTATTGCATATGTAACAGAGTCGGACCAATATGGTATTGAAGAAAGCAGACATTCAATTTAAGAAAGATAATAATTGTGAGTAGGCACTCATTTGACCGGTAACAATGTGGAGAGTGTATTGATTATAGAAAATCAAACAATGCTATTTCTAAACATCATTTTCTATTGTTCTTCATTGATCAAATCATAGAAAAACTTTTAGGTTAGAAATTGTATCGCTTTGTAAATGGTAATTCGAGACACAAGCAAATTTCTATTCATTCTGATGACCAACAAAAGGCCATATTTATCTATCCATAAGGTACGTTTACATTTAGGCGGATGCCATTTATGTTCTGCAACACCGTCGCTATTTTTTATTTTGGTTCACCTTTAGAAACATATCTTGAACAATTGTCCAAAGTATTATAAAGATGTGGTGAAACTAATCTTGTTTTAAGTTAGGAAAAGAGCTAGTTTGTGATACAAGCAGTGTTGTAAAAGCGGGGGAGATTTTAATCAACTCGGCAAACATTAGTCAGAATCGGTTAAAATCGGTCCAATTTGGATCAACTCAGTTCAACTCGACCAGCTTGGATTTTTGATATTTTTCGTCGGCTTTCGCTGTTTTTCATTAGTTTTTTTTTGGATTTTGTATTATTTATCACAAAGATACACTTAATGATTAGGATAAAGTGATTACTACGTGGTTAATGTTACAAAATAGATATTAGTTCTAGAATATTTATTATATGACCATGTATTCTATTAATTTATATAATATTCATATATTTTTTATAAGTTAGATTATAATATTTGTCATATCTATAATTTTTCAAACTTAATTTCTTTATAATTTACTACGTGTAAGGACCTCTCGAGTACTCCCTATCTAGGCCAAGTACTCGCAATTTCCAGTTTACCGACCTAATAATGCCTAGTGAGATTTGAAACTATGAAGGTGGTATCCGTTTTTTGTAGAGGCTCAAATTCCTATTGGTCATAAAAACTCTCCGGTAGAATACTAACACTCGATCCATGATTCAAGGGCCTTATTGCTTTTGAAATCACCAACTTTGATTGAAAGTAAAGGCTCCCTCAGATCTTAGAGTTTTTGGTGGAAGAGTTCCTAACAACACTACATTCATATTATCTACCAAATCAAGTTTCTTATGGATTTTGTGTTGTCAATTTTGAGTAAAGATTTTTTTGATATACTTATCATAAGCTAGGATTTGCTTGATTGTGTTTAGAAAAGATAGATTAGTTTTAACTTGTTTTAAAACTTTTAAGATTTCAATTGTTGAGGATCATGTTTTAGGGACTATTTTTGAGTGGTCAATTAGAGCTAACCAATAAAGAATGGTATTAGTCTCCATCCGATTCCTTTGTGTGATAGATGTTGGTAATTCTTATGTTGGTTAGTCATTTTATGGTCTGGTTTGTTTATTTTGACCGAGTTATTGGTAATTATTTAGTTACTTGCCACCTTGATAGTATTGACCCATTAATTGGTAACCACCTTGGTTGTAATCTTGTTTGTAATTCCTTTAGTTGTAGTTTAGCTGAAGACCTTGATATTGACTACTTTGTTAAAAGTTAGGGTTTTGTTAAGTGTTTAGGATGCCATACTCAAAGTTTGATGGTTACAAAGGCCCGAATGATATGTATTTGAATTCATATCATATGGTTTTTCCCGTGTCTACATGAACCTAATTGATCTCTTCACTTGTAACAAGGTGTGCTTGATATGTTAGTCTAGTATGACCACCATCATTACAATGTTGACATATCTCATATTCTTGTGACACATTTATAACTCTAGTTTGAGCCTTCATCAGAGCACTCATTTGCCTCTCTCTTTAAATCTATCATCCGAAGTCGAACCACATATCGCTTTTACCACCCGGTGTTTTGCTCTATGGACCTTTTAAGCTTGTTTCTTGGAATTCACCTATTCGCCACTACCCTTTCAAAAATATCCCAAACCATATCCCCTTGGTTTCGTGCAAATAATCCTCCATTTATTGCTTGCATATCTCTACCATCATCTGCTGACAATCTCTCATAAAAAATGCTATTAACTCATATTTCTAATCCTATTAACTCATATTTCTAATCCTATTGTGTGGATACATACTTAATAGTTCCTTAATTATCTTGAACACTTAATAAAGGTTTCACCTCATTGTTACCGAAACACACGAATATCATTTTGTGCATCACTTGTTGTTTAACGAGTATTGTATTGTTCCAAAAATTGTTCTTACATTTGTCGCCAATTGTGAATGCTCTCTAAAGGCAATGCAAGGAACTATTTTTATTCTTAGTCCTTTAAAGTGAATTGAAAAGATACTTGTTTAATCTCATATTGAGAAAATGCTTTACCATACCTAATTGTAGAGCACAACGCTTGAAATTCTTCTATATGTAGATATGGTTCTTTGGTGACACTTTCTTAAAAACTAAAAAGACAGTGTATAGTATGGGTCTAACTTTAAATTGCCCTCCTCTTGCAAGAGGTTTTATGATCGGGGAGGCATTCACAAAAATGGTGGAAAGAAAGTGAAAACCCATTCCTTGAGCATGAAACTGTTGGTAATCTTGATTATTAGGAACACCAATAAATGGTGGAACACCCTTATAATTATGATTATTGTTGATCGGTGGTTGTGGTCCATTCCATGCCCCACGACCCATGTTTCTATATGGAGGTTATTGGTAACCTTAATCACATCCATAACCCAGGTTCTATGGTCTTCTTAGAACAACATATCCCCTTCACTCAATCACATCCATCTCAATCCATTATTCTCTCTCTCTAATATTCATCATGATAAGAGTCTTTTTTTCAAACGAAAAGAGTAACCTAATAGACTGGATTATATTATTTTGGATGAGGTGGTTAGGATCCTTTGGATTTCCTGGATGGTTAGATTTAGAATATAAAGGTAAAAGTTTTGAAATTATGGCAATGGTTGTTGAAATACTGGTGGAGGCATGTCTTTAATATGACATTACGTGTTGTTGTTGTGGAAGGGATGGCGGTGGCGGAAATTGTAGCCCCTTGACTATTTATTGGGTTAAATAATAGTTAACTATGCAAGAAAACCATGATGGTCACAAAGGTGATTAGCCGAAATAGTTAATTATGCAAGAAAACCATGATTAAATAATAATAGACAGATATTTGGACAACAGATAATTCATTTAAATTAAAAAAACCATAATTGAATTTGTACTGTCACTACAAATATAATCCAAGAAACCTAAGTCAAATTAAATATATGACTCTTACAATAATCCATCACTTGGAGATGATCACAAAGGTGATTAGCCGCTCATCTACATGATTATATCTTCAAGATTTGATTGAATGTTGTTAATGCTTGAAACTAGGTGAAATTATGGCGAAAGAAGCACCAAATAAATCAAGAGCCTTTTCTCTAAAACCACTTGTTATGGGACCGTGTATTGGACGGACTACTAACTGATTCACGTGTATACCGAATCAAATAGTACGAAATCCTATTTGATTGGCGATCCAATCAGTGAGAACGTTAACCCGATCGATATAAGATTAATCTAAATGTTAAGAACGAATAGGAATCGATCAAGAACGATCTATGAACTTGGACTGGCTTTCTTGGACGTTCTGGACGGCTAGGGTACGTGTAGGAGTCGAATTCTTCAAAGTGTTACGTTTTTTCACGAATTAAGTGGTATTTATAGGTTAGGGTTACTCATTCGTGTGACTGAACCATTAGCATGGTTCAGTCGTGCGACTGAGTCATACGGTTGATCCATTCGCACGATTGAGTGTTTAGTCGTGCGACCGAGTCAATCTCATGTCACAATTGTGCGACTGATCCAGTCTCCTGGTTCAGTCGTGCGACTGGTTCATTAACATGAAGTTGTTCATGCCTATGGTCCATTAGCATGTTCCATTTGCATGAGAACTTTACACGATTAAGTTTAAGCACGTTCCTCAATCATTATTGACTAAGAACTATGTAAACAACCACAAAGCTATATAGTTAGTTCAATAAGCGTTAACACACAATAATCAGTGAATTGTTAAACATTATAAGCATAAACCACACATTGTATTTCATTCAAACCATCTAGTTACATATATGTAAGACATGAAAGACTTTTTACATTAAGCTCATAAACTAGATACATATGTATCTACATAAATATTCAAATTCCTTGTAAAACTTTGTAGATCTGATGATATTGATTGAGTTTGGGATGAAAACTTGAAGTTCGGATCTATTTTCTCTCTTTAAACCCCCACTTTCTCTCTCTAAAATCCTAAAGAACACCTTCAAAAATCAGCAACAAATTCTTCTAATCTTCAATGCATTTGATCCAATAAGGCTTTGATACCAAATTGTTAGCCCAGGTTACACACTTGAATCAAATAACATGAAGAATTATAGATCAAACAATGATAATCACAATAAAATTGATAATCACAATAAAACCCCTTTGATCTATATTGGTTGCATATGATTTCTACAAAGTGGAAACCCCGATCAATTGGTCATTCAACCATCAACCAACACTAATGACAATTAACCTATTTATAGTCTAGACTAATATTCACTAATTGCACTTAACCTCTAGACTTAGGCTAATTAATGGAAATTACATATGAAACATATACATGACTAAAAACAAGATAAAATATATTTTGTTCACACAAAATATATTTATTACAATAAAACTCCTAGTCATCTAAATCTTCAACATCTCGTCTCGGTTCCTCGTCTCGAACGTGTCTGATTTGACTTTTGCGTTGACTTTGACCGTGACGTTGACTTTTGTTGACTTTGACTGTGTAGCTCCAACACTTTTCTCTCATCTAAAGTACCTATTTTCTTTTATTTTATATTTTTTATTTCATTTAAATTACCTTTTTTCTAATTATTAAGCCGCACGAGCATAATTTAGATCACATACGTGTTTGAGCGTGCCGTTAAATTGTTCTACCTCGCCACAACACATGGGTATTACACTTAAATTAACTTATAGAAATTGGACATTTTATGTACGTTTCGATATAAATTTTGTTTAATAATGAGCCAGGTTAGATAAAATAGAGCATTATTGGTGTAATAATACCACGCCACATGCGACCCCGCCGCAACATGCGGCGGGTAAAAAAACTAGTTATTAATCAAACAATATTGTTGGGGCTAGCCCACTACCCTTGCTTTACATTGTGTTTTCTACTTTATTAAAAGAGAGAAAAGTAGAAAAATGGAATGAAAGAAAAAAACAGTTGTGTTCTAGTGATTTTTTTATGAAAAGAAACGAATAAAAAATAAGAAATTTATGTTTTTGAATTCACTTAAGTAAAGAAAAAAAGTGGAATGAAAATAAAACCAAATCAAATTAAAAGAAAGTGAAGGGAAGAGAGGAGAGAAAGAAAAAGAAGAAAAAAAAGGAAAAAAAGAAAAGAAATGTTTTTCTTTTTTTTTTAAGTAAACCTGGGAACATAATGTTATAGGAGAGTTTTGGGTTCAAACTCAAACATAAAGTAAATTATTGGAGTGATTTAGTACTAAGAATATAACATACTGTTGGTTAAAAAAATTAATCATACAATGTTGATGAACCACAAACCAGTAATTTCAAATATATGTTCTACATGAAGATTTAAACAAAATCCACATTATTCAAACATCAAAATGAGTATGTCTTAACTATAAGAGTACTCACAACCCATTCTCTATATATTTATGAGTGCGTTTGATATATTATAGAAAATTATTATGAGTTAGAGACTATATTGTTGTTTATCTTTATGTTTGGTAAAATATTATTCATCTTTATTAATTTTTAATATTTTTTTAAAATGATTGTAAGTAAAAAAATATCATAAATAATATATAAAAAATATTATCTAATTGAAATAGAGAGAGAAAAAATAGTAATTGTTAATGTAACTGTAGAAATGAAGATAAAAATAGTGGGATGTGAATATTGTTAATAGTTTTACAGAAAACTTGCATGGCTACACGAGCACTTGTTTCAATCTCCAATAATTAGTACGAAATAGAGAATGAAGGCTCATGACAATTATGTTTGATTTTGGGTTTTCTTGAGACAAAAAATAATGTGTATCTGCCCTAAGAATACAATTGAATCCAAGTTATAACATGAAAATGAGGCAGGTTTTAAGATCCATATGGAAAAGACATTAGCAGATGTTTAGGTGGGGAAATAAAGGCTAGGAGGAGCTAGTATGCACATAAGCAAAATTAGTTTATTCATTAGGCGTATGATTCGATATGTGACTTAAATGAATAAAAGAAATTTGTAAAAGTTGTCATTGTGATTTGATCATATTATAAGTTTGGTCTTTAGATTTTTAAAATTTCAAATTTAATCCAATATTTGAGAGTTGGTTACAAGTTTAGTCCCTATCATTAGTGTCTGTTAGTTTTTAACGATGAAAGGACTAAGTATGCAATATGGTTAAACCAGAGGGAAAAGTTATGTTCTTTGCCTTTAAAAATTAAAAAAATTGAAAATTTTCAATCAAAGAAAAATAAAAACGCAGGTGGCCTAACTATAAAATATTGTTGTAAAACAATATTAAAAGAACATGAACTTAAAGGGTTGTATTACCCGAAGGGTGGTTATAGAAGAACCATCACTTATTTGCAAACTGAAATCGAAAAAGATGGTTTTGGCATCTATTATAAGCAACACTGGACCAAGTGGGTTTAAAGAATATTCGAGAGGAACAACGGCTAGCAAGGATACATATACACCACCACACCACTTGAAGGCCAATTGAGTTAGTTAGGATACGATGAAAAACTCACATAGTATGACACTTAGAGACTTAATGAAAGTTTTGAAAAGTTCTCTCTACCTTTTTTCATTCATTCAAGACCCACCAGCGTTGGTGGAATTGGCTTTGGCATTTCTTCAAATAGTTTATGTGCAAAAGACATTTTCAACAAATTAGATTAATTTATGAAAGGGTTTTTAGAGGATTTTGAAATACAGACTAGGATGATGGTGAAAGATGGCATTGAGGATAGATTGAACTATTTGATGGTGGGTTTTATGAACACACAAAACTAATTTAAGAATTTAGGGTTGATTCTCTCCTTGAGAATGGATATAAAGATGATTGACAATGAAAAAAGTGGATGTATTTTGTCTTTGAATCTTGTTTGTCGCCATTTTGAAGTGGAAGGAAACAGAGAAAACGATATGTTGAGATAAAATGTTTGGTATTCTTCAAAGCTGCTTCTTAATATTTTTAAACTTTTACTTGATTTTTTTAACTTTTTCTTAATTTTAGAATTGCATAGATAGTTCCTATAACTTGACCATATTACAATTTAATTCTTATATTGTTAAAAACTAACGAACACTAATAAAAAAAACTAAACTTGCAACCAACTTTCCAATTGTTTAGACCAAATTTACAATTTTAAAATTTTAAATACTAAATTTATAATATGATCAAAGGGACCATTTTTATAATTTTCACAATGTATAACTAAGAAAAAGGAAATCGGGTCCATGTTTTAAGATCCGACCCGACAGTAAAACCTCTAGACTAGCGTTTGATGATCAAAACCCAAAAGCAACAAAATTTGGGGATTTTGGAAGCCAGAAGCTTTCGATTCCTCTTCTCTAGAAATGAGTTACGTGCAAGAAGCAAGAGAAAATCATGTTAAGAAGAAGGTCGAAGAAGGTATAAACCCTAAATCTTATCAGTTTCTGATTGCTATTAGATTGTTGCCGATTAAAATGTTGAATGTTCTAGGGTTTGTTTAAGATTCGTAATCGTTTGTAGAAAGTGACTGTCATGATTGGTGATTGCTGCAATGATTGTTACGAACATCATTACTGCGTATGAAATTAATTGCCACAGTCGTGTGTAATATTCAATCGGTTCTATCTGTTCCACCTGAATGATGACCATGTTCATATTTGAGTTTTCAAGTTCAGATCCCAAATTGTAATCATTATCACAAACCCTAATTTATACTTCTCTATGCAGTGTAATTTTTTTGTAAAGCTATTGGCTTTTCAAATGATTTCATTTCTGCATATGTTCTTTATTTCAGAGGTGGAAAATATATAAATTTGTTCCAACATATAATGAAGCATTCACCGAAATTGAAGAACGTTTTATCACTTGATCTTTGTGTTCCATCTGCCTGGCCATCTGGTTTCCTTTAACACATTTCAGAAATCAAACCAATATCAATCTGAATATTATATCCTTAGTTTTATAAATTATGATTTGTTATTCGTTTGTTATAGCCTTAAAAAGCAAAATGAAGGCAAAGGCGCTGAAGGAATGTGATTATTATACTGCTAAATATGCGGAGTGTGCTACAGGGAGAACGTTTTCTGTTGTTTGGAAATGCCGGGCACAAGCTAAAGAATTAAATAATTGTCTTCACGATTAGTAAGTGCAGTTTTCATATCTTTTATGTTCGCTGCCCTTATAAAGCTGAAACTATTAGCTGTGCCAAGAGTAATGACGACCAAATTCAAATGTCATCAACGTTTTGAAGTGATTAATGGTTACAGTTACAGTGGCAAGTAGATGATTTTTAGCTTCAATTATTTTGTCTAGAAGAGTAGAAGGTAATATTTTATCTGTTGATAACTGTGAGAACCTTTTGTTAGAAAACTCACATAGTTCCACCAATACTCTGCTAACCAAAAGGATTATAGAACCCAACCGGGTAAAAATTGCAGCTTGTTAGCAGGTTGGCCTTCAAAGGCAGAACCTAGTGGAAGTTAGACTCAAACTTGTAGTCCCTACTAGAGGGAATTGGTTGCTTACCACCATAGTTGTCAATAGCGAATAGCGGTAAATAGCGACAAGCCACCTATATGCTACGTAGTGAATAGCGGTAAATAGCGACCGCTATTTCATGTTTAGCGATTAAGTAGAATAATATGTAAGATGTTTTACATTCAATAGATAAGCATGTTTAGTAATAAAGTAGTAGGAAATCTAAGCAAAGACCCCCCAAAATAGCTAAAATACTTGATTACTAATCATCTAAATCTCGTATTTACCAAATAAAAAATAAATAAAAAATAAAAGAAATAAAAAATACCGCTATGTAGTCGCTATTTACAAATAGTGACCGATTGGCGCCACGCTACGTAGCGCGCTATAGCGGTCGCTATAGCCACTATTGACAACAGGGCTTACCACTAGGTTACTTGTTTGTTTCTGTAAGGCAATTTTGCAGTTCAGATGAATTTTTGTGTATGCATTGTTAAAAAGTGGTTATTCCTGCTTGGAAAATCAGATCATTATATAATCTGTCGATCAAGTCCAAGGCTAAGTAGGTAATCTTGATTATTAGGACTTGCAGCACTATTGCTCGGCTTAAACACACATTCAAACACACAATAGCAGTTTAGCCACCCCAAATTTGTGCAGTAAGTAGGTTAAAGATTCAATACAGTGAAAGTTTAACAGGTTAAAATAGGTGATGAGTCCAATGGGTGTGACCCGTTTCCATCAAGTTCGTGAAGGTCTAGCAATGTGGATGTACACTTGTACGTACCGGTGTGACCCCCAAATGAACTAATATGCTGTCATTTTGGTTGCAGCACGAATGACAAAGTATTGGAAGAAATGAAGAAAGAGTATGCTCTTCAACAAGAGTCCAAGAGACCGGTGGGAATGTAACTCTTTTCTAGACGCATATTCGTGGTTTGTGTTTTGTTTTTTTTTTTGGAATTAGTCATTTGCCAAATAGACGCAAGTCTTTTATATTTGTATTTCAAGATACTTGATATTAAAACCTGTTTACCCTTAAACCAAGCTAATGCTGAATTTGTTGTCCTTTAGGTGTTAAGGTTGTGATGGGTTGACGTTATATATGGCATGAATGCATACGAAACCACATAGTCTGTTGTCCAAATTCTTCTCTTCCCATTCTTCAAGATTTGGTTTTTCTAGTTATATATGTTAATTTTACTTGCTGGTTTCGTGAACGCTAGCTGTAAACTTTTGAAACCAATTAAAATGTTCAAAACGAATCAAATCGATTAGTTTAACTGGTTTGAGATTTATACTTGGTTTATGCTTATGGCTGGACGGAAGATTTGGAACCTCAAGGCTCAAACTAGTGGTTTTTAAACCTTTATTAGAATATGCAGCTTTCAAAAATATAATATAAACTAACGCTTCTAGAAAAATTAAAAGGCCAAACTGTAGAATTGAACAGTTTCTGTTGTTATGGCCAACCCAAGCAAATGAATTGGTTTGTTGTCGTTTTCCGACCGCATGTACTGATTTTGTCTAAAAGTTTTGTCAAAACGGATCAAAACAAACCATAAACTAGAGGTGTAAAAACTGGGTTTCGGGGTCCAAACCGAAACCAGTTTGGTCAAAGTTGGTCAAAACCGGTTTGGCCCCAAACCGGTTCGGGTTGGAACCGGTTCCAAACCCAAAGTTCGCAACCCTATCAAACTGGTTTGGGTCAGTTTGGAAACCGGTTCGGCTCAAACCTTTTTTTTTAGAAATTTGGATTTTTTTTATATTCAAAGAAAATTTTAAACTTTTTTATTAAAACATTTAAAACATAAATACAATTTATACAATTTAAAACAAGTAAAACACTTACACAATTTAAAACATTTAAACAATTTAAAACATTTATACAAGTAAAATAATTATACAACTTAAAACATTATAAACATATATATATATAATTTTAAATACAAGTAAAGTATATAAAACATTTATAAAACTTAAACAACATATAAGAGTAAATAATAATTTTTAAAACTAAACAATTAGCATAGTCGTTTATTCGTTCGTCCATATTATACTTGTACGTTTAATCTTCGCTACCAGAACCGAAACTGTTACGAAGGTAATCATCATATGCCACTTTATCATCGGTCATTTCTGGTGTCAATCCGCTCTCTATCTTGTCCTCGTATAATTCTGCTTTGTATTCCAGTTCTCCTTCAAGTGAGCGTTTGTCTTGTATTCTTTCGCTGCATCCAAATAATCTTTCAAACAAATTGACATTTCAACCGCTTGTGGAGTGAGTCGAGTTCGTCTTATTGATATTACTCTGCCACTAACAGAAAAAGCAGATTCCGAAACTACCGTGGAAACTTGGACGGTTAGTAAATCTCGGGGCATGGTGGATAGGATGGGAAATTGATCTTCCTTACCTTTTCACCAAACCAACAAGTCAATTTTTTTAAAATCTTGTGGTGTCATGGCGGATAAAACGTTTGTAAGACCATACCTCCTGAGTTCTCCCGAGTTCACTACTTGGAGTGTTACCACGTTAACGTTTATTACATTCACCCCTTTAAGTATTATATAAATCAAACATTGGATCATTCGAACTTTCGGCATTTGCCGCATGCTTTAAAGCCTCATGGATTTGTGATGTTTTCCCGTATTTTAATAAATAAACATCATACATGTTTTCTAATTATTTGTTAAAAGTAGCTTTTAAAGTTTTACTATACATTGGGTTACCAACTTCTAAATCCAAATTTAAAGTAATTTTATCAAGTAAAGTTTCAACCCCTGACAAATTTAAACAAGGGTTTAAAGCAGCGGCACATGTAATAACCGGAGGCATTTTTTAAAATACTTTATAAGTTTTTCTTTCATTGGGGGTATCATATCGGAATAAGGTCCACCCCTACACGACATTTCATTTCATTTTGAAGTCATTATATAATTTTGGTGAAGAACTAACAGACTCGTTAGGTAATGAACTCCGGAAAGACACTTAGTTGCGTTTTTAAAATTTTAAAGCATTTTTGTTACTTCTTTGATAATGGCCCAACCCGATTGATGGTAAGAATTTGTTTTTTCCCGACTTAACAAACTATTATGAAAGACTATTAAATTTTCTTTTTGTTCAATAACCTTTTCAAACATGTTACAAGTGGAATTCCATCGTGTTGGTACGTCCCAATTCGGGCCTAAACATTTGGTATTTGCATCTTTACAAAACTTGCGATATCTAGTATATCTTTGGTTATTGCTAAAAATGTTACGTAACATTCTTTTAAAACAATCTTTCATTGTTTCAGTTGTTTTTAAACCGTCTTGAACGGCTAAGTTTATAATGTGCGCAACACATCGACTATGAAAAAACACACGCGATCTATCGCAAGAGTGTTATTTGACGCGTTATCAAAATATATAGAAAATAATTTGTTTTCTAATTTATACGTTTGAATAACTTTATCCATAAGATAAAAAATATTTTGGCTGGTGTGAGGATAATCAAACAATTCAAACGCAATCGTACGTTTCATCATTTGCCACGAATCGGGTTCAACCCAATGAGCGGTGACACAAATGTACGAGTCCGGTAAACCGTGAGCTGTCGAACAAATATCACTAGTTAAGTTAACACCGGTTTGTAAATTTTCAAAATAAGATATTAATTCATTTTTAGTTTTTTTCACATTTTTAAACAATCTATTCGAAGAGTAGCACGAATTACATTGGTGTAACATGGTTTGAGAGTTCGTTGAATGAGCCGAGTCAGACGTTCGTTGCCGAAATGTTTAAATGACAAGCTTTCTTAAATTACAAAATGCGACATTTGCTCCTGAACCGCATCAACGTTATAAGCTCAAATATTTCATTTGTTTGTTATCGAAGCTTGACCTTAATAAGGTTCACCTTTTAACGCTTTACAATATTTATTTAAAATATGGTTTTTGAATGTTGTGTTTGCATTTGATTTGAAAAACTTATGACAATACTTGCAATGGGCCTTGTTTGGACCGCTAGCCATTTGACATAAATCGAAATTGCACCATATTTCACGGTTTCCATTCGTAGGAAGGATTGCTACCACCACGTTGCTTGAAGAAGCATCACAACTAACGAATGATTGAGCACTTGACGAAGCCATTTGAGAGATTTTTGATGAGAACGTTTAAAACAAAAGTATTTGTGACTTTGTGAGAGCGTTTTTGAGATGTTTGAGAGTAAAGAGTGTTATAAGTTATTATGATTCAACCAAAACATCAAATACATATATACACTAACCTAGTGAGGGTATATTGATAGAAACATAAAAAAACGGTCAAAAAAGGCTCAAACGGCTATATAGCCGTTACCCAACGGTAACCGGGTTTAAAACCGGTTTGAGGACTGGGTTGGAAATCGGGTTGGAACCGGTTTGAAAACCAGGTTGGAACCGGGTTGGTTCAAAAACCGATTTCAATTGGGAAATTGAAAAACCGGGGATGAACCGGTGGAGTGGGTCGGGTTTGAACCGATTTGGGCCTCAAACCAGTTTCGGGTTTTCAGGCCAAACCGGTTTTTTTACCACCTCTACCATAAACCCTGTAACAATACACTTACAATTGCCTTTTACATATCTGAGAAGACAAGGTTCTTCATATCAAAATTTTTGAAGTAAAAAACTTTGCAATTTATTTGAAGATGCTTAGTTTGCACATCATTGCTAAAAAACATTCTATTACCTTCATGTAGCAGTTGAATGCAGCTGTAACAAATTAAATCCAGTGTATACAAATGAAGAAATTAACAAAATGCCAAAAAAGAAAAGAAAAGAATAACCAACCAAAAACACAACTTTTATCATAGTCTAAAGGTTTTTTAAGTGTGTAAATAGTTAGGTTTAGAAAACTGATACCTGCCTTTCTTCTCAACATTTTATCGATTGTTCCCGCTCATCATACAATAACAATCCACCTCCATGACCTCTGCTTCATATTTCTCATCGCACTGTCGATCAATGATTTAAAACCCTAATCCCCAATTAAGAACAGCACAACACAACACAACACAACACAACACAACACAAGCGTCTTCAACAACACAGATTTCCTACTAACTTCAGGTTCTTCTTCCCATTATATCTCCATCTTCTTCTTCTTCTTCCTCCTTTCATATCTCCATCTTCTTCCTTCCTTCTTGCTTTGATCACTAACTGCACCTCATCGCAATTTTATACAATCACGAGCTGTGATCAAAGGCACAGAGCATTGCAGGGACAGATACCTAAGAGCCTGGTAATTGTATTCTGATCACTTTTAGTTAATTGTATTCTCTAAGTGTGGATTACAGCTGAATGTGATATGTTATGCTTGTTACTCATGATTTGCTAGCCAGTTTATGCAAGATTCTTTTGCAGTAAAGTTTGCATATTTCTTATCGCACACCATGTGTTCGACTAAATGCCATTGAAGTTTGTTTTCTACAGCAGCTAAACTCAAGCATAGGTGCGGTGCATTGTAGTAATCAATTAGTCAGAGTAAAAGCGTGCTGGCAGTGCCGTTTGTCTGGTCTACTAAATATTTTTTAGCACACAAAAAATCTGATGATGGTTAGAGTTCTAGAAAATGATGAAACCACAATTGTTCAGCGCTTAAGCTTGATAACTAATGTTTACCGCGATCGTTGTTTTGGGATTAAAAGAGGATGCTGGTTTGGTTTGTGTGCATATTGTTGTATAAAAATCATTTTTGATTTCTTGCAGCGATGGAGAAAACTCGGCCTTTGTTGATTCTATATGCGACTGAAACGGGCAATGCATTAGATGCTGCGGAACGAATAGGTCGTGAAGCGGAAAGAAGAGGTTGCCCTGTTAATATACTTTCCTTGGACGAATTTGATCCAGTAAGTCAATCTTATGAAATTTGGCAACTTTGAATTTTTGAGAAATAGTCGACCAATTGCTTGAAAACTCTTACAAGTAAAAAGTTGCAAATTTCATGTAGAAGGAGATAATACAATATTATGACTTTCATGCGATAAAGTAGCTGTAAATGGTGTTGGTATGTGTGTACTATGTTTTCATTCTTTGTTATATAAGTTTGTAAACTGTAAATGCTTCTATAATTCTAGCTATTCTATCATGAACATGGTTCAGCAATAAAGTTATATGGTAATACTGGTTGTGTAAACTTACCCACACATCTAATATGTATATGTGAATCAAGTTATAGACTTATAATCTGAAAGTCAATTGACTAATATTGCTACAAAGAGTTAATTCTCTACTCACTCCGCGTGTTAAGAATGTGAAAGCTTTGTGTTAGGGAATTCTCCAAACATTCCAAACCATAGCTGCAGATTTTGTTTACTATGCTTCAGCTGTTTTATTTATTTGAAAACCACAGGGCAGATTAAAAAGCCTTATGTAGGCAATTTGTCTGATACTCTGATGTTTGTCACTGTCGGGGAATTTTGTATGACTTGAAAATTGCTTGCGAACCTTATGATTTTTGTCGGTTAGTAATTTTTTGAACAGAAAAAGATTATTTAAGTGTATAGTGTGTATTCTTCAATCACTTCAACTTATCATTTAGAAGAAATAAAGACATATAATCAACCAGTGTATACATTGATCAAATTTTCTTTCATTTGTTTTTAGCTATAAAATTGTTTAATATGGCGTTATGTGTTTATTGAGTTTAGATGGATGATATACAATATAAACAATCATTTCTACATTTTGTCACAAATACCTGTATAGTATCTGTGTTCTTTAGTTTATTTGTTAATTTATCTTAACCAATGGGTTATGTCTCTGTTATGCATATTGCTTATGGACTACGCTAGAGCTCTTTACCTTGTGAAAAGTTTGTAATTTTTGTTGTCTCCACAACTGGACAAGGGGATACCCCAAACCCCATGAAGGTTGGTTCCTAGTAGCATACTAGCATATCAAGTTTTAAATATTACATTTTTAGTGTTTATTTTCTGATTTTTTAACCAACTTTAGGCATTTTGGACATTTCTTTTGCAAAGAAGTTTAAGTCGACAATGGCTAGAAAAAACACGCTATGCGGTCTTTGGATTGGGTGACTCAGGTTACCAAAAATACAATGTAAGTTATCTAGTTATTGATAGTTTAATGTTTTTTATTTTCAAGATAAGTCCCTGCTTAACTATATTATTAATATCCTTACATCCTGTATATCGTATTTGTTAAGTGGTGAAAAATTGGATGGGTTGGACATGTTGGTTAGCAGATCAAACTAGGTAATTTTTATTGTGGTCAAAACAGGCTGCGTCAGTTGGGTCTGCCTACAAAGGCTTCTTTATCCTTGTTATCTACGATGGCACAAATTGGGTTATTATAATTATAAACTAACTTTTATAAAGTGAATTAGTAGGTTTCATGTATTTAAATACGATTTGGATGACTCGACCCGTTTAATCGTTTATGTTTTAGTTAAATCTTTGAATATTCAACCCCATTAGAGCTAAGCTATAACCTTTATTGACTCATTTATGCTTTTGAGAGAATGTGTTATCTTTATTTATGTTTGTCAAGAAAAGAAATACATCCATTGATTATATTGAAATATATTTATGTGGTTTTATATGCCATCGGTCAGCTTTATTTCTCTATTTAAGTTTTCAGATATCCAATATCTTAAATTACAGTAGTACCATTAACTTAAATATGTTACTACTTTTGTAGATTACGGTTGTGTATCTTAAATGTGTGTATTTGATTTCAGTTTGTGGCAAAGAAGCTTGACAAAAGACTTGCAGATCTTGGGGGACAGGCAATTATTGAAAGAGGTTTGGGAGACGATCAACATCCTTCAGGGTATTTCCGTCACTACCAATGTGCTAACTGAACTCACATGAGTATATGTTGTTCTCATATTATATTTCATATTAATAATAGGTACATATGATTTTTATGCAGATATGAAGGAGCCTTAGATCCATGGATGTCCTCTTTATGGACTGTGTTATATAATGAAAATCCACTTTTCTTTCCAAAAGGTTTGGATATTACTGTTTCTGATATAAAGAGGCTTCATCCATGCAAAGTAGATATCACATATCTTGACTCTCATGAAGTTAATTCACAATCTTCAGCAGAACTCGGTAGGTAGCCTCTTTTAGTCTCCATTTAACATTTTTTTCAACCTACAATCCCATCATTTACAACATTTCCTTTTTGTCTGTTTGTTTTTTCCTATTTTTTGCATTAGGTTTTTGCTGATTAATTAATCATTCTGATAATTTGCTGACAATTACTTTTTTACCCCACAGATCTGAAGTCACTTGAGAAGGAAATAGTGATGTCTCAGACAATGATGTCTGGAAAAAAGTCCAGTGATAAGAGTAAACCTGACTGCTTTTTGAAGATGGTAATGATTATGAAAATAATTGAATCTTACACTCTATGCTGACCCTTGGATTTAATGCTGTACACAAAGAATATTACTTTTTATAAAGATTTTCTGTATTAGTTATACAACAGTCTGTCAATTTTGTTATTTTTCTCTTCATGCTACTTGAATGAATAGTTTTCTTTATTGATATAGGTGAAAAATCATCCATTATGTAGACCAGGCTGTGGTAAAGATGTACGCCATTTTGAATTTGAGGCGCTTTCAACTGTAAGTTCTACATTAGCTGTCACTTTTTAATTAATGTTTTATGATTTTTTCAGAAGAAAGAATCTCTCTAATAAAACTGCTGCTGATTTTCAGACCATTAAGTATGACGTTGGTGATGTTGTTGAAATTCTACCTGGACAAAACCCTGAAGCTATAGACGCCTTTATAAAGCGATGTAATTTAAATCCTGAATCATATATTATTGTGAGTATTTTTGATCTATTCCTCCATTTCACAAGGGTTTCTTTTCCTTTTTACGTTTTTTTATTTTTTAATTCTGTTTTTCTGACATCAATATGCAATTTTTAAGTCTGTATGGTGTTGCTATTAGAAACTAAATTATGTCAGAACTTTGATTTATAGTCAATTGGTGTGCATATGATCCAAATTCTGAATTTCAGGTTAAGCATAAAAATAAAGACGATTTTTTTGAGGATGGTGTAACAAACGTCCCCATAAATTTGAAAAGATTTATTGAGTTGACCATGGACATCGCATCTGCTTCACCCAGACGTTACTTCTTTGAGGTAAATAGCTTGTGGTATCCTTAATATGCAAATCATACACGAGCCATTCCACTTTTTTCATTAGATGGCTAGATTTTACGTTGTATTACAAGAAAATCAGGAAAATAGCTATTTTTTTTTGAGCAAGCTACATTTCTATTGTCATGTCAAAACAATTTCACACATATAGCCTAAAGATATGTGAATCTTCGATCGCTTATCTACTGTTGCTCGTCTAAACCCTAATATTTTTATTTTATATGCGAATATACTCGCTTATATTTGTACATTTTTATTTCGTGAGCCATTAATTCGTGTAGGTGATGAGTTTTTTTTGCTGGTGCTCAACATGAGAAGGAGAAACTTGAATATTTTGCCTCCCCTGAAGGACGAGATGATCTTTATCAGTACAACCAGAAAGAACGAAGGACCGTTTTAGAGGTAAATATCAAATAGGTGGCAAGCCTGGTCACATGTCATAATGGGTCTGGTCAGGTTGACCGACACACGTTTTTGCTTCCATATAGACTACAAAAGCAATACTATAACAATATTGTGCAGGTACTTGAGGATTTCCCGTCCGTAAATATGCCATTTGAATGGTTGGTACAGCTGATTCCTCCGTTGAAAACACGGGCCTTTTCGATTTCTTCTTCTCTTTTGGTTCACCCTAATCAAGTACACCTCACTGTGAGCATAGTTTCATGGACAACTCCTTTCAAGAGAACACGTACTGGTTTATGTTCCAATTGGCTAGCTTCACTCGATCCTAACCAAAGTATGTTTTTTAAGCGGAAATCTCAAGTTATATACATTCATCATTAATATATTTATATTATTCAACATGTGAATGGTGTAAATGAACAGGAATCTGCATACCAGCATGGTTCCACAAAGGCTCTCTTCCTGCACCTGAGTCCTCACTCCCGCTCATTCTCGTTGGTCCTGGAACGGGTTGTGCACCTTTCCATGGGTTTGTGGAGGAACGGGCCTTGATGGATAGCAAGCACGTGCCAACTTCTCCTATTCTTTTCTTTTTTGGGTGTCGAAACGAGCAAAATGATTTCCTGTACAGAGATTTTTGGGCTCTGCATTCACTAAAAGGCAAGGTGCTTTCTGAAGAGAAAGGAGGTGGCTTTTATGTTGCTTTTTCAAGAGACCAACCACAGAAAGTGTATGTTCAGCACAAGATGCGTGAGCAGAGTGCGAAGGTATGGGATTTGTTGAGTAAAGGGGCTGCTGTTTATGTTGCGGGTTCTTCAAATAATATGCCAGCGGATGTGTTGGCGGCTTTTGAGGAGATAGTGGCGAATGAAGGTGGCGTGTCCAGAGAAGCTGCTTTAAGGTGGCTGAGGATGTTGGAGAAAGGTGGCAAGTACCATGTTGAAGCCTGGGCTTGAGTTTGGAAACAGTGTATTTGTTTTAATAATGTTTATATGTTATAATTGTTATTACTTTTTTAACTTATTTTTTTGGGTCAATTATATGCAGTGGCTGGGGTTTTAGATAAAAAAGATGTATAAGATTAGACTAGAAAGAACTGCACAAAATGGAAATTTTGAAACTGATTAAAACTTGTTTTTTATTTTTTGTTTTGAATGTGTTCTTCATTGAATTTATATAAGTCCTTATGCCTTTTTATAGAAAGAACTGCACAAAATCCTTTTAGCTATAAGTCCTTATGCCTTTTTATAAGTTTAGTCAAACATACTCTTAAATTTATATTTTTTTGAGTATTAAACAAATTGGTCAGTGTATTCATACATTTAATAGTTATGGAACAGTTAACTCTAACATTTCTAATTTGTGACATTTCAAAATTGTTTTAAACTATCCATATACTTCAGTTATAGCCTAAATGATAAATTATTATAATTTCAATATAAAAACATGTTTATCATAACTGGCACATTGGATAACAGCCTAAATGATCATATTCGACATTGGATACTGGTAGAAAACTAAACACTATCGGTGTGCTATAATATGCTTGTGAAGGTTCTAGTTATCTTATAATCACCGTAAATATATTGTACGAATAAGCCAAAATGAGTACTTCATGAAATGTGACATATTAGGATATGTTATATGTCTTTTGGCATATAATCATGTATCTGCTGTGCAATCTGACTGTTCTTTAATCAAATAATCAAATTAAGATTAAGAAAAATCATCATTAACATAGTTAATCTAAACAAACACAAATAATTTATCTCTATTGTCAAGTTGTTAACCGAATATTCCTAGCTAACACATGGACATCGAGTCCGTCGTTGATACATGGCCTAAGTCATAACATCAAGGCACTAACCTCTATTGATCCATCATGTTAGGAAACAAGTTTTTACAAATGAAATATTATTTTTGAATCAAATTAACTTTAAGAGAAAAAAACCCGCAGCATTACAATACGTAACATTTATGTAACATTTTTTAGTTACTTATTTTTATTTTTGTTACACGAGATAACATTTATGTAACTAAAAACGTAACGTAATTGTAAATAAATAGTTATAGGCAATATATAACTAAAAATGCCATATACTTGATACAATATAACTTTTACCACAAGTGATACCCTCACAATCTCATCTTCTCCAACATTTCCTCAAGAATGTTATCATCAATGGGGATGATGCAACTCACTCTCAATTTCACTTCTTCTTCTTCTTCTTCTTCTTCTTCTCACAAACCCTCTAATTTCCATTGTGAATCACACCCTTTAAGCCCATACAAGTTCAATTCCACATTACCAAAGCTCTCAGCCGGACGTAATTTCAGCTATGACTCAACAAGATGTAAGAACCCTAATTCTGCCATTGCAGCAGTAGCTGGAACAATTGCATCACAAACAGCACCCGAAGAATCCGAGGTTTCAGTTCTAATACCTATATTTCACTCTTTAATTACAGTTTACTTTAGTTTATCCTAATTATCTGTGAGTTAGGGCTACCTTATAAAGAATTGCATGTTGAATCTATATATGTGAATTTGAGTAATTTTAGAGTTACAAATGGTATGAAGTATGAAATTTGTTACTAGTTTTAGATGAATCTTGGATTTGAAGTTGAAATTTACATTCAAAGCCATGGATTTTTGAATGTATCATGTAGAAAGTAGGTACAGTATGCAAGTTTGGTTTACTTTGGATAGTTTGGTAAAGCTTGCTCGTTATTAGGTCACCTTGGGTAACATTCTAGCCGAGTTCGAGCCAGTGTTAGCTTGTGCGTTGGCTTGTTTGGATTAATGTTCATTCTTGGTTTTCTTGTTCATTTGTAGTTTGGTTATGTGCTCTGCAAGACTTCTGATATTGTTGGTAAGTTGTTATTTGAGACTTTTATAGAAAAAGGTCATCAAAATTTAGAATAAACAAGTTGACTTGATTAGACTACGAGGCGAATTGGAGCTCAGTTTCAGGTTTCAGCTTTTACTTGCTTGAGCCTGAGTTATACTTGCTTGTTGAACAACCCTTGGATAGATATGGAGGTTGCAATAAGGGCTCAAATTAGTTAAAATTAAAGATTTATTTAAAAAGGATATGCATGTAGAATGTATTTAGTTGCATATCAACCTCCTTAATAGCTTTCTTAAAAAACTCAGATAATTATTTATAATAATACAGTTTTCTAATCATGTTCATCACTTTTTTATTGATAAACGTTCAAGATAATGAACATGTGGGTTGTCCTAACCCTACCTGTTTTGATGATCCATTATCAAAATGACAATGTTAACCCGGACTAGTTTTTGACCAGTTGCCCAAGCCTAGTAAACTGTTCATCTTAACACCAGTAGATAGAATACTATAAAACAAACTTAGAAAATTGAAAAGCTACATTTGGAGCTTTGGGGCCAATGAATGAAATTTCAGGGTCAAGAATGTTCTGTTGCCAATAATTTATGCCGTCTTATTTGTTGCTTTGGACACCTTACTGGTTTTGTTGACCCGAGGGTCTCTCTTGGAATAGCCTCTCTATCTCATGAGATAGAGGAAAGTGTGCCCTCATCTCACTCTCCTCAAATCCTACTATATGAGTGGGACTCACTAGGTATGTTTGTTAGTTAGTTTAAAATTTACCTTGATGTAAAATTTGGTATTATTCGTATTTTGAGTTATGGCACAAAGATAAATTGCAAAGCGGACTCATCTAGACCCTTCATTGATTTTGTAAAATTGTTGTCTTCAACACTCTTTGTCCAAAATCACTCACTCATCCCTTCAAAGATCAGCCTTCTTATCACCTTTTTTGCATTATCAATGGTTTCTCTGTCACATACAACAGTTCAAAAACACAAAAAAATAAACCTATAAACCATAACTTAGAACACAAAAGCATTGTTGATGATTCGATTGTGTGAAACTTGTAGAAGCTTGGAGTGGTGGTGAAGCCGATGGAGAAGACGAGGCTGGTGTTAAAGTTCACATGGATGGATAAAAATATCGGGTTAGCCCTGGACCAGGTGATTCCAGGTTACGGGACTATTCCCGTTAGTCCCTATTATTTTTGGCCAAGAAAAGATGCATGGGAAGAACTGAAGGTGATGCTGGAGAGTAAGCCATGGATCTCCCAAAAGCAGGTGATTATTCTTCTGAATCAGGCTACTGATATCATTAACTTGTGGCAGCAGAGTAGCCGTGATTCGCAGTAGCTTGTTGTGTGAGTTATATAGATCTGATGTATGCTTATTGTTGAAGATTGTGGGCTCATTTTGGTAGAGAGAAATGGTTGTAAAATTGTGTTTCCTTGTTGGTTTATCTGACACATCTTCTTTGATTTCTTTGATATGCTCTCTGATTAAATCTTTACTATTTGCATTGTTGTAAAAATCGTTAAGTGTTAGTCGGGTGGCAATGTACCGACTAGGGATTAATTGGTTTGGAGATTTTATATGTATTTTTTTATAAATTATATATATAGTTAAGATCAGTATATTTTAAACATAAATAATTAAAAAAAAATAACAATCAACTACATCCAAGATCAAATAGTTTAAAATTGAGTATATGGGCCAGATGTATAAGTTAATATGAAGACTGGTTGCAGGTGGAGGTCGACTTTTAGGGGTTGGTCGATGTGTTGTTAATGTCGGCTATGCTTAAAATTTAGTAAATGGGTTGGAAGTATAAGTTAAGAAGCACAAATATTTGCGTTGATCGATTTTGACCGCTAGCAAAATTCCTCTAATTACTACCAATTAGTGTTATTTGTTGCCGACTAGGACCAACTACCGAATTTTTGTATCGATGCGCTGAAATCGACAAGGTAATGGACTGACTACTGATTAATTCCCATTAAATCGGCCGCCTAGGCTGATTTTTACAAACTAACTATTTGTGATAAGAATTTATATTATGTAAAATTTATGCATATTTTTTTTTATAATGATTAACTTAAACACACTCTAATCCTACTTTTAACCTACACCTTTATCTTGCTTTATCTTGATCTTTTGTATGTAACTTCAAAAGGGGATAAAACTTGTATTCGGTCCAACTCACTCTCTCCTTACTGTAAGTACCATCCCACTCGTTTATCACACACCCTCACTCTCGCACACACCATTGTATTCTCGCCTCCAAGTTGGTACTTCCAAAGCAACAAAAACAACTTTGTTGTTCTCCATTCTAGATGGAGATGACTTGAGGTTGATGGTAGCAAGGCAAGAAGGTGACCGTTATGTAAACGAGTTAACATGGCAAAGAGTGACAAGAGTAAATAAAGAACAACTAAGTTTCGTGAATTCAAAACTGGTTTTTGTGTGCATTTACGGTTCGGTTTTAAACTAGGAAACTAGCTAAACTGCTCAATGGGCCCGCTAAATCAAACTTGACCGGGCTATAAAGTTTAACTATATTTGTCTATTTGAAATTTCTTACATTAGATATAACTATTATTATATTTCATATTTAGATAAAACCAAACTTTTCTTAATTTATAGTTAGATAATGTTTGGTATGCATGAATATAAGGTGAAATGAAATGGGTATTTTTGTTGGAATGATAAAAATTGTGCTTGTTAATCATATATAATTAGAATAACCATTGCATAATAGATATGTTTCATTCTCTTCTTAATGATTTTTTATTTCTTGAAAGGGTAGTGTTTTCTTTTCAATTCTAATGGAATGATTATTTCAATTCATGTTCTAAACCATGACCCAACAAATATCCAAACCCATGAGCTGATTGCTAGCGCACCCACCAACCAACCACAACCATCAACCAACCACAACACCCGAAAACAAGAATTAGGCCAAAAACCATATATTCACTTTATATAGTGTTGCGTACCATAATGAATAGTAAGGATAGGAACTATACCAAGTACTATCATATGACCTAATGAATCCCTAATAATAGCTTGTTAACACTAACTAACTTCGTATTTTCGTTGGTGTCTTTGGAATATTCCAGTCCATTACCACTGTTATCTTTGTTGGGTCCACTATAATCCTGTGCAACCTAACGATATGACCTTGGAATTGAATTATCTAAGCTAGAACACGTCATGGAGAACTTTACATATAATTTCATCATTTTTAACGATATGACCTTGGAATTGAAATGCATGAAGATTTTTGGAAGTTTAGAGGCTGTTATGATCATAACTAATTTTGTCATTTCCTATGCATTATGGTCATGACCGATTCTATCATGGCCATAACACGCATCAAGACCCCCTTTTCAGCCCTTTTCCTTCTTGATTTTGGCGGAGATGAAGTTGGAAGTAAAAACCCTAGTTTTACTCCATTCATGTGGTGACTTTGAAGGAGTTCTTTCAAGAGTTTAAGTTAGGTTGAAGATGAAGCATTTCAAAGGAAGATTCAACTCCACACAACCCACCTGTACTCATCTTTGGTTTGAAAATCTCTAGATCTATCATGTTTTCTTCCATTATCATGAGTTTGGGTGTGGTTTTTGTAAGCTCATGGGCTAAACACTCTTTATGACTTAGATTAGATGAAGCTTATCATACTTTGACAATTTACATATAACTTTTAATGATGATTAGGTTAATGTTTATTACAATGCTATGAATGTTCTTCAATGTTTGTGTATCCTTGCTGAACTTGATCAAATAATGAATCTTGTGGGTGTTATAATCACATATTGTTGGAAAACTTTGTGTTTAGAATACCTATTCATGAAATTTATACATTAGTATATGGTTTATGGCATTTGACTAGAAATGGTTAATGAGGGTTGATTATTTAGTAAAGTTGAACAAGTGTGCATTTTTATTACATATGTTTGTGAAAACCATTATGTTTGTTATAAATATCTTCTAACTTTATGTATGTGTAACCATAAATGATGCCAAATTTATGATTTGTGTTAGAACATTCATTCATAAATTGGAGGATTTACATAGCTATGGTCACATTCCACGAATTGAGGTGGTTAGCACATGTTCATTGTGATAACTTTCCAAATATTTATGAGTTTGCTATCTGTGACATGAGTCCTAACCATCTTTAACTTGGACTTAGTTATATCTCTGGGTCTTCGTGGTATAACTTTAGGTGACTATTATGTGTTTATCGTTCTAGATTTCCAAATAATTATATAATTAAATAATCTTGATGGGAGTCTAGTTTACATCTATGTTTCATGCGTAGAAGATGATTTCACCATAGGTTGATGTATGTTGTTATTGTTTTGCTAAGCGGATTTGAAGTCTAAATGATATCTTCCTCTGATTTTTTATCTTCATCTTCATCTACTTTCTTTAATTAGATTGATTGTTAGCAAAATTAGTTAATCATGTTATTTGAAATTCATCTTTCATTGACTAGATATAGACAAAGACTTAGTATCAAGAGTTCTCGTGTCCATTTATCAATACTTGCTTCTTACCAAAAGCTTTACTACTATCCGATAGATATACTTGCCTATTTTGTGTGTAGTTAGCCATAAGGTGAAAATAATTTTATGATTTTAAAGCTTAATTATGTAAAATACATTATTAAAAAATAATCACACATCACAAACCAATCCAATATTAGAAAACATAACTTGTTTATTAAGTTTATAAATGTCAAGGAGGCATTTGTTAAGTAGAACGATATAATTAGAAGCTCAAAATGTTGATAATGTGTTCGAAAAGTAGTTTTCAGTGCATCCTCTTCTTTAACCATGAACTGATAATACCCCGACCTAAGATCAACAACTAATCAAAAAAGTAGTCTACACACAGTAACAAGGACTTATTCTTTATAGTGAGCTTATTCAACCACTTGTAGCTGATTCACATGCACATGCTACCATCCTTCTTGTTCAAACATAACCGAACCACCCCAAGGTATTATTCTCGGTCAGATGAAGCCTTTATGTACAAGTTTTTCCAACAGAGTTATCAACTCCTTCATATCTGATGAAGCTAACTATGACAAGTTGAGTTCCTTGCATCAAATTTGTCTATAACTCTATATCTTAATCAAGCGATATTCTAGGCAAGTCTTCTTAGAACAGCTTTGGAAAATTGCAAACCAGTAGAGTATCTTTCAAATCTTTCTATTTTACTTTATCTTAAATAACATATGCTTGCTAGGCCTTTTTTTTCGCATCATATAGTTACTAGCCTTGATCATATATATGACTCTTGGTAACGTACTATCATTGTCTCCCTAAACCTTGAATACACTACTATATGGAGCTTTGAGATGACTATTCTTTTGCTTAAATATGATTTAAGTTTTTTAGCAGCTAACCAACCTATGCCTAATATAATATCATAACCCCAACAATCAAGCACAATCTTGCAGAATATTGGTGGCCTTCAATTGCCCATCAAGGCGGCCTCCTTTTGTGACATGGTGTAAGCCCTTGTTTTGACCCTTGGTGTTATACCAACTTTCTATTTTTTAGATCCACCCCTAGTTTTAATCTTTTACAAATACATAACCATATGGCCAAGCTCCTCATAGTTATGGCACTTGATTCTATTTGTGCAATTATGAAAGAAATGCCTCTATTTCCCACACTTGTAACACCTGTGTGTCTCACACCTACACTATCCCCACTCTCCTTTTCCACATTTCTCACATCACTCACCAGCCTCCACACTAACTTTATAGCCTTTAGGACATTTCAAATTTCATCTATGTGTTTCCCAACAAAGGTCAACTTCTTTTTGTGATTCTTTATAACCGGGACTTTTAAGGATAAACAAAACCACTATGATTGTAGGGGAGGGGTGTTTGTGCAGGTGGAGAAGAAACATGTAGTCACCAATGTCTGTGCACTCTTCCACTGCTCATGTTCATAAGTAAACAAATTACTAAATGATTAATGCAAGATTATAATGTATACGTTTTGTCTTTGCGAGAATATGAGAGCATTCAATATTCATTGAACCGTGGCTGCTCGCCAACATTTTGCATATAGCCACTTATTATTTCTTGTTTTTAATTTTTCGAAAACGCATTTAGTTTAAATCAAAAGGAACCAAATGAGTAAACACGAAGGTGCATGCTCTAGTGGCTCGCACAACGCTTGCCAAGTGACTTGCATGAGTTTGACCGTTAATCCCCCTTCCTAGTTTTAAGCCTTTTTTCGTACTTTTTCTTAATTTAAACAAATCAACTACTACACTAAAACAAGAAGAAACATCTTTCAAAAAACTTAATAAACTGACAAGCGGTGAGTCCTATAACCCAAATGCCTCGAGTTCAAGACCTGACTTGATTGATATTGGTTTAGAGTTGTTCTCTTTTTTCTATTTTGTTATGTTGTTTTACTTTTTAATTCTTTTCTATTTCTTCTTCCCATTCTATTTGGGTTTTTATTTTTTTGATTTTGAATATTTTTATGAATTTTAATGTTGAAGTTTACAAAATTTAGTTTAGTAGTTTGTTTTTTTCTTGTTTTTAATTATCTACTTTAAGGTGATTTTTTCCTTTCTTCCTTTTTAAACTTTCAATTTACTTGCGAGGAATCATGGGCGACCCTTACTTTGAAAGTAAGCTGATCAAGATAAATCGACAGATAAAGCAAACAACCCTAGTCTCTTATATGGCAACTCAATCTCTTTATAAGAACTAATGTTATGATTTTAATTTTAGTTTTAAAAGTACACTACGATTACTTTATAATGAAGTATCACACAACTAATTACTATTTATGTTGCAGTATAATATCATACCGAAGATTGATCTAGCAATGATCGCTATGTCATGAATCGGTGTATGATTGATTGGTGTGCCGTTTGTGCTTGACTTTTTGTTGGTGACATCAAGCTTTCATATGAAAGATCATGTGACAAACAAGCATACGACTATTAGTTTGATTAAAATGAGCATCGTTGGATAGTAGTTGAATACCATTATTGCAAAAGGAGCGTTTAAAGATAATAATAAATTAAACTTTATTAGTTGAGTAAAATTTAAAACATATAGATAATTTTTTATTTATATCACATTTGTTTAAACAAAGTTTTTAGTTTTGTAGAAGTATTGATGTATTATTTTTTTAACAACAAATATAAGATCATGATTAAAAAAATATGTGTTATTTTAATCAAACTCATCTATTAGTTTTTCGGTTTAAACCGCAACCCAACCCTAGTAGTTATATATTATCTAGATCTGTATCAAAATTAATGATCCATTTGGATTGTACCACCATCACCAACGATTTGGTAGGTGGCTCTACACTACGGTATTAATTCCATATTTAACCTAGATTTTAATTGAATGCGTGATTTGAAGCTCCTTATTTTTATTTTTTTTATATTTTGAGTATTTATTATTATTATTATTATTATTATTATTATTATTATTATTATTATTATTATTGTTATTACTGTTATTATTATTACTATTATTATTGTTACTACTATTACTATTACTATTATTATTATTATTTTATTGCCAAACATATCATGTGACAAGTGACACGTTCATGTTTTTTTGGCTTTATTTTTTATAAATTATAAGATATGATATTTTATAAAATTACATATATACTAGCACTTTCAATATAAATTTTTACAAAAGTAAGTTTGCGTGATAATATACAAATCATGGAAGTATGAATGTACATATCATGAAAACTGCTTGAAGGTTTATGTTACTTTTACAATTTATGTTTGCTTTTTTTCTTATAATGTTTAAAATATGATATTTAAAAAATAATGATTTTAGTGTTTTGACATACTTATTATTTTTACCAACATTGTAACGTGAAATGTCTTCAAAACAGACATTTGACTTGTATTGTACTTGTAATCGAGAAACAAACATACAAGTCAATGCTACTTCTAAGGTTTTTCTTTAAACTTTATTTTTTATTTTTTATTTTAAGATATGATTTTTTAATAAATTAATAATATGCTGTTACGAATTTCTTATTTTTATTATTTTTTCATTTAGGTTTTGTTTGAAATTGGTGTTTGAATATTAATGGTAAAATTAAGAGTAAATTACCATTTGCATCCCTAACGTTTTTTCATTTTAACCATTTGTATCTTTGCGGTTTCAAAGTCTCGATTTGCCCTCTAAAGTTTTAATTTTGTATCCATTTGAGTCCTAACCCTAACTCCGTTAGATTCAACCGCTAGTTTTTGGTAAATTCACAAAAATATCCGTGAACCCTACTTTATTAAAATCACCCCACAAAACTTTCTCCTCCTCATCTTATCAGACTAACATCATCATCAACATGATCCCCCCTTACCTCCACCCACCATTCTCTCTCTCTCTCTCTCTCTCTCTCTCTCTCTCTCTCCCTTCCCGACTGTGCACCATTTTTCCGCCATCGCTACCGCTAGATCACAACCACCATGACCATCGTCGCTCGCCATGTTACCACTGATTTCAATTGTTGCTATCTCTCTCTCTCTCTCTCTTTCACGATGGTACACCATCACCGCCACCGTTACCGCCTGACAACAACCACCACCACACCACTGTGTAACCACCCTTCATATGACCGTTGATCTCTTTTTCTCTCTTTTTTTCTCTTTTCTTTCTCACAGATCAGGAAATTATTTGAATCAAATTCATTTCGTTCTTTGCTCTTACTCAATTTCAGTATGCTTTATTTCCCCAAATCCTTTGATGTTGTGTTTTCCTTTTGGTTTCTCTTCTTACAACACAAAAAGAACAAAATTACTAAATTTAACAAAAGACCCAAAACAGATCCGGTTGCAATTCCGGCAATTGCTCCACCGGAGAGCTTATTCGACTCTATACAGATCTTAGAAACCCAATAAATTTGATGATATTTCACATGTTAACAGTGTTTCACTTGTTAATTGGTGGCTGGTGGGGATGGTTAGCGAGGTGGCTGGTAGGGGTGGTTAGCAGTGATGGACTGGTGTTGTTAGTGGTGGTGGTGATAGTTCAAATGATGACAGGTAAGTGATGATAAGATGATTGTAAATGGAAATGGATGGAATTATGAAAATGATAAAAAATAAGATTAAAAAAGAAAATAACAAAATTACTCTTACAAAAGACAAATGATGTGGGGCGGTTAACAGACTTGACTAACACCGTTAGTCATTTTAATTCAAATGGTTGCATAATAAAAACATTAGTGATGCAAACAGTTAAAACAATAAACGTCAGATATGCAAATCGAGGCTTTGAAACTATAGAGATGCAAATGGTTAAAATGAGCAAACGTCATGAATACAAATGATAATTTAGTCTTAAATTAATTATCAAAACCAAGTATTGCAAATTTCAACAACACTGACACACGGTAACACCCATCAGATACATATTCCTTTACCTTTAAAATCGATTTTCACTATTTGTGTTTAAATCCATTTAATCATCAAGAATCGCGAGTAGACGATATAATGCACTTCTAATGGATTGGAGGTCTTCCAATATATATAGCACTTCAATATTCCCAAGCTTACTCTTCACGTATATCATATATGTATCATCTAGCTACCTCTCGCTTCACAGCATATTTAAACTTAATTTGAGGATGTTGTTCGGATACGCATTGAACATTTTTTTTAGTTTTTTTCTTATAAAAGGTCTTGAACAATTACTTTTTCCACTTAAAAATCAACATATTTTATGTTTTGTCTCATAGAACACAACGTAAAAGCCCCTAAACAATTTTTTGCATATAAAAAGTCAATTGTTGAGAGGTTTATGTGAAGAAAATAGAAAATATATTGGTTTCTTATATGCAAAAATTATTAAGAGACTTTATAAGACAAAACAAAAAGTATTTTGATTTTTGACGTGCAAAAAATTGCATATGGACTTTTGTGAGAAAAACTGAAAAAATATTGGTTTTTTTAATTATATTTGCGCTTTGTATATGGACTTTTGTGAGAAAAAATTAAAAAATATTGGTTTTTTATTATATTTTCCATTCTTTTTTTATTTTTAATTTTACAGAAAATTGCAAAAATAGTCCTTATGGTTTGATCATATTGCAAGTTTGGTCCCCAGATTTTAAAAATTGCAAATTTAGTCCAAACATTTGAAAGTTTGTTGCAAATTAGTCCCCACCGTTAGTGTCTGTTAGTTTTTAACGATCTGGGGACTAAACACGCAATATAGTAAAACCATAGGGACCAATTGCGTAATTTTCTCAAAAAATTTAAATAAAACTAAAAAATCATATAAAAATTAAAAAATTAAAATTAAAAGTTAATATGTCATGTTTAAATCGAAGAATACAAAAAACTTGTGAAAATATAAATCCGAAAAACAAAAAATAAAATCGAACCGCTTTTTTATTTTTTTAAACTTTAATATATTATTTTAGTATTTATTTTTAATTTTGTAAATATTTATTCGATTCTATTTTTAATTTTTATTTAGTTTCTATTTAGTTTTTACTATAATAACATACTTCTTTTTCAATACTTTTCGCTTTCTTTTTTTACATACGTTTTGTTTATACTTTTATTTAGTTTTGAATTTGATTTTATTTTTTAACCTTTATTTTATTTTTAAAAAAAATATTGAAATTTATTATTGATGATTATTTGAATTTATTATGTTTGATTTAATTTCTTTTAGATTTTATTTGATTTTCTAATTTTTTTAATTTTCAATTTTTTTTAATATTTTGAACAAATTGCACAATTAGTCCCTATGGTTTGATCAAATTGCATATATAGTCCCCAGATCGTTAAAAACTAACGGACACTAACGGTGGGACTAAATTTGCAACAAACTTTCAAATGTTCGGACTAAATTTGCAATTTTTAAAATCCGGGGACCAAACTTGCAATATGATTAAACCACGGGGACTATTTTTGCAATTTTCTCTTAATTTTACTTAGGGGCTGTTTGACAGTCTCTTAATCAGTCTCTTAATGGTTCAGATATCTGAATGGTTCAACACTTAATGGTTCAGACTGTTTGTTTCATTAGCACATGTCTGAATGGTTAAGACATTTACCTCTGAATGGTTAAGCATTATACTGATGCTGAATGGTTAAAAGGTCTAATGCTGAATGGTTAAAACATATTATCTGAATTGGTCAGATATTTGTCTTTGAATAATTAAATGATATACTAGCTCTTAATGGTTCAGACCTCTTAATGGTTCATCACTTAATGGTTCAGACCTCTTAATGGTTCAGCACTTAATCATTCAAAAGTTGTCAAACAACCTCTTAATGTTGTATTCGTACGGATTTAAACTTAAATTATTTTTACAATAGACAAACACCATACTACTAAGACTATTAGGTAATAGATTGACCACATTTCTTTACCGTGTACTTTTCTAAAGATTACTTCTAATGCTATTCCTTATAACACCATATCATCTCATTCGTGACATGAGTGCCAAAACTTAATCAATTGTTGCTATGCAATTATAGAGACATATTTGCGGGTAATCTTCCCCTTATGCTTCAATTTGTTTTTCTTGGTAATGTAGTATGTAATGTGACCATGTCATCGACAATTATCTTTCACACAACCGATACAAATTAATCATATAATTTGTTAAAAAAAGTTGTGATGAATTAATTTTGAGTTCATCTTCCGTATATTTTAAATGCGTTCATGGCATCTTTTGTTATTTCTTAACTTTGGTAACATACTATCATTGTCCCTTGAACAGTGATTAAACTACCACCTGGAGCTTTGAGAGTTGAGTTGACTATTCTTTCGCTTACATATGATCTAAGTTTTGTTGGTAGTTAACCAATCTATGCCCAATACAATATCAAATCCCCTTAAGATTATCAAGCTCAACCTTGCAGAAAATCAGAGGCCCTTAATTCGTATCAGGGAGTCGTTTATAGCGTCAACTATAAGGTGGTTTTACCAATAGAAGTCTCTACACTAAAGGTCATTACTAATATCTTAACCTTACACCTTAGTTATGAATAGAATGTATGGTTCATGAAACTCTTGCTTGCAATAGAATTAAAAAAACAAATGCATAATAGTTCTTAGTAAGAAATGTCCTGACACGACTTTAGAGTCCACCCTTGCCTCCTCCTACGTCAGGGTGTAAGGAATGTCTGATCACTATGTCATGTATCGGTGTATGATTGACTGGTTTGCGGCTTGGTGCAAGCGACTTTTTATTAGCGACATAAAGCTTGCATAAAAAAATATCGTGGGACGTGTAAGCATACGACTATTAGTTTGATTAAAATGAGCATAGTTGGATAGAAGCTGAATACCATTATAGCAAAAAGATTATTTAAAGAAAACAGACTAATAGTAGATTAAACTTTATTATTTGAGTAAAATTTTAAACATTTATACAAATTCTTTTTATTTATATCACATTTGTTTAAAACAACGTTTTTAGTTTTGTATAAGAAGTATTGGCATATTATCTAAATCTTATATTAAAGTTGATGGTCCATCTGGAAGTACCAGCACCGCCAACGTTTGGGTACGTGGCTCTACACTACGGTATGAATTCCACATTTAACCTACGTTTTAATTGAACCTATGATTTGAATCTTCTTATCTTTCATTTATTTTTTTTATTATTAATTATTAATATTATCATTTTTTTGCCAAACACCCGATGTGACAAGTGACAAGTGCCAAGTGACATGTACATATTTTTAAGATACAATATTATATAAAATTGTGTATACTAGTGCTTACGTTTCAATATAATTATTTCTAATTAAGTTTGCATGGTAAGGACAAGTCATGTAAGTGTAAACATATAAACCATGAAATTGCTTCGAGGTTTTTGTTATTTTCATAATGTATTTTATTTTTTTTCTTATAATATATAAAATATGATATTTTGTATGTGAATTTAGTTATTTTTACCAACATTCTCACATTAGTTATTTTCAAAATTGATTTTTGAACAATACAGTACTGGTCATCGAGAAAAAAACGTAAAAGTAAAAGTTGTTCTAAGGTTTTTTTTTTTTTTATTTCAAAATACAATTGTTTTAATAAAATTAAGAATATGTTGTTGCGGTGTATTATTTTATTTACATTTTCATGTATATTTTTTAAAACCGCATAAATGCATAAACTATCAAAACCAAGGTAATAAATTTTAATACCACGTGCACAATATAACAACCACTACATAATACCTTTACCTTTAGAATCGATATTTACTATTTGTGGAATTGTGGGTGAACCCTCACTTAATCATAAGAAGCCACTAGACGATAAAAAACACTTACTTATGGATTGGAGCTTCCAATATCGATCATATAGCACTTTAATATTCTCAAGCTTACTCTTCACGTATATGTATCATCTGGTACCTCTCGTTTAACAACATATTTAGACGTGATTTGAGGATGTTGTTCGGATACACATTGAACACTTTATCTTTCTTTTTTTCTTTACTATTCATTAAATTTTACCTAATATTGTATTTTTAGGGATTTAAATGCAAATTATTTTTGTAAAGGACAAACATCAATACATCATACCACTAAAACTATAGGTAACAGATTAACTATATTTTTTTACGATGTAGTTTTTAAAGATAACTTCTAATGTTAGCCATTATAGCACCATACTATCTCATATGTGACATGAGTGTCAAAACTTTTCTTGCTGTGCAATTTTGGAGACATATTCACTAGTATGCTTCTCCGTATGCTTCAATTTTTTTTTCTTAGTGCATGTATTATGTAATGCGACTATGTTATCGACATCTATCTTTCAAACAACAGATACAAAATCATCCAACTTATTAAAAAAAAGTATTGATGAATCAACTTTGAATTCATCCTTAATAAGTTCTTAAAGCGTTTGACATCTTTAAGAAATGTGCGTAACCATCCTTATTTACTGCTATTTTGCAGTCTAGTTTAAATGTATGACATCATCCTATTCTAACTAGCGGGTAATAGTAAGGTATAAAACTACATATAAAATGATGATTGTTCATCTCGACCCATGGTCATTCTTTTACCCAAATACACCCTAAGAATCTAAGATTGAAGTTTTACTTTACTTATTTCTTGTAAGTTATTGTTGCAGGCACATAAAAATATTCTGATCTTTAATAACTTCAACGAGTCATATAATTTAGTTTTGATTTTGTTCCTAAAATACTTAAAAATATTACAACTATCGCTAGTCTAGATATCTAAAAACATCAGTTTATGGTACGAGAAACACAAATTATTGATATATTTTTTTAACGGCAAAACAAAAATTTTATTAGAAAATACTACTAGCAAAATGCTAGAGCACATACCACCAAAGTACACCAACAAGTTAAACAAATCTAAATTACACTAATGATCCAATTTACAATTTTCAACTGTGATTTATATTAGCTCTTCATAGTCATAATTTCTATCTGTTAGAGCATTCACAACACATTTCCTATCTTTATTTATATAATTATATTAAAAATTATTTTTTTTCTTTTTAATTTTATCATTACTTTTTCTCTCTCCTTCGTTTACAACCACTTAAAATATATTAAAACCATTATATGATTTTGAACAGTGATTCTCCACAATATAAATTGAACAGTAAATTTATCATATCATTCACTCACAACCACTTAAACCATACCTTATAATATAGGAAACATACTCATAAAAATATAGAGAATGAGTTGTGAATACTCTTAGGGGCTGTTTGACAACTTCTGAATGATTAAGTGCTGAACCATTAAGAGGTCTGAATTATTAAGTGCTGAACCATTAAGAGGTCTGAACCATTAAGAGGTCTGAACCATTAAGGGCTAGTATATCATTTAATTATTCAAAGATAAATATCTGACTAATTCAGATAATATGTGTTAATCATTCAGCATTAGACATCTTAACCATTCAGCATCAGTATAGTGCTTAACCATTTAGAGGTAAAATACCTTAACCATTCAGACATGTGCCGGTGAAACAAACACTCTGAACCATTAAGTGTTAAACCATTCAAACATCTAAACAATTAAAAAACTGATTAAGAGACTGTCAAACAACCCTTTAGTGTAACGAATACAAGTTTAGTATCATATAGAATTAAACTGAATAACCTAGATGCCCTTATTAATACATGTTGTAATAATTATTATTATATCATTTTTTGTAATAAAATTTAATGCATCGATTATGGAAGAACATTACATATCCTCATCTAGTATTATAATATATTAATTTTTTCTTAAACAATAAGTATTTAATACATAATATATGATGTTTCAAGCATATTTGATTATATCATATTTTTAAAATTTCTAAGGGTATTATGAAATTGCCTCGTCTATCATTGATAAAGTTCGAAAAAGTAGTTAAAAAGTTGACTCCGTGTCCAACTGATGTTACTCACATTAAAGACGTCTACCTATGACCTAAACACGTCCATTCTAGATAAGCAGTCGGCTCGTTAGTTCGCAACATGTATGCCACGTTAGCGACGACTTACTACATAAGGGTAAAGCCAAATCATATTTGTGAGATCATTAAGGAAGAAAAGGATGTTTGGGTGATGTGGGTCGTGATAAACTCTACTCTTTTTATAACATAATTCTGCAAGTCCTACACATTTCGACCCGTCTACATTGTAGACACGTATATGTATGTACTAACTACCTAAAATCCAAAACCTGTAATCATTCATACGAGATTAAATGCAACTAACGGACCAACCCCCAACTATTTTTTTATATAATATTATCGCTATTATTAGATGCAATAATCATTTATTTTTTTATTGATAGACGAACTTGTATCATGACGTATTTTTTAGCTTTCAGGAAATTATACTACACTTTAATGCTAGGCTAAGGGGTTATAATAGAGTAAGGATACGCATTAATTAGTGGCTAAATGATTTAGAGATACTTGATTATGTGTACACTTTGAATTATACATCTAAAAATAATAAGCTATCTTACACAATAATAACTAGTTGTCTTGTTCCCTATTATATTCATTTAAAATTTTCATCTTTCATAAAGTATTTTTACCTTATATGTTTTTTATAACAATTGCTAATTTTTTAAAAAAGGTAGTTGATATGTGGTTGTTTAAATATTTTGAGCGAGACATTGTTCACAACTAGAATAGTCAAGTCGGTAGATAGAGTCTAATTAAGCAAGCTCCTTTTTAATATTGTAACTAAGATGTTGATACCACTTAAAGCTTTTAGGTCTTTATTTAGCTTGTCTTCAACTTCACTGCACTAGATTGTATGCATTGCAGAGTCTAAGAGTTACTGGAAAGAACATGCTCAAAAATTAAATAGTACTGGACTCATTAACCGACATGAAGGATCGGATCCTAGTCTTCACTAGAACACTCAAGCCGCCTACCACTAGACTACCTTGCAGTGGTTTGAACCTAGACCGCTCAAACATGTTGGAAATTTATTGATCTATTAAGGGGAAAGTGAAACACTCCAAAAATACGTTGTTTTGTATAATTAAACATTAAAACTATGTAGTTTTGATTTATTGAATTAAACTTTGTTATAAAACTTACTTTTTTAAAGAATGCTTCACAAAAAATAAAGAAGAATATAATGTATAGAAAATTACTAATGTTGGAGGTTGATATCACTATATATACTTTATAAATATTAAAAATGATCTTTTTAGAAAGACAATTTACATATTTCGTTGAAGCTATGATTGTTTACTTTCATTCAAATATAAAATTAATATCTAAACTCATGGTGGAATCGAGAAGTGATTCTTAAGAAATGAAATTAGCATACGGTTGACGTATAGGAAGCGAATAAATAAATCAATACAAAGATCATGTGTGATATTTAAATTTATTAGTGGAGTAATTTTAGGAAAGTAAGTTCAAAATAAATGAATCAATACTATGTAGTTTTGATGTTAATTATACGAAACGACGTAGTTTTGGGGGTTTCGCATGTAAGTTACATGTGTGACAGTCCCATACTTTCCTCTACTATTAATATGGTTATTAATATTTAGTCAATAAATAAATATGTTGAATGATATTAAAAACTAATGGTGTGAGAAGTTGTCCTATATTGGAGGAAAGAAAAAAATATAAATATAAAATGATTTATATTCTATAACCTCTTGTGTATATTGTCTCCTAAAGTTTCACACTAAGTGAATTTGCGAAGGGTGTGAACACCGTTAACCCGCACTCGCGCGACGTGGGCATGTGGGAGCGCGGCATGGGCATGTGGCGCTTTGATGACGCATCGCCGAGAGCCGCCTTAGTATTTTTGAAGATTGGTTCGAGGGTCTGGTCAGGTGAGATTGACCTAGGTGTGCGGTCAGAGTCCATGTGCTTCCAACGCGTAACATTTTTCGTTACAGGTTGACAGAAGCCAATGACTGTTAATGACGAATTAAATGAGTAGTAAAGATTCAGATAAATGGCTGAGTGGATGTTATAGTTCGAATTCCACTATAAATACTAAGGATGCCTCAGTAGGAACACACACCAACACAACTCAAAAACCTACAGCAAATAGGTTTTCTAAACATCCTCCATCTCTCTAGTTTCTCTTCTACAAACAAGTTCGGGTTTGTAGATACATGATGTTCATAGTTTATATGCTTAAATGTAAAAGTCTTTCATGTCTCACATATGTGTAATATGACGAAGTAATGAAATATGATATATGCTTTGATGTTTATTTATCTTTGATTCATATGTATGAACTTCTTATATAGGTTTGAGGTTGTTGTACATAGTTTTTAGTCAATAATGATTAAGTAATGTGTTCAATCTAGTCAGGTGATTATTCATGCTAATGGACCATACTTATGGACCATATGCATGAATATATCATGCTTATGGACCAGTCGCATGATTGAACTAGGAGACTGGATCAGTCGTATGATTGAGACATAATATTGACTCAGTCGCACGACTAAACCTTCAGTCGTGTGTATAAATCAATCGTATGAGCCAGTCGCACGACTAACACTCACTCGTACGAATGGAGACTACATACCTATAAATACCACCTAATTCGTGGAAAAATATAACACTTAGAGAGATACTTTGAATAATCATAAACCCTAGCCGTCCAGAGCGTTCCAAACAGCCTGTCCAAGTTCATAGTTCGATCTTGATCGATTCCTACTTGTTCTTAACGTATAGTTTATTCTTATATCGATTGGGTTATTGTTCTCACTGATTGGATCACCAATCAAATAGGATTCCACACTATTTAATATGGTATAAAGTAGAATCCGTTAGTACTCCGTACATACACAGTCCTAACAAGTGGTATCAGAGCCTTGGCTCATGATTTTGTGTTTGATTCGAATAGTTTTGGTGTCAAAACCTACGTTTTAATCAAAGGAGTCACCACTTTGCTTCAAAAAGGTGTTTTCGACGTTTGCAGGCGTTAAAGTTTTGATTTTTCATTATACGGCAGATTAGGGTTCCTAAGAAAATCGTATTTTGTGTCAAAGTGTCAAAAATCTTCGATTTTACAAAAACAGCAGCCTTTAGTCGCACGATTAGCTCATTCGTACGATTGAACTCATTCATATCCTCCATTCGCATGACTGAACTCAGTCGCATTCCTCATTTGCATGAGTGAACAACTCCAGTCGTTTGATTCCAATCTTCTTGCTCATACGCACGACTGAATCCAATCGCACGATTGAATTCATTCACACCTTTCATTTGCACGAGTGATCCATACTCATAGCTCATTCGCACGAGTGAAACTATCCTGTTCTAAAAGCACAAAGTTTAAAGCAAGGGAAGATCAATATGCTGCGTTTACTGCCGGAAAGGACTCACGCATCCGAAACCTTCTACTTCTGGAGAATGTGATTGGAAACCATAACAAACCGCCAAAGCTGTTAACGTTAGATGAATACCCATAGTGGAAGCAATGGTTTGAGATCTATTTAAATAGAGTTGATCCTAATCTTTGGACATCTATTGAGACTGGTTACACAGTACCAGTCAGTGCTAATGGAGTCAAGTTGACTTTGGGAGGAATGAGTGAAGCTCAGAAGATTCTTTTCAATGCTGAGAAGAAAGTATATGCCCTGTTGACTCAGTCGATACCGAAGGACATCTTTCATTAGTTCTCTAAGAACAAGCACGCTAAAAAGTTATGGGAGGCATTGGAGAAGAGATATGATGGAAACGCAACTCTCAAAGAACTGAAGGCTAAAGCTCTCAAGAAGAAGTTTGAAAATTTCTCTTCGATAGGAAATGAGAGCTTGGATGATATTATTGACAGATTCTATCATATGATGAGTGAGCTGCACACTCATGGTGTGACCACATCCATGGAAGATAAAGTTTCAAGCTTTGCAAATGGTTTGCCTGATAAATGGAATTCATTTGTGTCTAATATGAGACAAAACGACATTCTTGCAACGTGAGACATAAAATGACTTCATCTTGAAGTTAAGGGAGGAAGAGCTGCGAATGAAGTACAAGTCGAAGAAAAGATCCTATGTTTAGAATCCTTCACTTTACAACTCAGTTCCCACTCCAGCTTTTTCAGGAGCACCGTTACAAACAACATTCGTGTCTAGTTCTTCTGCTCCTTCCAAACCACTGCACCAGGAACCAAAACGTCAGGGTCATCTGGAACCCAATATATAGTCCCTGAGGCAAATACTACAAAGTTAAAGACTAAGAATCTCAGTAATATCATAGTGGAAGTTGCTAAGGAGCATATGGATCTTCTAGCGGCGCTTGTACAATCTTATGATGGTCTAGTTTCCGGTAAGATTGGAAATTGTCATCTTGCAGATGAGGATTACGAGCAAGTTGATGAAAATGAGCTAGAAAGAATGGACATAACGTGGGCCTTGGTGAGTGCAGTCAGAAGAGAAAAGAAGTTTGTCAAGAAGATGGGGCAAAATCTAGTTGCCACTAAAGATACGACTTTTGGTTTTGACAAAACCAAAGTCACATGTTTCAATTGCGGTGAAAAAGGGCATTTTAAAACGTGAATGTGTAAAGCCCAAGAAAAGTGGAAATGGAAACCCATTTCCTACTTTCAACCGTCAAGACAAAGACATGATTGGAACTGCTTCTTCAAGTAAAGAGACAAAGGCTTTGACTGCTCAAAGTGATGAAGGGCAAGACTGGTCCTTCCGCTTTGTTTCTCCAAGTGAATCAAATATTGCCTTTGTTGATGCATTGGATGATGGTTCTGCCAGTGAAGGTGAGATCATAGCTGAGCAAGCGTTATCAGATACCGAAGAAGCTATGAATGTAGTAAATCACTATATTGAGGAAGAGCTCAGAGCAACTAATTCAGAATCTCTAGTCACCGAAAGGTCTGACTCTGCTTTGATGGCTAATACGTCTGATTCCTCGCAGGTAAGTTCTAAAGACCAACTAGTTAAAAAACATGCTTGCAATGAATGTGACAAATTTAGGAAAAGCATTGATCTGAAATTTTCTAGGTTATTAGAACACAATGATAATTTAGTAAACGATTTACAACTTTGCATTGAGGCTAATAGTATTTTAAAACAAAATGAGTGCACTTTCAAAGAAAAAATAGAACTTTTGGAAAAACAACTAAGGGAAACCGAGGTTGTTGCCTTAAATAAATCAAATGATATAAGGTTTTATTTAAATTCTTTAGAAGAAACGAAAAAGGGAAAACAATTTTGGAAGTCGAGGTTGATTCATTAAAACAAAAACTACATAGTTTGGCTAGTTATTCTCACATGTTCAAAACTTAGTGAAAGAACGAAATAATAGGGAAGGTTTGGGTTAAAAGGTAGTACCACCACCACATGAAATCCTTCTGACACTAAATGTAGACCTATCAATAACAACCCAGTAAGGATCATGTGGTGTCCACTCCTCTGGTTAGTGATCCTGATTCCATGGGCAAACCTGTGAAACCTGTCACTAAACAGAAGGATTCTACTTTGAAATCAAAAGAAAAAATATTTGTTGAGAATTTGGATGATAAAATGAAAAGGTTAATTTAAGGTTAGGTTCACACACGTCTATTTGTGAACCCAAAAAGACTATCCAGTTAACCAAAAATGTGTTATTCATCAAAGTCCAAATAAACTAAAAAGTTAAAGATGTTCAAAATGGTAAAACAATTAATTTTGTTAAAGAAGCTGAAACATCTAAAAGAGAAGTGACAAAACCCAACCAGACACACCTCACACATTCACCAAACTCAACACCACATAAAAATTTTCTTCAATCTGTAGACGGGAGAACATGCTACAGTTATAGAAAACGAGGACATATCTCTCCTAATTGTCCTTATTATCAGAAGCCCAAAAAGAAAATTGAACTTTATGATGCAAAACCTAAGTTTTTCTAAAGTAAGATCTAACACTCCACCTAAGAGTTTTAGTGAACCTAAAGTTCAAACCATAAGCCAGTCGTCTGTTTACCACAAACAGGCCTTACACAAAACTAGTTTATGGACAAAAAAATCAAGTATGTATCTGATAGTGAGGACAAGAAGAAGAAGGATGTGCCCTCATCCTCTAAAAGACAGTGGGTTGAATTTATGATGTTTGATTCTTATGGGTCACCCAAGCCAGTTAAGGCTTGGGTCCCAAATCTGAACTACTAAGTTTCTTTGAATTTACAAGGTGTCCGCTACATCCCTATCACTAATACCTGGATTATTGATAGTGGGGCGTCCAGGCACATGACAGGGAATTCGTCCCTCCTTTTCAATGTCAAATAAATTAAAGGGGGACGTGTATCATTCGTTGGAAATAAAGGAGGTTACATCACTGCTCAAGGCGAAATGGGAAATGAGACAGTGGCTAATGCATGTTACACGCTCAATCGAGTCTTAGTGGTCAAACGACATGGGAAAACATTTTATGAAGTGCTCCAGCAACGTAAGCCCAACCTGGATTATCTAGAACCGTTTGGCGCACCGTGCATGTTGTTGAAGAAAACTCAGGTTGGGAAGTTCAGTGAGAAGGCAGAAGAAGGCATCTTCCTCGGATACAGTATACCAGACAAGAGAGTTTATAACAACTCAACGGGCCAGGTAGAAGTGTGGTGCAATGTTGATGTTCAAAGATACACCACCCCCCTTGCTGGAAAAGGACCCCTCCTTCTTCTTTGACTATGATGATTTTTTTATATCCTTCAATCTACCGCCTTCTCATCCTGATGAAGAGCTGTTTGTTACTATGATGTACGATGTTCTGAACACTCCTCTACCAGACCCGACATCAACAGCTCCATTAGATGATACTTCTAGCCCTTCAGGGGGAGAGCTTGAAGTAAGTGATTCTTCCTCTGATGATGAAGCAGTTGAGACTGAACACGTGGACCAGGAGGAACAGGTTCCCACCAATGAAAGTACACAAACATTAAATCCTGATGCCTCTAACACTTCTGAACCTCATGCTCCAACAGCTACAGATACTGAACTTGGGTTTCACAATTTGGATACTGAGGTAGTCGTTCCCACCACTCCCGGATCTCGAATTAATGTGTATCATCCTTTGGACAACATCATTGGGGATGTTACATCAGGAGTACAGACACGAAATCAGCTATACTCAACTGATTCTGCCTCAGTCATGGAAAAAGGATACCTTCACGATGGTGCATATGGATGTTGTGTGTCTCAATTTGAGCCAAAATATGCGAGTGAACCCTTAAACAATGACGTATGGGTTAGTGCTATGCAACAAGAACTCCTACAGTTCAAGAAGTTAGGAGTATGGACTCTTGTGGATAGACCCAAAGGTGCTAAGGTGATTGATACTAAATAGGTGCTGAAGTGCAAGAAAGATGACCAAGGGGTCATAATCAGAAACAAGGCTCGGCTTGTCGTTTAAGGGTTTAGACAATTAGAGGGAATTGACTAAAATGAAGTGTTTGCACCAGTGGCAAAGATGGAAGCAATTCATATTTTCTTAGCCTATGCATCCTACATGAAGATTAAAGTTTACCAATTGGATGTGAAAAGTGAATTCCGTCATGGTTAGATCCGTGAAACAGTCTACGTCAGTCAACCCGAAGGATTTGAGGATCCTTATTATCGGGATAGAGTTTACAAACTGGATAAGGCTCTTTACGGGCTTCATCAAGCCCCTAGAGCCTTGTATGAGAAACTCTCAACTCATCTAATGAAACATGGTTTTCGTAGAGGAGTTATTGACTGCACGTTATTCATCAAAGAAAAGGATGGTGATTTATAGCTGGTATAGATATATGTGGATGACATAATCTTTGGTTCCAAAAACGAAGAATTATGTAAAGAATTTGAATCTGTAATGAAAGCAGAGTTTGAGATGAGCGCCATGGGGGAGATGAAGTTCTTTCTTGGACTACAGGTGGATCAGACACCAAAAGGAATCTGACTACATCAGTCCAAATTTGTGGGAGATATCCTTAGTCGATTCAACATGGAGAATGCTTCAGCTGCTGGAACTCCACTTGCCACGAACCATGACGTGACACCCGATGAAAATGGTGATCTGGTTGATGCCACCATGTATAGAGGAATGATCAGATTCCTAATGTACCTCACAGCTTCTCGTCCTGATATTATGTACGCCACGTGTCTTGTTCCAGATATCAGGCAAAACCAAAAGTAAATCATCTCATCGGAGTTAAAAGGATCCTTTGTTATCTGAAGGGTACTCCAACACTCGGGTTGTGGTATCCTCATGATGATGATTTTGAGCTTACATCGTATAGTGACTCGGTTATGGTGGTTTCAAGATGAATTACAAGTCAACATCAGCGGGATGTGATTCTTTGGTTGACAGTTAGTCACCTGGCAGTGTAAGAAGCAGACACCAGTTGCTCTGTCAACATGTGAAGTGAATATGTTGTTGCTGCAAGTTGCTGTTTGCAAATCATTTGGATTCAACAGCAAATGTGCGACTACGGTTTGCAATTTTCTAACACCCCTATCTTTGTTGATAATTTTGCTGCAATTGCTCTCACAAAAAATCCAGTCCAACACCCGAAAACAAAACACATCGGTATTAAATATCACTTTATACGTGATTGTTTTGAAAAACAATTAATCGATGTTGTTAAAATTAATACTGATATTCAACGCGCCGACCTCTACACAAAAGCATTTGACAAACCATGGTTTTTATATCTTTTGGAGGTTAATGGCATGAAAAATAAATATGATGTGATTCAAGAAGACGAAAGTTCTTAGTCCGACAATTATTTTCTTAGTTTATTATTTATTTTATTTTATTTTTCTGTCTATTAAAATCCAAAAATACAAAAAGATTTTCGGTTTTAGAATTTTAGGGGGAGAATAGATTAGTTTAGTATTTACTAGTTGAAGTATTTATTTACTTAAAAAATGAGGGGGAGGGTAGTTTAGCTGAAAGAAATGAAATCAAATCTGTGATTTTGATTCAAAGCGTATGGAAAATGATAGTACACAGGGAACAAATGGTTGGGACTTCAAAACTAATTTGCTCAAAATGCTAAATTCAAATTACAAATCTGAGAAGTCTAAGCACAACTAAAGAAAAATGATAGTAAAACTAGTCTGCTACTAAGGTAACATAGAGAAAGTAGACCTAGAGGTTGCCAAATCATTATATGATGTGTCGGTAGATTCAACACAATAGATGAGTAGACTTCATTGGTGAATTAAAATTCAAACTAATTTGTTCAATTCAACTTGCTATGGGTTCTCATCTTATCCCTAGTTAACACAATCAACGCATTTCCAATAAGGGGTGATGAGCAAAATAAACGCCACAAATGTGTGCGGATGACCATAAAACTAATCAAGCACATGAAAAAACTACTAAAAGCAATCAAGCTAATGACTAATGTCATTAGTGTGTTATGTGCAAAAGAAACAAATGCTCTAACAAGAAGATAGGTTGTGTGCCTTTCTGCTGTGCGATGACACTGACATGAGGATAAGCATAACCTAAATATTCTAGAATTCATTGTTGTTTGCGTCTCTCTACTGTGCGATGGCACTGACCTGAGGCTTGACATCTCTTTGAAAGCTCTTAGAATAGTTTCTTCTTGTCCAATACCCGTAGACCGCTCAAAAATCTCTTGAAGAATGTTGATTACCATATAAGTGTGGGAACCACAAATGCTTGTTGAAATAATCAAATCTAACTCATCATCAATGTGAGTCAAAAATCTGTGTATGGATCTAAGAGGACAAATATATTAACAATCATCGTGACTACAACTCTTGACAGTCAAAATCATGGTGTGCATCTTATAGCTCTAGTATGATTTCTTGAAGTTCTATTGACTCTCAGACAAAACAAGAATCTAGCATCAAAGTGCATATTAAAAAGGTCCCAAATGATTATGATATACCTGTATGATTTCATAATGAATCTTTCCAGAAATGATCAAATTAACTTGAAGCTGTTCTCCTCAAACCCAAAACCACAAAAATATGTCTTGTTTTCTTTTAAATTTCAAAGTTGTTTTCTATTTTCTAGTCTTTTGTTGTGTAGATGTCAGACTATACAACTAGATGAATTCTATGAATCACTCACTAAAAGGGGTCACGTCTGAGGTGACTAATCAGTTCTAAACTAAAAGGATCACGTCTGAGGTGATCAAATGATGTTAAATTAAAAGGGTCATGTTTGAGATGATCATAGGTCATAATGTAATATATCAAAAGTTAAACATTTTAAGTGTTTGAAAGTGTATGAGTTCAAGCTCATAAGTATGAGCTAATCGTAAGATTGAATCATAACGATGAGCGAATCGCACGTTTGAACCATACGTATGAGCCAGTCACACCATTGGACCATGACTATGGGACAACCATACGATTGGACCACAAGACTGAACCAATCGTACGAATGGATGAAGGAGTATGGTTCATTCGCATGAATAAAATTTAAAATAGTATAAATAAGGGGGTCAGTCGGTCGTAACCATTACCACCCTTAAAAACTCTCTAAAACCGCTCATACGACGATACTCTGCTCAAATTTCGTTTATCTGATATTATCGATTGATTGTGATCCTAACGTGTGCTCTACTCATCTACAGGTACTGGACAACTAAAATCGATCCAAATGAATGTCTTAATCGCACTTTGAAGGACCGATTATGCTAAAACCTAGAATCGAGACTAAACCCTAAAAATAGACCACTTAAATGGACATAAAAGTTGATTTAACGGACATTAAGTGCTATTTCGAGTCCCCACAAATCTAATGAGTCTAAACACGAAGTCTCATATAATGTTTTGACAAAGATTCAAATCCATGGTGTTCAACAATGAAGTATGCGAATGGACATGCTGATGAACCTCAGTCGCACGATTGAGCCAGGCGCATGATTCAATTGCACGAGTGAATCAATCGGTGACTCAGTCGCACGATTGACTCAACCACATGGTGTAGTATATGACTAGGTTTAGTCGTAGGCTCAATCACACGACTCAACTCAGCCGCATGCTCAATCGTACGACTAAAACTTAGTCATATGATTCAATCATACGACTGAACCAGTATGATCAAAATAGTTTAAGTTCCTACTATCATCTCTTATGCGCAATTCTAATGTATATTTTTCTTGTGTTTCAGCAACATGGCTGATAGATGGACGATGAGCACCAAGCACAACATCTGTGCTCATTTAGATGCTACTTCACGAAATGCTTCCGAGTTTGCTGGGATTATAGCCTTTCTACGTAGATCGAGGATCTACAAGGCCATATCTACACCTTTCACTCCATACAGATCGATACAGTAGGCCTTCTGGGAAGGTGCCTCGGTTGATAGGTTCGTGGAGCCCCACTGTATTCGGAGCTCCATCTTAGGACAAGAGATTACGATTTCTAAAGATGATCTAAGGCGAGTCTTGGATCTGGGTGAGGATGATGCCTACCCAACCAAGCTACATCCTTTGACTGTTTGAGGATGCTTTCTAAGGATGAAGTACATTGGGGACATCAATGAAGGTGTGCTCAACAAGAGCAACTTATGCCCCCTGTTCAAGTACTTGGCTCATGTCATCCTAAAGTGCATAGCTTCAAGGAGAGGAGGATTCGATGAGATGTCTGATCAAATCCAGAATGCATATGTTGCTCTGGTACTGAACCACCCGTTTAGTTTCTCCCACATGTTATTCTCCTACATGATAGAGAACATCAAGGCCAAGGGCAAGGAAGGCTTCTGTATGTATCCAAGGTTCTTATAGATTATTATAGATGAGAAGCTTCCTCTGCTGCCGAAAGAGAAGGATGATGCTGTTGTTCTAGAGGTGATGGATGACACTACCTTGGGTAGAATGAAGGTGTACCGGGGGAAGCAGGTAAAGCCCCCAGTCAGGAGACTGTTTGGTCATCTGGCCAATGAGGAATATATGGCGCCCTCTCGTAAGAAGTGGCGTCACGACGACAGTGATTCTGATGTTGAGCCTATAGTGGTTCCCACTGAAGATAACGACGACGATGGTGACGACCTTGATGATAGTCAAGGTGGTGGAGATGCAGGCCCCAGTCATTCAAGGGCCACTGACACGTCTAATATATCTCCACCACCTCCTCACAGTACTGCAGCTACTTCTGGCGGATATAAGCAGGTTGCTTTCCACCAGGACAGTAGGGAGCTGGGTTGTTGCTATAGAGAGGGGATAAAGGCGGTTGGTGGATGCCCAGCTGGTACTACAGGTGATGATCCTGATGTCACTAATCCTACTTACACACCTAACCAGCCTATCAGCTCAGGGGGAGCCTCTACCGCAAAGGGCTCCAGGAAGAAGAGGATGGCCCATCCTTATGGCAAAAAGAGTAAGAGACCAAGGTTCATACTGATCATATCCTCTACCACCACTGCCACAGCCTCTACCACCACTGCCACAACCACCACCACTACCACACCCACTACCACCTCTACAGCAATTGATACTCCAACCACCACTCATACACCTACCTCCACCTCACCCATAATACCCAACACAATCCCACCACAATCCATTCCAATTCCTCCTCCCATCTTCACTACATCCACCACTACAACCACCACTCACCAAGCTGGTCCCTCCACCCGATCCACATTTACACTTGGATCTACTCTACCATGGTCGGGTTAAGGAGCAGCTGGCAAGCCTTAATCACATGGTACTAAAGCTGATTGCCACTGATGATCTGAGAGCTACTCAGATGAACCAGCTGATGGCTGTAAATGCGGCTCAAGCAAAGCAAATCGCTCAGCTAAGTGAGAAGAACGCGTAGTATGAGAGAGCTTTAGGCCGAGCTCACCACGCACTATAGAGTCAGAACGAGTATAAAGAGGATAGAAGGACTTGAAAAGAAGAACAAAAAGATTTTGCTAAAGCTAAAGGGATCTAAGAGTAAGCCTTTAAAGATTAAAGATGGTGATGATATGGATGATGAAGATGAGCTAACTGAAGATGAATCTGATGAAGAAGATGGTGATGACGAGGGAGCGGGAGGAAGTGGAAAGGGAAAAGGAGGTGATGATGATGATGAGAATGATCAAGAAGGTGATGCATCTGCATAAGCCTCAAATCCTTCAGCAAATGAGAGGTGCACCAAGCGAAATCAGGATCAAGGAGCCTCGTCCTCTGCTCCTCAAGCTGAAGAGACAACAGATCAAAGCAAAAGTAATGATTAGATGTTAATGTATTTGAAACTTTTATACTTGAGTTGTGTATTACATCAATGTAATTAATGATTATTTATGTTTAAATGTCTTGATTAATGATTTATGTATGATGTGTTGAATGTTTAATCAAGCAGATGAAGCTCAACAGCTAGATGAGTATGATGTTGCCCCCCTTCAGCAAGTCAAGACTCAACTTACTATGATTCTTGACTTGCAAGGGTTCATCAGAAGATCTATGAGCTACACTCTTGAGGAAGGAGAGATCATCCATGACCTGACAGATGAGCAGGCTGATATGTTCAGATTAAATCTAGACAAAATCGTCAAAGACGCTCCGGAAGTTGATGTATTAAGTGACGAGGAGCTACAGGATGTGGATGAAATTGAGATTGAAGATGTCACAACTGAGCAGTATCATGAGTACACTGACCCTGAGGGAAATATTATCCCTAATTTGGGTGAAACTTTTGACAGTGCTACTTTTGATAAGTTGGAGGAGATGGAGAAAGAAAAATAGAAAGATGAAAGTACAGCCTAAGCTTCAGATGCAAATGTTGATATTAAGAAAGCTGAATGGGCAGCTTGTTTTGCTGAGATGAAAGTCCAGCGCGCACCCCCAAAGCAAAATGCCTACACCAAACTTTACAGAGTCAAAAGACATCAGAAAGTGTAAGGCAAGATTATAGCATGGGCATATTTTGAAGACTTGGAAGTCTATGCTGTGAAAAGGGAGAAGGGGATTGAGTACTTAAGATATCCACATGATCTGAAGACTCTTCCTAGTTTTGAGCTCAACCAACTGGCATGCTTAGATCTATTGTATGCCAACCCAAGGAAGATGTCGGGATGGTTTGAGACAGCTCTTAAGAAAGAATACCACACTAGATGGGTCAACTTTAAGCCTCAACAACCTAAATGTTCTATTCATAAGACTGAAGTTGATCCTATCACTAGAAGACAAAGGTAGTGTTGAAGTAGAGTCGACCATGCATAATGTCCAAGATTCCCTTACGGGAAATACCTTAGGAGTTCACTCCACACTTCAAATGGTGGTATTATGATTGGAGGACGGGGGAAGCAGTCATAGCTCTAAACAGAGATGGGAAGATAGAGACTATCAGGGTGTTTGACCCGATATGGCTTACTAACTTGTCTGCTGAAGATGTCTATACTTTATACAAATGGCCACTGTTCTATGAGATGCAAGACATTTTACAAACTCTTCAATTCCAACACATACGACTCTGCTTTGCATTTGAGATACATGCACGAGTCACCAGAGAAGAGATGTACAAGAAATTTCAAGAGCATGTGAAGAATGTTAGACAATAGGGTTAACTAGGTCCAAGGAGGAGTTTGTAGATACATGATGTTCCTAGTTTATCTGCTTAAATGTAAAAGTCTTTCATGTCTTACATATGTCTAGTGTGACGAAGTAATGAAATATGATATATGCTTTGATGTTTATTTATCTTTGATTCATATGTATGAACTTCTTATATAGGTTTAAAGTTGTTGTACATAGTTCTTAGTCAATAATGATTAAGTATGTGTTCAATATAATCGGGTGATTATTCATGCTAATGGACCATACGCATGAATATATCATGCTAATGGACCATACGCATGAATATATCATGCTTATGGACCCGTCAAACGACTGAACCAGGAGACTGGATTAGTCGTATGATTGAGACATAAGATTGACTCAGTCTCATGACTGAACCTTCAGTCGTGCGTATGAATCAATCGTATGAGCCAGTCGCACGACTGACACTCAGTCATACGAATGGAAACTACATACCTATAAATACCACCTAATTCGTAGAAAAACATAACACTTGGAGAGATACTTCGAATACTCATAAACCCTAGCCGTCCAAAGCGTCCCAAACAGCCTGTCCAAGTTCATAGTTCGATCTTTATCGATTCCTACTCGTTCTTAACGTTTAGTTCATTCTTATATCGATCGGGTTATCGTTCTCACTGATTGGATCGCCAATCAAATAGGATTCCGCACTATTTGATCTGGTATAACGCAGAATCCGTTAGTACTCCGTATGTACACAGTCCTAATAGGGTTCTAGATCAATCCCGACAGTTAAAACTGCTTCAACTGTTGTACCCTGGGAAATAAAACGAGTTCTCCTGGGATACTTGAAATTTGTTTTAAGGGCCTCGTGTTAAACACGATCCTTAGCTTTTATCTTTCTGTTAATCTAATCTGTAAATTTACAATTGTAAAAGGCATTGTAATTGTTAATTTATGTTCTTTTGTATTAATTATATTAATAAAAATTGTTTTAGTTTAATTTTATATGAACGGTTCAGAAGACACATCATTCTCTAGTTAGATGGAAAAGGTGGTTGGATAATGTTATAATTTTAAAAACAAACATGGACATAGATTTTTCAATAAACTCAAACACAAATAACTATAATCATATATTAATTATATACATTAAAATTTATGAGTTTGTGTTCTTTATGAGAAAACTTTCCAACAAGCTATTATTAGTCCAAAATTATACTAAGATAAATAAGATATTACTGTTTAAAGTAGTAAGCTTGATGTTGAATATTAAAGGAGAAAATTGATAAAAGTAACTCCAAATAGATGATAGATTAATCTTAGAGTAACATTATAGTGAGATGTTAGGTTTCATTAAACAAGTGAGTATCCTAGAGGGTCTTTACGTACACGATGGGTAATGAGCATAATGTGACAGTTAATACAAAATTTGAATTTTACATCATCGCTAGAAGTTGCTATATATTGGCTTCAAAATTACAGCTTTAGTTGACAAATAAGTCTATATATCAAAACTGAGTAAAATGCTACAATGAATTTTAAGTTGTTTTCGTTTTGCCCGCAGGGACTTGCAATTTTTATAAATTGGTCACAAGCCTTTCACTTATCAAATTAAAGTTGATGATATTGAAAAACGTTCATTGCTTTTTTCTTTTTCAACTTTTTTTAAAAATTGTATTATATCTTTTTAAGCTTTTATTTATTTTTTAATTCTTTATATTTTATTATATATAACTTTTTGTCTTATTACTAATTTTTTGTATTTTCATTACAGTATGATTACACTACGGATGACGGATGATTACGACATGACATCGTTGCCTTATTCTTACAATGTGTTTATTTGTTTCCGGTGTAAATTTCAACCAAATAAATGTGTTACATATCAACCGTAAAAAATGTTTCAAGTTTTCATTTTTCTTGTTTTTTATAATTTTTTTTATTTTACGTTACAACTTTAACATATGATGTTATATAAGATTTCGAATTGACTAATGTGTTTATTTTTAATAATTTTTTGATGTATATTTTCTTTTTCAAAATTGAGTTTTTATGTGAAAACATTACACATGTCATAAACACCAATCTACGTGCATAAAAATAAAAATACGTGAACTCAAAAACCAAACCGAGAGTGACAAACAACACACTTTAAACTATTGAGGGGAACTTATCATTACTTCATTTTCCATACAATATTAAAAACATCAATTTAAAATTTTGTATGTGAGTAAAATATTAAATTAATCGATGTTAATAATAAGGGAGAAAATTGCATGGATGGTCCCTGTGATTTAATCAAATTACTTGTTTGGTCCCTAAACTTTAAAACTTACAAAGCTAGTCTAAACTTTTGTATATTAATTGCACATTCGGTCCCTGACAATAAACTCATTCTATTTTTATGTATTTTATAAAGTTTAAACTAATTTTTAATTTAACTTTAGGGACTAAAAGTGTAAAAATCATATATAAGTTTGGACCAACTTTGTAATTATTAAAGTTTCAGGGACCAAACTTGTAATGACTATACACAAATTTGGACTAACTTTGTAATTTTTAAGTTTGGGGACCAAATGTGCAATTTGATCAAACCACAGTGACCATTTTTGCAATTTTCTCTTAATAAGGTTATTAGATTTTAATAATCTCAACTTTATTTATTGGTCGGGATTAATCCCAACTTAGTCAAATCTGCACAAACACTCTTAACTTTGAGCTTATTTTCATCCAACGATCCCTACTAACTGAGAGTTAATCACCTAGTTTTTTATGAAATGTAGCCAACTTTAAGCCATTTTTCATCTCTACCGCCATCCAACCTCTATCAGTTCAATTTTTCTGGTGTCTAGCCTTTATTGTCACCTTAAATATACATTTAACAAGTAAAGTGATTCAGATTAGGGGATTAAGAATGACGGGTCTCAGGGTGCAGAAGTTTCATACTAATGGATCAAATGGTTGATTTTAACTTTCTGTTTAGTTTTTTGGTCAGATAAGTAGAAAACTAACAATGTTGACTCTTAATTAGCAAATGGTCTTGTAGAAAAATAAACTTAAAGTTGAAAGTGTTTATAAACATTTCCTAAGTTGAGATTTGTTTTGACCAATAAATAAAAGTTAGGATTATTAAAATTCAATAACCCTAATTAAAATTTATAAATTATAGAAAAAAAATCAAGATAAGATATGATTCAAATTATGTATAACTATATAATAATAATAATAACACATTTTTAACTCCTTCTTTAAGAAATTTTGTTATTCTAAAAAAATCATAATTTATACTTCTTTTTAAAATAGTAATATTTTTTAATAAAAAGAAAAAAATGTTTTGACCCCCAATATGTTTATGAAGCAACTAAATGAATAGTGAAAAAGTAGTTTATATGCATTGTGTACAACTTCAGATTGCATTGGTATCCCTTAGCCTTTTTATATCCCCGTTTTTTAATAAAGAAAGCGAGAGAGTCACAAGGCTACGATGGGACGTTTTTGTAGTGGTTTTTCCATCGTTTGTGGTCACTGTACGGTGGTAGCTAGCGCCAAGGGGCTTATGGTCACGATACTTAAGCCGATGTTCTATGCCTCCCCTTGTGGTTGAGATGGGACCGTCGCTGTTGGATATGTCGAAATCCATTTAGGCTGTCTCTCTCACACCCTAGAGGTAGCAATGGTGGTGGTTTAGCAGCTATTGTGCCCTTCAACTTATTTAGGGGTTTTGAGGTGGCCGCATGTGGCAATTATGGTGAACAACCTTTGCTACCCCTCGCATCTCTGTCTCTCTAATACCCTTTTAGGGTTTTCAGATATGTGACATTTCTATCTTGATATGATGTTTGCTTTATGCCTAATTTTGACGACGATGGAGCTTTGTTCCTTTAAGAAGTTTTGTGTTTGTGACTCAACAAGGTGTTTGCTATAGTTTTGTGAGTATTTTTGGCTGTGATGATTTTCCCTAAATGATCTTGGTTGCTCTGACTTAGAAGCCATTTCCAGCATGCAGCTACAACCAAAAATCGGTTCTAAGCCAAGATCTATGCAGGTTCGGTTATGGTTGTTTAACAAAAGTTTCACAATTGGAGATAACACACTTACTAGATCTAATAGGGAACTAGGTAAAGAAAAAAATGAACAAACAAGTATGAACACTCAAGTACACAAAGATTGGATTTCAAGGATGATGTATATTGCTCTCAAGTATTTTACAAGTAATACAAAGCTTAGTCCAAGTACTAATTGCATGAGATATTTTACAATACATACTACAGCCGACCATACTTTGAAGGATAGCTGGACATTAATCTAGACAACATGATCAACATAAATTCAAAAGGCAAATTGCCTTTTGACATGTGACTATGACATGCCATAGCTCACACCCTATATTATAACAAGGATAGAAACACTAAAGTAGGAAGTTATAGACAAAGAATCCTTAATGTACAGTTAAGAAAAGTAAAAAAAGGTAATCACCAACTTGTATAAGTCGATAAGTCATTAGAGTTGGCAGTGGAAGGTCTTCTATTTTTATCAAAAGTGTGTAGAGACGCATGTCTTCTAAGTCTTCATAAGAGTTCAGTCTTCAAGCTTCAGAAGACTTTGTTTTTAAGCTTCAAAAGACTTCACTTTTGGGTTTCGAAGATTTCTGTCTTTGGATTCTAAATATTTGACACTTAGTCATTTTTCTTTGTGCATGGTCAATCTTCCAAAGTACTTCCTTCTTTGTACTTTAGTTGCATGCTAAGAGATCTTTGGTTAGGATAAGACTTTAAGATAATTATCTTGATCTTATAAACCCCCTAGGTTGATGCTACCAAAACTTAAAGATAACTATGATTCTTGGTATGCTACTTGTTTACAACCATCATCAGAATTAGAGCCATTTATCTCTTTATCAGCTGGACTGGATATTTCAAACTTTTATAATATCTCCTTATGTCCAAGAGATCATGCTTAGGCAGGTCAAGTATGTTCTGAAAGAAGTATACTTGTTAATCTCCTTGATCTTTTATGACATACCGTCTATCTGGGTTAGAGAGTACACCTAAGACATGACGGGTCTCTCAGAAGCTAGAGGCTTTAGTTGTAAAGGAGTTGGTTGAGCACCCTCTTTTGGCTCACCCTTATGATGTTCTGACTCATCCTAAGGTTCAGAGGTTGAATGCCTTAGACTTCTTCTTCTTTGACTTAAAATCTCTTCAAATAGCCATCATTTTCCTCTTTCTATACTTCAACTGAGAAGGTTGGTCTTAATCACCTTGTATTCTTTTTCCTTCTCAGTTTGGCCCTTTCCCTTCACGTGTTTAAAAGAAGGTTCAGGACCTTGATATGGGTCAGAAGATAAAGCTAGTTATGGATTAGCAGTAAGTCTTGGTTCTGTTGTTTGATTTGGTTCAACCTTGACCTCAGCTTCAGGTGCCACTTGACTTGGCGGAGAATGCAAGTCTTGAAGCTCGCCCTTCTTGATATTTAGCTTGATCATCCTAATGTGCTCATTCATTATGGATAGATACATGGGACTAAGCCTCCTTGAACCCATAAAACTTCAAGAAGCTTACCATCCTTTGTCTTTCTTTAGACTTTTGATTGTTAGCTTTGATGGTGACCCTTGATTGTACAGCTTCCTCCTTCATATTTCTCTTAGCAGTTTTTCTTTCTTTAATGGTTTCTTGTTCTAGCTACTTAAGATACTCAACTCTATATAGTCATAAGATAGAAGAAGTAAGCTTCTGCCTAGTAGAAACCTATGACACTCAAGTAGTTAATCATGTTTTGTCTATCCTTTTTCTCATCCACATGAATTTCTTCTTTTACAACTGTTAGGACCTGGTATTTGAACGAAATACCTAGTGATTAGCGTGTAAACCAGATCAAACAGTGCGGAATCCTATTTGATTGGTGATCCAATCAGTAAGAACACACGAAGAATCAATCAAGAATTGAATCTAACGTTAGAAGTCGATTGGGAATCGATCTAATGTGTTCTGTGAACTTGGAGAAACGAATTGGGAGGCTTCTGGACGGCTAGGGTACGTCTGGAATCGTAATTAAAGAATGCTCTTTTTTTTCCACGAATTGGGTTTTTTGATAGATGTTATATGTATTGTTCATCGTGCGACTGAACCATTAGTATGGTTCAGTCGTGCGATTGAACCATGCGGTTGATTCATCCGCACGACTGAGTGTTCGTTGCGATTGAGCCAATCTTATGTTACAATCATACGACTGATCCAGTCTCCTGGTTCAGTCGTGCGACTGAGTCATTTGTATGAAGTTATTCATGCGTATGGTCCATTCGCATGAGAACTTCATCTTGTTAAGTTTGAATGTATAATTAATATACATTATGTGTAACAATCAAACAATCACAAACCTAATTAACCAATTCAACGTCGACTCATTAATGAAATATTAAACATTATAAATAACAAACAAACAATATCATTTCATTAATCATTCCAAGCATTACCTCAGAATAAGACAAACAAGTCTATTACATTCATATCATGATCTAGGGACATACATGTATCAACAAACTCCCCTTGGACCTAGATCTCTCTAATCTCTTGTTTTCTGCATAACCTCCTTGTATTTCTTGTACTTCTCCTCTTTTGTGACTCCCGTGTGAATCTCAAACGCGAAGCAGAATCGTATAACGTTCTGGAACTGGAGGGCTTGTACAATATCTTGCGTATCATAGAACAGTGGCCACTTGTATAGCGTATAGACATCATTATCCGACAAGTTTGTAAGCCACATCGGGTCGAATACCCTGATCGTATCCATTTGTCCCTCTTTGCTTAGGACTATGACCGCTTCAGCTGTTCTCCAATCGTAGTACCACCACTTAAAATGTGGAGTGAAGTCCTGTGGCATTTCCCTGAGTGGGATTCTTGACATTGTGCGCGGAGGATTCCACTTCAACACTATCTTGGGCTTGCCAGTAATGGCATCAACCTCAGACCTTCTGATATACCTAGTAGGCTGTTGGGGTCTGAAGTTAACCCATCTGGTGTGGTACTCCTTCTTTAGGGCAGCCTCAAACCAGCCTGACATCTTCCTCGGTTCAGCATACAAAAGCTTTAGCTTAGCCAGCTGGTTGAGCTCAAAACCTGGTAGAGTCTTCAGATCATGTGGGAATCTGAAGTACTCTATGCCCTGTTCTCTCTTAACCGCATAAGCATTAAGATCCTCAAAATACGCCCATGCTATGATCCTTCCTGACACCTTGTGATGTTTCTTGACTCTATAGAGTTTGGTGTAGGCATCCTTCTTTGGTGCAGCACGTTAGGCTCTAACTTCTTCAAAACATGTAGCCCAGTCAGCCTTTTGAATGTCGACATCATCATTTGAGGCTTGGGCTGTTCCTACTGCTTTCTCTGTTTCTTGCTCCATCTTGTTCAATACCTCAAAAGTATCGCTGACAAGGGATTCACCCAGATTGGGGACCACATTACCCTCATTGTCAGCGTACTGAGGGTAATCCTCGGCAGTGACATCTTCGATCTCGACTTCATCAACACCGTTGAGCTCTTCGTCACTAGTCAAATCGCATGTCGGAGCATCTTTCACTATCTCATCTGGATTTAGCTTGAAAAGCTCTACGAGTTGCTCGTTTGATAGGTCATGAATTATTTCCCCTTCTTCGGGTATAATTCACTGACCTCCTAACAATCCCTTGCAGATCAAGAATCATTGTTAGCTGAGTCTTGACCTGCTGAAGGGAAGCAACATCAAACTCATCTCTTGGTAATTTGGATCTGTTTGATTTAAACATTCAACACATAAATCATTAGTAATTAATCAAACAGAAATGCATTAACTTAATATAAACATTCAATACATCGTTTTCAATACAGGATTCAAATACAAAAGTAAATAAATACATAAACATCTAGTCTTTATTTTTATCCTGTATCATCGTCTCGTCACTTGGAGGAGCAGAAGTAGAAGCTGGTTGGTCTTGTCTGTTCTTTGACCTTTTCTCTTGACCTGAAGCAGAGGCCGATGCAGCTGCATCCCCTCCTTCTGCTTCATCATCATCGTCCTTCTCCTCTGTCCTATCTCCTTCGGTTTCCTCATTCTCCTCTGTATCACTCTCATCATCCTCATCATCATCATCTCCATCCCCTTCCTTGATCTTCAAGGGATCCTCCTTAGATCCTTTCAGCTTTAACATGATAGTCTTCTTGCCTCCTCCAACTCCTCTATCTTCTTGCTTGATGTGACACTATGTGCTTGGAGTTGGGCTATCTCAATGCTCTGAGCAGCCATCTGTTGGGCCTGCTCCTCTATAACTCGAGCCTGCTCTGGAATCTGGTGAGATTGTTGCAGCAGTCAGGTCAGTAAGCTGGCGGATCTGGGCCGCCTTCTCCTCATCTGCAGCCAGTAAGCGCATAAACATCCTGTTGAGCGCAGACACTGTTCCTCTACCCCGATTGGAGGTAGAGGTGATCCATAAGTATATGGGGGATGGGCTGAGGGTCCTGCTTGGTGTGAAGTGGTGGTGGTTGTGGCTGTAGTGAAGATAGGTCTGTGAAATGGTGGAGGTGATGTGGGAGTAAAGGATATGGTGGTGGATGGAATCTGTACTGTGGTGGGAGGTATAGTGGTGGCTGTGGTAGCTGTGGTGGATGTGGTGGAGATAGGTCTGTGAAATGGTTGAGGTGATGTGGGAGTAAAGGATATGGTGGTGGATGGAATTGTACTGTGGGTGGGAGGTATGGTGGTGGCTGTGGTAGCTGTGGTGGATGTGGTGGCTGTGGTGGTGACGAAGGTCAACCGACGCTTCTTCTTCTTCTGACCATGGGGCTTAGCCATCCTCTTCCTCCTCGTCCCCGTTGAGGTGGATGCTCCCCCTACAACCCTGCCTGCTGACCCCGGTGCATAGCTTGGGTCAGTATCAGTCTCTTCGGAGTCTCTCGGGTGTTCACCAACCACCCTTAGCCCATGTTCTGTGGGAACAACTTTGCTTCCCACAGTTCACGTTAGGGGCTCCTCATCCGACTCCTCCTCCTCCTCCTCCGCACCATGAACAAAATCCTGATGGAATCCAGCTAACTCGGCTACTTCTCCAGCTGGGACGGACACTGGAGGTACAACATCAGACACAATGCCTCTAGGTGGAATAGGCATACCATCTCCAACATCCCCACTGTCATCATCATCCGAGTCATGAGTGGGTAGAGCAATCTGCTCCACATCAGAGTTACATCATCATGGCGCCACTTCTCTTTGCTGGCACCACGTAGTCCTCCCGGGCCAGATGCCCAAAAACCTCTTGACAGGGGGTTTCACTTGCTTCCCCCTGTACACCTTCATCCTCCCCAAGGTAGTGTCATCCATCACCTCGAGGACTACCGCATCCTCCTTCTCCTTCGGCAGGGAGGGAAGCTTCTGATCTATGATCATCTGCATAAACCTCGGGTACATACAAAAGCCCTCCTTCCCTTTCCCCTCGATGTTCTCCACCAGGTAGGTGAAGATCATCTTGGAGAAGCTGAACGGGTGGTTCAGCACCAACGCAACATACGCGTTCTATATCTGGTCGGATAGCTCATCAAAACCTCCCTTCCTGGAAGCTATGCACTTAAGCAGCACGTGCGCAAGATACTTAACTGGGGACAAAGGTTACTCTTGTTGAGTACCCTAGCATTGATGTCCCTAGAGTACTTGGCTCTAAGAAAGCATCCTCTAACTGAGGGGGTGCAATCGAGTCGGAAAATCAATGTCATCTCCAACTGTAATACGATCCTTAGATCCTCCTCTGAGATAGTAAGGCCTCTCCAAAGATGGTACTTCTGATGCAATGAGGCTCAGACGATATATCAACTGTAGCGCCTTCCCAGAAGGCCTTCTGAATGGATCGATACGGAGTACAAGGAGTAGATATGGCATGTGCAATCCTCGATCTCAGTAGAAATGTGATGATGCCAGAGAAATCAGCAGCGTTTCTGGATGTCAAATCCAGATGAGCACATATATTGTGCTTCGTGCTCATAGTCCATCGACTCGCTATCTGTTACACAAGATAGTAAACGTTAGTACCATTGGCTAAGAAAGTCATGAAACACTTAAACTTGAAGAAAATCTTTCTGTCATGCGAATGAGATTGTGCGACTGAGATCAGTCGTGCGATTGAACAGTGCGAATGGGGTTCAGTCGTGCGACTGATCCCATGCGTACCACTGAGTGTGTGACTGGGCTCATACGTATATACCCTCATGCGGTTACACCAGTCGTGCGACTGAACTTCATACGCATGGTTCAGTCATGCGTTTAAGCAGTTCGCACCCTTCAGTCGTGTGACTAAAGTTCATCAAGCTGTCCATCGCATGATGTACTGACTGTTCAATTCAAATTCACTTTTTCACCACTTTTGAGTTTTAGACATCGTTGTCTGGTTCATTTGACTCGCAATACATTCTTATAACACCTAACATCTTTACTTTCTTTTGTTTGAGTCATTTAGTTAGGTTATTTAGTCACTTAAATCTCGGTTTTTTTGCGAGTCCGAATGTACCGATTTTGCATCAAATTGAAAGTTATGGGAGTGCTTCTTTACCGTAAGTTACCTGTAGAGTCGATGTATATGGTCAGTAATCAAGAAACGGGGGGATTTAGAGATCAAATGAAATTTGGGCAGAGTGGCATTAAGTCGTGCGATTCAGGGTTAATTTGAGGGTGGTGAGTCTCTGCGACTGACTCCCCCTCTATTTATACTAACCCTAGATTCAATCGTACGACTGAGCTCATACGCACCTTTTAGTCATGCAAGTGGGACTCAGTCGTGCGATTGGTTCAGTCGTCCTTCTTCAGTCGTCCGACTGGATCTCAGTCGTACGACTGACTCAGTCGTCCGCCCTTAAGCGTCCGACTGGGCCAATCGTATGGGCCATTCGGTTGGATGGTCCATATTCATGGTCCATTCGTACGAATGGCTTCATTCGTATGATTGGTCCATACGTATGGTCCATTCGTGCGAATGGTCATACTTATTAAAATTTCTGCCATTTGAATATTTAACTTTTAAAACCCCTTTAATTGTAGAAATTACGTTATGAGCATTTGATCATCTCAGACATGATCGTTTTGACTTGAAAACTTTTTGATCACCTTAGACATGACTGTTTTAAACTTTTAAAACACATGTGGTCATCTCAGACATGACCCTTTTAGTGAGTTGATCCCTTACTGATTTTCCTGATGTAGTCCGACAAACAAACAAGCTAAAACGACTAACTAAATTAGAAAATTGAACTAAAGAATAAAAATAAGAATTGTTTTGATTTTTGTGAGAGATAAGTCCTAAGATGGAAATCTACTGGATTTGGTTCCGGAATAGACAGCTTCAACTTAGATTGACCATACCTGGACCAATACAATTTTGGAATCATACAGGCAAGTCAAATCATTTTAGACTTGTTATCAAAATCTTTTGATGCTCAATTCTTGGTGTTCATCCAGAGTCGTTAGCAACTTTAGGAATCATACTGGACTCTTAGATTACCACATTGATTTGAACTTTCAAGAATTGTAGCCACAATGATTGTCAATATGTTTGTCCACTTAAATCCTACACAGACTTTTGACACAAACTGGTGATTGTTTTAGGTTTAATTATTTCAACTAACATTTGTGGATCCCACACTTATATGGTAATCAACATTCCTCAGAGCTTTTGAGCGGTCTACGGGTATTATTACAAGGAGGGACTATTCTTAGAGATTTCAAAGAGAAGCCAGTCCTCAGGTCAGTGCCATCGCACAGCAGAGAGGCGGCAAACAACAATGAATTCTAGAATATCTAGGTTATGCTTATCCTCAGGTCAGTGCCATCGCACAACAGAGAGGCACACAACCTATCTCCTTGTTAGAGCAACTTAATATTATGTTGCACAAAATGCACCAACAACATAAGTCATTAGCTTTATAGTATTTGTCTTTTATTTTTTTCTTGCTTTGCTCTATTTATGGTCATCCGCACACATTTGTGGCGTTTACATGCTCATTTCCCCTTAATTGAATATTGTTGACTGTGTTAACCAGTGATAAGATGGAAGCCCACAGTCAGTTGACTAACTTAGTTTGATCTTGAAATCACCAGTCAAGTCTAATCATCTCTTGTGTTAAATCTACCGACATATCATTTGTGGTCTAGAAACCTCTAGGTCTACTCTCGTTATGTTCCTTAGGAGTTACCAGTTTTTCTATCATCTTCCTTTTATATTGCTTAGACTACACAGACTTATACTTTGAGTCTTTGCATCTTTTCTAAATTTAAATTTTACAGTCCCTCTTGATTTGTTCCTGTATACTATCATTTTCAAAGAGTTTGAATCGGTATCACAGTTACGGTCTACCTTATATTAGCTATCACTCCTTCTCCCTCGTTTTTTTTTGTTTAAATGTTACTTGCTGACAAATTCTCCCCCTAAAATACTAAAATCATAACTGGTTTAATTATTTTAGGATTTTAATAAACATCAAAATAACATGAGTTTAAATTAACAGACTAAAATAAACAATAAAATAAAAATAAAAAAGAAAACTTTAACTAAACTACATCAGACTACACATTATCATCATCAGAATAACCTCACTTTTCTTTAACGCCGTTGACCTCTAGCAAATATTGAAAACGTAGTTTATCAAAGGCTTTAGTATAGAGGTCAGCGCGTTGAAAATCAGTATTAATTTTTACCACATCAATTAAGTTCTTTTCAAAACAGTCTCTTATGAAATGGTATTTAATACCGATATGTTTGGTCTTAGGATGTTGGACCGAACTTTTAGTTACTGCAATTGCAGCAGAGTTATCAACACAATAGGAGTAGAGGAGAACTTTAAACTGTAATCCCCCATTTGCTGTTGATCCAGATGATTTGTGAACAGCAACTTGCAGCAGCAACATATTCGGCTTCACAGGTTGACAATGCAACCGATGTCTGCTTCTTACACTGCCAAGTAACTAGTCTTCTCCCAAAGAATTGACACCCTGCGGATGTAGACTTGTAGTTCATCTTGCAGCCTCCGTAATCCGAGTCACTATACACCGTGAGCTCAAAGTCATCATCATGAGGATACCACAACCCAAGTGTGGGTGTACCCTTCAGATAACGAAAAATCCTTTTGACCCCGATCAGATGGTTGACCTTAGGCTTAGCCTGATATCTAGAACATAAATATGTAGCATACATGATATCGGGTCTTGAGGCAGTGAGATAGATGAGGGATCCAATCATTCCTCGGTACATCATGGCATCTACAAGATCTCTATTTTCATCAGGTGCTATGTCGTGATTCGTAGCAAGTGGAGTCCCAGCAGCAGATGCATTCTCCATGTCAAAACAACTGAGAATGTCTCCTACATACTTTGTCTGATGTAGAAAGATCCCATTTGGTGTCTGATCCCCTGTAACCCTAGAAAGAACTTCATCTCCCCCATAGCACTCATCTCAAACTCTTTCTTCATAACTGCTTCAAACTCTTTGCACAACTCTTCGTTCTTTGAACCGAAGATTATGTCATCAACATATACGAGCAGTAGGTCGCCATATTTTTCTTTAATGAACAGCATGCAGTCAATGACTCCCCTGCGAAAGCCGTGTTTCACAAGATGAGTCGAGAGTTTCTCATACCAAGCTCTTGGAGCTTGATGAAGCCCGTATAAAGCCTTGTCGAGCTTGTAGATTCTATCCCGATGATAAGGATCTTCAAATCCCTCGGGTTGACTGACATAGACTGTTTCTCTGATTTCCCCATGAAGGAATGCACTCTCACATCTAATTGATAGACTTTAATCTTCATGTACGATGCATAGGCAAGGAAGATACGAATGGCTTCCATCCTTGCCACGGGTGCAAACACCTCATTGTAGTCACTTCCCTCGACTTGGCAAAAACCCTGAACCACCAATCGAGCTTGTTTTCCTGATAATGACCCCTTGGTCATCCTTCTTGCATTTCAAGACCCATTTGGTGCCAATGACTTTAGCACCTTTAGGTCTATCAACCAGAGTTCATACACCTAACTTCTTGAACTGAAGAAGTTCTTCTTGCATGGCACCACCCACTACTCATTTAGTGCATCACTTACATATTTTGGCTCAAACTGTGAGACAAAACACCGATAAGCACCATCATGAATGTAACCCTTCTCCATAACCGAGGCGTAGTCAGCTAAATAAAGCTGATTTCGGGTTTGTACTCCTGATCTGACATCCCCAATGACATTGTCTAGGGGATGATAGATGTTTAATCAGGATCCTGGAGTAGTAAGAACAGCTACCTCAAAGCCAAGATTATGAACATTTGGTTCTGCATCTGAGGTAGTTGGAGTTTGAGGTTCCGTAGTCTAAGGTGCATCACTTGTAGATGCTTGTGGACTTTAGAACTGGAACCTGTTCCTCCTGACTGTTCTGGTCATCTTCTTCAGCTTCATCTCCAGAGGAGGAGTCACTGTCATCGACTACTTCCCCTGACTGAATAGATGATTCTCCCTGTGAGCTAGATGGTGTATTTTGATATCATACATCATTCTAGTAGCTAACTTGTCATCTGAGGGAGAGAGATGGATGTTGAAGGACTTGAAGAATCCATCATAGTCGAAAAAGTAGGCGGGTCTTTGCCAGTAGGTGGTGTGGTATATCTCTGAACGTCAACATTACACCACACTTCTACTAGACCCGTTGAGTTTTGTAAACTCGCTTGTTTGGTATGTTGTATCCTTGAAAGATTCCTTCATCTGCCTTCTCGTTGAATTTACCTTCTTGTGTCTTCTTCAGAAGTGTGCACGACGCGCCAAATGGTTCGAGATACTCCAAATTCGTTTTGCGTCTTTGTAGTAGCTCGTAACATGTCTTTCCGTGGCGCTTGACTATCAGGACTCGATTCAGTGTATAACATGCATTCGCCACTGCCTCATTCCAGAATTGAATAGGCAGTTTCGAGTCTGCAGCATAGTCCGTGCTGTCTCTATCAAGCTTCTGTTCTTTCTCTCAGCAACGCCATTCATCTGAGGCGTGTAGGCAGAAGTGAATTGATGCACAATTCCCTTTTCCTTGCAGTATGCCTCCATCCACTGGTTCTTGAATTCTGTTCCGTTGTCTGAGCGTACTTGTCTAACCTTCAGCTTGTAGAGAGATTCCAGTGTGGTTACCAACTCCTTGAATGACTCAAATGTTTCTGATTTGGATTTCAGAAACATTACCCAAGTGAACCTTAAGTAGTCATCAGTGACCACAAAACAGTACAAGTCGCCTACAATGCTCTTTGTACTGACTGGACCAAACAGATCCATGTGAAGAAGTTCAAGAGGAAGTTCTATTGAATGAACTTTCTTTTCCGTATGAGACTTTTGTCTGTTTGCCTTTCTTGCAAGCTACACAAAATTCAGGAAGCTGGAAGTTCTTGACATTAACTCCTCTCACCAGATCCTTCTGAATCAAGTGATTCATATTCCTTTGACTAATGTGTCCCATTCTCCTATGCCAGGAGATGGAATCCTTCTCAGTAGCTTTAGATAGAAAACACTGAACCTCATGATCCGTTGTAGAAGCTATTGACAGATCCAAAACATAAAGGTCTTTATATCTTGAAGCAGTCATCAAACTTGGTCCTCTGGGATCACGTAGTCTTTCTTTAGCACGTAACACTTCTTGTTGTCGAAGATGACTTTAAATCCCTTATCACATATTTGGGAAACAGAAAGTAAGTTATTTTGTAGTTGTTGAATGTAGTTCACCTTATCAAACTTAACTTTCTGATTCCCCACTCTCCCTGGGCTGTGGTATAGCCTCCTTGTTTCCAGCAAACAAAACATGCCCTCCTTTTATTTGCTTGACGTTTGATAAAAGGGCCTGTTTCCTGTCATGTGCCTGGATGCTCCGCTGTCTACAATCCACGTGTTAGTTTCAGCACTGTATCGAACACCCTGCACATACAAAGTAAAGGATTAGTTTGGGTTAGGAACCCAAGCCTTTACTGGCTTGGGTTTCCCAGAGGCATCACACATCATAAATTCCACCCATTGACCCTTAGAGGGTGAGGGTAGTTCAGGTTCCTTCTTGTCATCATTATCAGACACAGAGGATGTCTTCTCCTTCCATAATCCAGATTTATGCAAGGCCTCTTTGTGATAAACAGTCGACTGACTTACAGGTTGAATTTTAGGTTCACTAGTTCTTCTAGGTGGAGTCAGAGAATTCCTCTTAGAAGACCTAGGCTTTGAAACCTAAGGTTCAATCTTCTTCCTAGGTGTCTGATAGAAATGACAATAGGAGGTAATGTGTCCATATTCACCACAGTTGTAGCACGACCTGCTATCAACTTTATGATTAAACTTTCTTTGTGGAGAAGTGTGTGACACTCTAGTAACATCACTCACTCTAGGTTTTGACTCTGGTTCTTTGATGTTTTCTTTGGTTTAACAAAGTTAACTGTTTTAACCTGTTTAACATCTTTTTCTTTTTGGTTAATTGGTTTTTGACTTGAAATATGAAAGATTAACCTTAGAAGTCTTTTTAGGTTCTGATTTGACTCTGTTTGACCTTGACTTTAAGTTAACCTTTTCAATTTCTTTTCCAGATTAACACAAGGCAATTTACCCTTTGCCTTTGAAGTGGCCTCCTTTTGTTTGTTTCCAGAGTCAATAGATGAACATAAGGAATCTGGATCACTAACAAGAGGAGTAGACACCACATGATCCTTGATGGGATTATTATTTATTGGTCTAGTATTAGTGTTCATCAAAGTCTCAGGTGGTGGTGGAACCACTTTATAACCCAATCCCTCCCCATTGTTCCTTTCTCTCACTAAGTGTTGGACTATGTGTGAAGAACTAGTCCAACTGTGCAGTTTCTGTTTTAATGAATTTACTTCTACTTCTAGAACTGCCTTTTGCTTCTTAGTGTCTTCTAGAGAGTTTAGATAATACCTAATGTCATTAGCTTGGTTAAAAGCAACAACTTCGGTTTCCCTAAGCTGTTTAGTCAAAAGGTCTATCTTTTCTTTATAACTATGTTCATTTTGTTTTAATACCCTATTAGACTCAGTGCACAGTTGCAAATCTTTTACTAAGTTATCGTTATGATCTAATAACCTAGCAATTTTCCATCTATGCTATTCCTAAAAGTATCACAATCAGAACAAGCATGATTATCAAACATTTGGTCAGTAGTACTTACCTGAGTTGATTCAGAAGAGTTAGCCATCAACGCAGCATCAGATGTCTCTGGTTCTGGTGATTCTGTCTTTTCTGTCTCTGACGTGGTAGTCTCTCTTTAGGCTTGTAACTGACCTCGGTTGCAGTTGCTTCTTCACTATGTGACATCGCTATCTCAACTGCTAGATCTTCTTCACTAGCAGAATCAGTGTCATATCTTCTACACTTGCAATGTTTGATTCCCCTGGTGAGACAAACCTAAAGCTCCAATCCTGTCCTTCATCATCATGAGTAGTCAAGGCTTTTGGATCCTTGCTTGATGAAGTAGAACTGGTAGCTTGCTTGTCTTGACGAGTGAAGGACGAGAACGGGTTCCCGTTACCCGTCTTCTTAGGCTTGACACATTCTCTTTTAAAGTGCCCCTTCTCTCCACAGTTGAAGCAGGTCACTTTGCTCTTGTCAAAGCCAAATATGGTATCCTTAGTAGCTACCAAGTTCTGTCCGGTTTGTTTTACAAACTTCTTTGCCCTCCGGACAGCACTAGCTAAGGCCCACATTATGTCCATCCTCTCAAGCTCCATTTCGTCCACCTGCTCGTAGTCCTCGTCTGCCAGATGGTAGTTTCCAATCTGCCCAGCAACAACTTCATCATAAGAATGAACCACTGCAGCCAAAAGATCCATGTGTTCTCGAGCTACTTCCACAGTCACATTACCGAGATTCTCGGTCTTCAGTTTAGTAGCACTTGCTTCGGATCCAATAAAGTGGGTACAAGAGGTCCCGACGTGTCTGATCCTGAAGGAGACGCATGTGAAGGGCCCGATGAGCTAGACACAAATGCAGTCTGGAGAGGTGCTCCAGATGTCTTAGCTTGAGGCGTGGCGTTGTACAAAGCTGGATTTTGATTGTACGAAGACTTCTGAGCTCTGTACTTCATCCTAAGTGCCTCTTCTCGCAACTTAAGAATGAAGTCATTAATATCCAGTTTTGCTAGCATTCCATTCTGTCCGAGGTTAGACACGAATGAAGCCCACTTTTCAGGCAATCCGTCTGCAAAGTTAGTAACTTTCTCTTCCATGGTAGTAGCCACCCCATGTGTATGCAGTTCACTCATCAGATGGTAGAATCTATCTATAACGTCATCTAAACTCTCGTTTCCCATCGATGAGAAGTTATCGAATTCCTTCTTTAACTCCTTAGCCTTGATTGCCTTCAATGAAGCATTCCCATCATACCTCTTTTCTAGCTCATCCCAAAGTTTCTTGGACTGCTTATTCTCTAAGTACTGGTGGAATATGTCTTTAGGAATAGACTGTGTAATCAATGCATAAACTCTTTTCTCTGCATTGTATTTAACTTTCTACACGTCCGTCATTCCTCCTAACGTTAGCTTAACTTCATCAGCTCCCACCGGTGTACTATATCCAATCTCGATGGCTTCCCACAGATTCGGATCCACTCCATTGAGGTAGATCTCAAAACGTTGTTTCCAGTGGGGAAACTCATCTAACGTCAAGAGCTTTGGTGGTTTATTATGATTACCCACCTCACTCTCAAGCAACAGCAGGTTCTGTATCCTAGAGTCCTTCCCAGCAGTAAAGGCTGACATTTGATCTTCCATGGCGAATAACTTTAAGTCTAATAAAACAAACTATCACTGGTGCGACTGAAGGATGCGAATGGTCTAGTCGTGCGTATGAACTCCGCGACTGGTTCAATCGTGCGGCTGAACTAAGCGATTGGCTCAGTCGTGCGAATGAATCTGATGTGTATGAGCAATGCGAACGAATGGTTCAATCGTACGAATGGAGATGCGACTAGGTCCAATCGTGCGTCTGGACTATGCGGATGAAGTCCAGTCGTGCGAATGGACTCTCGTGCGATTGAAGCTGCTGTTTTGCGAAATTTTCTAGGTTAACGTGTTTCAGCCGTAAAAATTCGAATTTTCGCAAGGTCTAATCGCCTAAGTCCGTAGAAACCAACTTTGATGAGCAGGGAACGTCCAAGATCACTTTTGACACCAAAAATTGCGTTTTAATGCAAAAACACAATTTTTTTATCAATCTTGATTGAATCACACGTAATCAAGAGCCAAGCTCTGATACCACTTGTTAGGACCTGGTATTTGAACGAAATACCTAGTGATTAGCGTGTAAACCAGATCAAATAGTGCGGAATCCTATTTGATTGGCGATCCAATTAGTAAGAACACACGAAGAATCAATCAAGAATTGAATCTAACGTTAGAAGTCGATTGGGAATCGATCTAATTTTATGTGAACTTGGAGAAACTAATTGGGAGGCTTCTCGATGGCTAGGGTACGTCTGGAATCGTAATTAAAGAATGCTCTCTTTTTCCACGAATTGATTTGTATGTATAGGTTAGTATTGTTCATTCGTGCAATTGAACCATTAGTATGGTTCAGTCGTGCAATTGAACCATGCGGTTGATTCATCCGCACGACTGAGTGTTCAGTCGTGCGACTGAGCCAATCTTATGTTACAATCATACGAATGATCCAGTCTCCTGGTTCAGTCGTGCGACTGAGTCATTCGTATGAAGTTATTCATACGTATGGTCCATTCGCATGGGCCATTCGCATGAGAACTTCATCTTGTTAAGTTTGAATGTATTAATTAATATAACATTATGTGTAACAATTCAAACAACCACAAACCTAATTAACCAATTCAACGTCGACTCATTAATGAAATATTAAACATTATAAATAACTAACAAACAATATCATTTCATTAATGATTCCAAGCATTACCTTAGAATCAGACAAACAAGATCTATTACATTCATATCATGATCTAGGGACATACATGTATCAACAACAACCATAGTTTCTACCTCAGGCATCTCTTGAACTAGAGGATAGGGGCTTGATATAATTTTTTTTCTTTCTTCCTTCTTTGATTTTGAGCAGTAAAGCAGCATCCTCATCCTTCTTCCTATCTCTAAATACCTTTGTGTCTGCCAGTTCATTCAGTTCATCCAAGGGAAAAGAGATTAAGTCATTTACATTGTAGTTCCTAGTTCCCCGGTAGTTCAATCTAGTTGCTCTTAACTCATATTCTTGAGTGTTTGGCCTATGGGAAGTCCTGGTTGTAGCATGCATAAAACTAAGAGTCTTTTTTAATCTTTCTTCCCTTGCCTTCCTCTTCCTTAACCTTTTCTCCTCCTCAATCTTCTCAGAAGTTACAAAATTTCTTTTCTTTGTCAATCACTAGCCTATGTAACTCAAGGAGAAGAGAGCTTTGGCCTTCTTGTTCTTCACTTGAGCTTTACCTAGAGAGAGGCTGTGAGACACCTACACCAACTAATGTCTCACTTAGAGGGGTTGGTGCTGAAGGCATAGGAGTCTCAAGGTTCATAGGATCCACAACTTTGTCTAGACAAGCTTGTTCTTCTTTTAAACTGCTTAGACACCCTTATTTGAATCCTCTTTTCCAATCAGATTGGATGGAGGTGACATGGCCCTTGGTATGAAACCCTCCTCAAATATGCTTTGAAGTATGACATCCACATTTATATGGGCCAAAGAAGGTTTTTGAGTCTAGACAGTTGCAAGTGAAGGTGGTAAGTCCTCAATGTCCATACTCTAGACTGTGCTCCCATGTTCTATCATTGTGGTGACTTTCTCCCTTTTTTTGATAGCATCACTTACTTGCATAAGGTGAGCTAAAGGTTAGGTCCACCATATCCACATGTTCTTATGGCCATGGTTGAGCATGCCAGGCATGCCTCTCAGCAAGCATGCCCTTAAGATTGGTGATCTCAAGTTGTTGATTAAGCACCTGCCTTTGTAAGATAACCACCTGAGATTCCAGGTGACTGACCTTAGAGACAAGATATATGCATGTATTTGTAATTTATTGCACTTTTTGTTTCATACTCCCCTAATCTTCATTAGAAAATTCATGGGGAATGAGAATACACAACTAAAGTCATCACTCTCACCATCGAATATTTGATCTTGGTCTCTAGATTTCCCCTGCTTTGTAAAGCTTCATAATATGTGTCAAGATGTCGTGGTGAGGTATTAATAATGTAATTACTTTGAAGAAGTGAAAGCCTCTTCCACATTGACCTCTTGGACTTGTTAAGAGAGGTCCACCTCAGTAGTAGGTGAATGATATGTGTTAGACATGGGAATATCAGAAGCTCTAATCTCTCCTTGAGTAGGGGAGGAGTAGAGAGTCACATGGTACTCACTAAATCCCATGTTTTCATCATAATAGAACTCAAGGTTTGGGATTGGTTGATCAAGGTCTAAAGGCTAGAGATGATGTAAGGCCGCGTTCCCGAGACACTCACAGTTGGTCAATCATTGCACATAAAACATACATTTATATTAACTTTAATAAAACATTGCAGCGCAAACATTAAAACATCCATTTCATTTCATTATAATAGCTTTTGCAAAATAATACATCGTTATCAAATTACAAAATACTTGTTGCATTACATCATAAAAACATAATAAAAATGGATGCCATCCAAAACGAGCAAGTAGCCGCCCCGTGCCATCCTCAGCAACCTTTACCTGCCAACTGGAAACATATAAAAGTCAGCGTTGCTAAGTGAGTTCTAGTTTTAAAAAAAATAAAACATACTTTACTTTCGTTTAAAACCATTCTTTACTTTCTTTCAATCATACTATATTTCCGTACATGATCACACATCATACGTACACATAGATAATAACATTATTATCTTCCTTTACTGTTCATCATTTTCTTTCTTTATCTCTTTCTAGATCAGTGTCATCAACTATACCCCAAACGTATGCACAAAGCGGGTACTGGGCCAAAGATCATAAATGACTTCCACAACGCACATAGCTTGCACCAGTACCAGGGCAAGTGACAAAGATCCCAACCGTACACTTCACCCCAAATGTATGCACAAAGCAGGTACTGGGCCGAAGATCATAAATGACTTCCATAACGCACATAGCCTGGCACCAGCACCGAGGTGAGTATTCACTATAAACCATGTACTATACCACTAGTCAGTCACAAAGACTAGACCCCTGCGTGTATCCTTAAGGGTTAGCTAAACCACACACAGTTGAGCTTACGACATTTTAGAGCCGTGCACCTCCGTACATATTGCTTGCAAGCCTTTCTTAACTTTCTCTTTCATCAATGCATGCATTCTATCATTATGTTCCTCTTTTCATTATCTTCAGCTTTACGTTACATAATACTTTATCATTTCATTCATTAATATTCAACGTAAAGCCACATGAAAATAACATACAAAACATGGAACATAAACATGATCATACAAAACATCACTTTACAAGACAATATTACACATGACACAACAGTCATCATACATGCCATCATGCATAAGCATCAATCATACATTGCCCATCACATCATCTATGACTCCAAAAAGTCAACTTACATAGCCCCTGGAACCTCCCAAGTCAAAACCTACATTTTACTTTTCCCCAAAAATCAGAAAAATATTCTAAGTCTTTAGGCACATGGGCACTATGCAGGCGCATGGGCACTATTCGGGCACATGGCTTTCTGGGCGCATGGGGAACACTTAGGCGCATGAGGAACTTTCAGGCGCATTGGTACTATTGGGGTGCATGGGCAAGACTTAGTCATATCTGGGCAATTCTAGACGTATGGGCACTCTGGAGGCGCATAAGAACCTAGGCGCATGGGAATCCTGGGCGTCTGGATACTTAGAAAATTTCAGCCTATTTCTAGACGCACGAGTACTATTTGGGCGCATGAGGTTTTGGGCGCATAGGACACTTAGGCAGTTATTTTCAGTTGGGTGCATGGGCCACTGTTTAGGCGCATGAGCAGTCTAAATCTCACTTAACATCATAATTTAGTCCCCAGTCATCATATAACCTGTTTTAAGCTTAAATCATACATTCTAAGCCTTAGGAACACAATCATAACATCATCAAACACATACATAGCCCAAAATCAAACCCCACCCATAAACACACACACATCCACATATGGGTACAAAATCCAACTTTATAAAAACATACATACATGCATTTCCAGCCCCAAAACAGTTAAAAACAAGTAAAAAAGAGGGGGGGGGGGTTCTAGAACTCACCTTAGCTGCCTTTGGTTATGACTTCTTCAAAACCCGTTTACAATTGAGTTCAACCGCCTAGAAACCCACCAAAAACACAACCGAACACACACAAACATACATAATCATATAACCGAGGCTAAGACCAGTTAAGAACATCTTAAAATAGTGAATTCTTACCTTGAATTCGACTTCATGCTCTTGTTCTTCAAAAACCCGAAAAATTAAGCTCTTCTTCACTTTCTCTCTCTAAAATATCCGAATGAAAAGGTATAGGCAGACAACATGGGCAGCCATCACCTTTTACACCCACTTTTAAACTTTTTTGTCCTTTTGATACTTTTTACCCCTCAACTTGGGTAAAATGGTCTTTCTTTCTTTTTCTTCACTTTATTCTTTCTTTAATAACTTTAAAATAATTACCAGGTGTTACAGATGACAACTTTCCCTTGAAGGTTGATCTTCTGAGTGTTGAGACTCAAGATAATGGCTTAAGGCTAGGGTTGTGAGCTCATCAGGCTTAGCATGAGAAACCTCAGCACTGATCATAGAAGGAATGGGATTGGTCTACTCCTTAGGATAATTGGGAGCTTTTGTTTCCAATTGTTCATGTATGGGCGAGTATATAGGGTTTGGTTCAATCTGAATAGTCTAAACAGGGGTTTGTTTGATTTTCTTGTGTAGGTGATGGTGATTTGTGGTTATGTAGGTGGTGGTGAATAAGATGTGAGTTCAACATTGACTGGGATTTTCAAGTTGTCACCTAGAGCAGCTTGCTCTAACAATTTAGGGACAGGGTTGTTTCTATCCCAGAAAATCCAACATGGTTTTTGCTATTATTTTAAAGATGTCAAACTTCATCTAGCTTTAGAACATTATCTGTTTCCCTCAACTTTGAGCTCAGTTCATAATTGAGACTACTACACATATCTAGGGAACATGTATTGTTCAAAGGAATCTAAGTTAGCAAGTAAATATATATACATAAATTGAGCGTACCTAAACTTGGTCCCCTGGAACATTCCGTGGACTATATAAGGAAGATCTTCTGGAACTTTGTCCCATACTCCATGCTTGTTGGATAGTGAGTGGATGTTTACATGAAGGAGGTATATCCATTTAGAAGAGACATTTCCTTTCCTAAAGGTTCTAATTGAGTGGTCACCTTCGTAGCCCATCAGTTGGAATGCTCCATTAACTGCCTTCTTGGTGAAGGATAGTTCACCATCTTCATCATCCATCCACAAGTGATGGTTTATGGTGGTTGGAGTGATGAAAACCGTCCTCCTCTACATAGAACATTCTCACCATCCATGATGACCCCTTGGTAGATCTTCCAAAACTCCAAAAGTTGATCTTCATATAGTGGAAGGTCAATGGTAAGGGTAAGAGGTAGGATGACTTTGAAAGAAAGCTGCAGATGTCTAAGAAACCAAGGCCTTTCTCAGCAGATAACAGAGCAACTTGGTTGTGTTACCTGTGTAGGTACATGATAAAAGCTTGTAGGTTTTGGGATTCAAGATTGGCCATTTTATGAAGCTTTAAGAGAAAATATTGGAAAAACAATGAGGGATTGTGAATAATTTAGGGCTTGAAATTTACAGATGAAGAAGAAGAAGAAAGAGGGAAATCTATTGGAAAGGCTATTTATATACTTGGATTTGAGATAAAGTTATTGCAAAAGACAAAATTTGAAATTCGGATGTCAGTCCCACATTTGAAAAAGTGCCCAAAAAGGTACTTATCTTGGAAGTTTAAAATCTACCGAAGGTAAATTTTTTTCGAAAGTTTAAAGAAAAAATTCAAAGCAAAATTGACTTCAAAAGATATTCCTTAGTTTTTGAGAAGAATTGCTTCAGAAGAAAATGCACTTAGAGTAAATTTTCTTCCAAGACAGATATGGTTTCAGAATATATTAAGCTTCAGAAGTTTTATTTAAGAAATGAATGAAAATTTCAAGATTAAATTGCTTTCAAAAGAAAATTATCCTTCAAAGTATGTAAATACTTAGAAGCTGATTTAAGCTTTGGAGGATACATTATAATTTAATTCAAAGTTAAAAATCTAAGGAATATATAATTTGAAGAAATTTCCTCCAAGATAAATAGGGTTTATATGAGTAATAAATTAGATAACACTAAAGACACACATTTTTTAAAATAATATTGAAATTAATAAAAAAACCCTAATCAAAGTTAATCATCTCAATAGTTGATACACATTATTTAAATCTATATTCATCAAATGCTTTTGTGAACAAATTAGCATATTGTTTATCTGTGTTAACTTTGACTAGTTTAATCAATCATTGTTCAAAATTATGTCAGATCAAATGATACCTGATATTGATGTGCTTTGTCTTTGAGTGTTGTACAATATTCTCTATGATGGAGATATCACTATTGTTGTCTATATAGATAGGAGTCTTCTTGAAGTTGAATCCATAATCTAGCATTTGATTCTAAATCAAAGCACTTGAGCACAACAGCTTGCTACAACAATGTATTCAGCTTCAGTAGTTGATGTAGATACACAAGATTGCTTCTGGCACTACCATGAGACTATCCTTCTACCAAGAAACTAACATCCTCTAGATGTAGACTTGACAGTCATATTGCAGCAATCATAGTCACTATCTGTATATGCATATAGATTGAAGTTAGAGTTCTTTGGATCCAAATTCCTGGAATAAGAGTTCTTTTGAGGTATTAAGAATTCTCTTGACAACAACAAGATGTGATATCTTGGGGTTGGCTTGATATCTTGCGATATGCATATGGCAAACATGATATCAGGCCTGATGGTTGTTAGGCACATAAAAGACCCAATCATAACTCTGTATTGATATTCATACACACAATCCCCCTCAAGATCAGGTCCTAGGGAGTGGCTTCTAGCTTTTGGAGTCTTAGCAACCTTATAATCAGTAAGATGAAATCTATACATACTTTGACTAGTTTGTGAAGATGTCATTGTCAAATTGCTTTACTTTAATTTCTAGAAAGAAATTGAGTTCCCCCATGGCTTTCATTTCAAACCTATTCTTCATCATGTTCTCAAACTCTTTGTAGAGCTTTTCATTTGTTGATCTAAATATAATGTCATCGACATAAACTTAAACAAACTTCTTCATCTATCGCTCCATATAAAAACACACACTTGTCATCAAGTTGGTAGACCTTAAAATGCTTTCATGTAGCAAAAGAAAGGGATATTCTTACAGCTTCAAGTCTTGTTACAAGAGAAAAACATCTGTGTAGTGAATCTCTTCCTCTTAAGTGTACCCTTGGACTATCAGTCTTGTCTTGTTCTTGATGATGAGTTCTCTATTATCTTTTTTGTTTCTGAATACCCATTTGGTTCCTATTGGCATCTTCCCACGTGGAAGACGACCTAGGTTCCAAACACCTTGTCTTTTGAATTGAAGTAGTTCCCCCAATATTGCTTTAATCCAGCTTTCATCCCTTAAAGTTTCATCTATATCTTTGGCTTAATTTGGGATAAGAAGCAAGAGTGCAAGAACATATTTTGATTATGGGTTTGTCATCTTGTTCTCACCCCAGTCCCAACATCACAAATGATTTTTTTCTTAGGATGTGACTTGTGGATTCTTAGCTGTGGAATCATAATATATTGATTTGATAGATCTAAATTAGAAAAAAAAAATCTAGTGATTGAGCATCACCTACCATATTAGGACACCCATCAAGTGTGACTTGATCTAGAGAATGTGTAACATCATTGATGTTGCTTTCAGTAGAATGGTTCTTAGCATCAAGATATTCTTGATAACTCTTACCATCTCCATTTTCTCTTTCATTGGAGATCCCTTCATATAAGTTTTGTGCCTCATTATTGGAATTTATTGGCACAAAAGATGTTTCAGCTAAAAAATTTGTTATTATATTTATGCCGACAAGATTTCCACACGCAGTGCTTGTTACAACTAGTGTTGAAGGGATTTTATCATTTGGTCTTCTTAGCTTAAATCTTGGATCAGGTCTTTTGCAGACATATTACCTGTTGTTTTTGAAACATATTCATAAGATTTGTTAAAACAGTTGGTAACTAAATCAAGATCAAATAGGCAATCAGGACCGGAACCTTTGACACTATGAGTGTGTTCATTAAAGTTCACATTGGTTGACTCCTTAACTACTCAATTTCTAAGATTTTATACTTTATAAGCTTTGGCTTGAGAAGAGTATCCAATGAAATTTCCATTGTCTGCTTTCTTGGCAAACCTGGCTATGTGAACGTTGGTATTCAAGATGGTGTACGAACATTCAAATGACACGTGGAAACCAATGAAAGGTGTCCTTCTATTATATAGTTCATAAAGAGTCTTACCATGAGTTTTGATTACTAACACTCTATTCTTCACATAACAGGTAGTGTTGACTGCCTCTGCATAGAAGGTAATGGACAGTTTAGAGTCAGAGAGCACGGTTCTTGCAGCCTCAATAAGTATCATATTTCTACTTTTAGCAATATTAATGTGTTGAGTTATAGGAGCACTATATTGTCTTGAAATACATTTTTCATCACAAAATGAATCATGAATTTGATTCTTGAATTAAATTACTTGATCACATCTTTTGATATTTACGTTGTGATCACATTGATTCTCAATTTTTAGAATGAAGGATTTCAAGATTTCAGGGGTCTCACCTTTACTTCTAAGAAAGAAAACCCAAGTATATCTTGTGAAATCATTTATTATTACAAGACAATATAAAGTTCTTCTTAAACTTATTACACTTGTAGGCCAAAGAGATCCATGTGTTATAAATGTAGGGGAGTAGTGATGGAGTTCATTTCCTTTGAAACTAAACCTTCGAAAGCTTCATCATCCACTACATCAGACATCAGTGCTTCGGAAGCACTCCTTTCTTTCGAGACCAAATTTGCTTCCAAGGATAGTTTTCCACATCTCTTTTTTGGTTAATTTGTATTCTTCTGAAGAAAAATAATTTTCCTTCCAAAGCTATTTTCTTTTTCTTCTCAAAAGTCTTTTCTTATATATATGGATGTTACTCTTAGGATTGTAAATACAATCCATAGCCTAATGAGTTGTAACACCACACATGATGCATTCCATAAGCTTCCTTTTGAGAGTCTTGTCCTAAGGAGAAGGTTTGTTTTGAACCTATTCCAGCTCCTTTTTTAACTTCTTGGATGATGCAGCATGCTATTGAGGGTGAAGCTTGTCTTTGGAGTTTGATTGTCTAGCCTGTGCAGTAGTGGTGCAAAATGGTTCAACCTTCTTCTCATTACCAAGATGGATTGGACTTGAACTAGGACTCTTTGTACTAGAGCTCTTGGTTAAGTCTCATTCTTACTCACTTCAAACACAACAAAGATTAAAACTTGTTTCTGCTTGGGTTTGAAAGTGGCCTTGATCTCCTACAGTTTCTTTGATCTTTTTCTTGCAGCCCTGATCAAGTTCTTTTTTGCAGACTTGGCCATCCTCGGTTCCTTCTTCTCTTTAGGAATATAGTGACCTTTCTTATAATGAATCTCTTCACTCACTTCTAGTTCATCTTTTACTATATCCTTTTCATCTTATCTTACTCTTGGATAGAATCAATAGGAGTCAGCTCATCTTTTAAAGTTCCACACCTTGGTTCTCTGGGTGATAGTAATGTGTGTGGAGGAGCTATTTCATTTGATCTAAGTCCGTGCCTGTTATAATAACTAACATTTGCATGCAAGGATGAAGATATAATATTCTTAAACTTTTCCTTTTCAAGAACACATTTTCTTCCTTCCCTTTGCTAATAACAGGCTCAGCTTGGCATTCAATTAACATGGTAACATGATCTCTAATTTGAGTGCTATTTTTTGTATGTTTTAAAAAAAATAGTTTTCTTTAAATCTTATTTTTAAGTTTATAATCATTTTCTATTTTTTAAAATCAGTTTTTAAAATGTTCAAGGACTCAAGATCAGAATTCTTACTTCCAAGTTGTAAGACCTGTACATGTTAACTTTAGCAATGCATTTAGGATAACAAACATGTTTGCAGGATCGCTGAAGGGTATAAGTTACAACACAACAACACAAAGAGGATATAAACTAAACTTAAATCAAACAGTAAACTGGATTAACCAAGTAGTGACACTAAGAACACAAGTAATATAAGAGACAGAACACAAAGAACACAATTATTTGGTTTTTCAAGAATGCAGTATATTGCTTTCTCTATGTTCTATTACAAGTGTTACAAAAGCATATTCGAAAGATACAGGAACATGAGATACTTATACAACATCCTACAGCCGGCTATACTTTGAAAGCCAGCTGGATACAATTGACTAGACACACAAAAAATCAATTGTAGAGTCAAAAGGCAGATTGCCTTTTGACTTGTGACTATGACATGCCATAGCTCACATCCTTATCTATTACAAAAAGGATAAAGTACATAAAGTAGAAAGTTACAGACTCAAGACCTCAATGTACAGTTACCAAAAGCATGGACCTTTTCACCAAACCATGTTAGTTGGTGACTTGCAGAGTTGCAGCGGAAAGGTGTCCAGCTTTATGGAACAGTACATCAGATAAAGCATGTTACTAAAAGTCTTCGAAAGAAATCTGTCTTCATGTACTTGAAGCTTCGGAAGACTTTGTCTCCGAGCCTTCGGAACACTTCATCTTTGGCTTCGGAAGATGTTGGTCTTGGCTTCAGAAGATGTTGGTCTTGGCTTCGGCATATTTCACACTTAGAGTATTTCTTTTGCACATGTGAAACTTCTGAAGCATTCTACTTCAATGCACTTGTGCAGCATGCAGGAAAGACTAAAGATGTGTAGGTTGCATCGGCCTCTTCATTCATCTTTACAATGTTCTAATATCCTAGATTCATCATGGTATATGCCATCAAGGCTTGATTTGGGAAGACATCTTCCACCTGAAAGCTCAAGTCAACGCCTCCTTCTTTAATATCAACTTCTGCTTGTTGTTTTGGTTGGTTGGGCTTCTTAGTTCTTAGAGGTGTAGTTTAGCTTGGACTATGTTTGGCCACCATTTCTTCTTAGCGCCTTATACTCCCTAGTAAAGTGACCCATTTGGTTAAAGTTGTAACACTTTACTTTGCTTTTGTCCAGCCTAGATTTTCTAGTAGACACATTGCTTAGAAACTTCCTCCATGTCTGTTTGATGAACTTCTTGGATCTATGAATGAGAAGAACCATCTATTGGACTATCTCCATGTACTCTAGATCATCTGGATGGAGTAATGGTTTCACCTAAAGTATTGTTTAGTCATGGTTTCATATGTCTTGTAGGTTAAGTTCTCAAACTACTTATTTAAGAGGTCCTTCTTGTTCTCTTTTGCTTTAGTGGACCCCTCATACATGAGCTTCAATGCATCCCATTGTTGCTTAGTAGTTTTTCACTTCTTGAAGCCTCTTTTATATGGAGTTTGAAAGAGAATTTTGGAAGGTAGTCATGGCTTTCTGATCTATGTTAGTCTTCTTTCACTCTTCTTCAGAATAGTCAGCTACCTCTTTTGGTATCATACCACCTCTAGCACTAGCTGAAGAGGTGCTTGGTATGCGAGGTCTAGAGACAACAGAATCCCACATCCTAGAGTATTGAAACTTGATGAAGCCTTCCATTCTTTGGCACCAACTATCAAAATCTTCAAGAATGATCAGTGGGGACTTTGTCATGGTTCCAGTTTTCATACCAACCTTTGTGAGAGCTGCCATTTGAGATGTTAAGTGTTTTATGAAATTGAGGGATCTAAGATGGTGAGATCTTACAATCAAGAGCCTAGAATGCTCTGATACCAATTGCAGGACCGTTTAAGGGAGGACAATACAACTAGTCTTACAATGAGGAGAGTGTTTACAATATTTAAGAGATCAAATAGGGAACCAGGAAAATATTATGATACTAAGAACACAAGCAAAACAATGAGACATAACTAAGAATAACAATAAGTGAACATAGATTTCAAGGATAAAGTATATTGCTCTCAAGTTCTTTTACAAGCGTTACAAAGCATACATTCAAATACAAGAATCTGAGATACTTTATACTACAATCCTACAACCAATTATACTTTGAAAGTCAACTGGAAACACTAATCTAGACAACAAGATCAACGTAAAGTCAAAAGACAGATTGCCTTTTGACTAGTGACTATGACATGACATAGCTCACATCCTAATATATTACAAAAATGATAAAAGTACATAAAGTAGAAAGTTAAAGACACAAGACCTCAATGTATAGTTGCAAAAACATGGACCTTTTTATCAACTTGTATAAGTTGGTGAGTTTTCAGAGTTGTAGCAGAAAGTGGTTCAGTTTTATGCAAAAGTACATCCAAGAAAAGCAAATTCTTCTTTGTCTTCAGAAGAAATCAATGTTCACTTCAATGGCTTCGGAAGATTTTGTCTTAAAGCTTTGGAAGATTTTGTCTTAAAGCTTTGGAAGATTTTATCTTTAGCTTAAGAAGATTTGGTCTTTGGCTTTAGAAGATTTTACATTTAGAATAATTTCTGTACAGAGCAGTGTTTTCATGACGGATCGGATGGGCCGGTCCGACGGGGGATCGATCCGGTGGCCAGTACGGTTTGCTATGAATCGTTTTTGAAGGGTCGAACCGGTGGTCCGACCGGGAAACCGGGCTAGTTTTTGAATTTTTTTTACATTTTAATGGGTAAAAACAGGGTGTTCAACCATATATTAGTGTGTTGGATATACAAATATAGTTTATTTTTCTATATAACTATAAAAAATATATATACATCATATATAATTACTTATATTTAACTACATATATATTACAAAAATGATAAAAGTACATAAAGTAGAAAGTTAAAGACACAAGACCTCAATGTATAGTTGCAAAAACATGGACGTTTTTATCAACTTGTATAAGTTGGTGAGTTTTCAGAGTTGTAGCAGAAAGTGGTTCAGTTTTATGCAAAAGTACATCAAAGAAAAGCAAATTCTTCTTTGTCTTCAGAAGAAATCAATGTTCACTTCAATGGCTTCGGAAGATTTTGTCTTAAAGCTTTGGAAGATTTTGTCTTAAAGCTTTGGAAGATTTTATCTTTAGCTTAAGAAGATTTGGTCTTTGGCTTTAGAAGATTTTACATTTAGAATAATTTCTGTACAGAGCAGTGTTTTCGTGACGGATCGGATGGGCCGGTCCGACCGGGGATCGATCCGGTGGCCAGTACGGTTTGCTATGAATCGTTTTTGAGGGGTCGAACCGGTGGTCCAACCGGGAAATCGGGCTAGTTTTTGAATTTTTTTACATTTTAATGGGTAAAAAAGGGTGTTCAACCATATATTAGTGTGTTGGATATACAAATATAGTTTATTTTTCTATATAACTATAAAAAATATATATACATCATATATAAATTACTTATATTTAACTACATATATAAATATAATTAAAATATAGTTAAATCCGGTCCAACCGGTCCAACCACCAAACCAGTAAAGCGTCCGGTTTGACATCCGATCCGGTTCTGAAAACATTGGTGCAGAGTGTACAACTTCCGAAATAACTTCTACTAAGTACCAAGTGCATGTATACAGGAAGCACTTTGGTTATTTTGGTTGCATTAGTCTTTTTATAAACTTTACATTCATCATTATATTTTACATTTTAGAACATTTCATGCTATTTTTGTCTTTATTTTATATATTATAAACTTATTGTTACTTTATCATCGTGTTTTACAATTATAAGAAAAACATCATTTATTTTATGAATATATTTTTCAAAACTAATAGTTTTTAATAAAACACAATAACGAGCAACAAAAAACACGAGACACTTTATCATTATATATCATTTTGTGTTATTTTCTCATTGTTATTAATTTATTATATTGATTGGTTGTTATTTACCGTTGTGTTTTATATACTAGAAATATATGACAGTGTTATTTTCACCATTATTTGTTTAATTCATCATTTAGAAAATTGATAGTTTTTAGAAAAAAAAACCCAATAATAAACAACAAGACACAATGAGATACAATAAATGCACACTAACCAGTAGAAATCATATGAATTGAAAAATATAATTCTTTGTATAACGACACAGTACTTATTTAAAGACATAAACCACTTTCTTTTGTGATGAATTTTATATAAAAAAATAGTATCATATATAAAAGTTATGAATGCTAAAGAAAATGTGTGAACTTCTACAAAATTAAAAAGGTAATATATCCTTAAAAATACATCTTTAATAAACTTCTTATCTATAATTTGTTGACAGTTGTGTAATTAAAATGATTAATGGTTAATATTTACTTACACTTTTTATATTTAAAACATTTTTAATTAAATATTACCATAAAATAATAGTCCTAATAAAGAGACACCCCATTTTATAAATCGACACCCATCTATACGTCATGCATGGGTCCATACGCGACGTATATGGTCGAATACACTAAAAACGAGGAAAATTCAGGGAGCTGTCTGATAGCTATACGCCCCATGTATCCCTATATGACCCCCTATACGATACATATAGGGCTATACGACATGTATAGCGAATTTTGACACTAACTACAAGGAAAAATTCAGGGGGCTGTCAGGGCTATACGACACTATAGCCTTATACGACACATACAACCCTATACGACACATACAGTCCTATACAACCCCCCTCTATACGACGCGTATGTGACTATATGACACGTATATAAATTTTGGGGTGTTAATTTAAAATGATAGGGTGTCCCAAATAAATGACCCTAAAATAAACTTCTACAATAATGTATGCTTTTAATAAATCACGTAACGTTGTACTTGTTTGATGTTCTTTCTGTATCTTACTTATCTGTATTTCCTTGATTTAATTTAAATATTATATATGAGAAAATTCTCAAAATATGTATTTTGTTATCTTATTTTCTCAAAATGATCTTTTCAAAACTATATTCTAACAATGTCCCATGTTGATAGGATGCAGACACCTCCTTATATAAGGTGCAGAAGCTAGTATAATCATCATATTAAAAAGAGTAAATTACAATTTGCATCTCTGATATTTGTTCATTTTAACCACTTGAATCCCTGCAGTTTCAAAATTGACATTTGCCCCCTAACGTTTCATGTTATCTTCATTTGAGTCTATACGTTTCATTTTTATCTTCATTTGAGTTCAAATGAGTAACACTGTTAATGTTTCTGTTAAAACTATTATTAAAATGATAAAACTACCCTTAAAATTAAAACACACATAAAAAACTTTATGGGTCCCATCCATCAACATCATCTTATTCAAATCACCACCACTATAACCACCCCAATCACCACCACCACAACCACCCGGTCATCTTCTTCATCACCACCAACAAACCCTCAACGATGATGATGCTCATAAATTTCTTCAATTGCCACACACCGTTGCAGCTACCACCAGGAATATACCGATTCCGACGACCGTACACGTTTTCCTCTATTTAACCGTGATCTATTGCTTCCGAACGACGTTGAAGTGGACTGTGAAACGAGAGGTGGAAAACTTGTAGAAGAAGAAATCAAGTGTGCGAATTCGTTACAGAAGCTGTTTATCAACGAATCTGTTTCCTCTTCATCATCTTCATCGGAAGTGGATGAATCCGATGGTGACGCTCCGGCGGTGTTTTGCGTATGGAGGAACGAAGCCAACGTCGGAGCATCGCATATTAGCCGGTGCAAAAGAGCAGCTCCACCGGATCCTTATCCAAACGGTGGAGGATCTGAGATTTGCTCCGCCGGAGCAACAACGAGGGGAAGGAGCCGGTGATGCTGTTGACGCATAAGAAACCGAAGGTTCCGAAGCAAAAGGTGAGCTCCGGCGACGTATCTCCGACAGCCGGAAAGTTGAAACCGTCGTCATCGTCAATTCATGAGTTATTTAATGTGCAACAACGAGCTAAATGTGAAGGTGTGAAGAGGAGATCGTATTTGCCGTACATGCAAGGGTTAGTAGGGTTCTTTGGCTGTGGTAATTTGAAGGGAAAGAAGATGAAGATATTTGTAAGGCCCCGTTCCCGGGACGCTTACAGTTGGGTTCTCATCGCACATAAAACGTATAATTGCATTTGTATTTCATAAATCGCAGCGGAAAACTAAAACAATCTTTCATTTCCATGTAAATGCTTTTGCAAGTTAATACAACATTCATTACAAAATAGCTTGTTCGCATTACAATGCAAAAACATTAATCAAAAGAATGCCATCCCAAAGAGCTGAGTAGCTTCACGGTGTGCCATCCTCAGCAAACATTACCTGCCAACTGGAAAACATATAAAAGTCAGCGTTGCTGAGTGAGTTCTAGTTTTATTACAAAACATACTTTACTTTCATATAAAACCATTCGTTACTTTTACATGATCACACATCGTACGTACACATAGATAATATCATTATTATCTTCTTCATTCATTCATTCGTTCATTCGTTCTTTATGACTTTACTTGCGCATCGGACATCATCCGTACCAATACCATGTGCTACACCCCGGTTAGTCGTAGCTACCGGGCCGAAGTCAATAAATGAACAGCTAAACGTATGCCACGGTACTAGGAGTAACCATCAGTCTTAGCTACTGGGCCGAAGTCAATAAATGAACAGCTAAACGTATGCCACAGTACTAGGGGTGAGCGGTAGAGGTTCTACATTAAGGGTCAATCACAAAGAAGGACCCATTATCCGATGCGTGCAAGACGTTTCATTCGTTCATTAATGCATGCATTCAACATCGTGTTCCTCTTTCATTATCTTTCACTTTACGTTACATAATACTTCGTTCATTCCTTATCATAACATGTAAAGTTATGGGAAAGATAAACATACATCATAATAAGGAACATGACACACACAGTCATCATTATCATACAGGGCAACACCATACATACATAACGTGCATAAACTTGCAACATCATCATCATCATCATGCCCAACATGCTTTCTAAGGCCTCAAGCGTCATCTTACATGCTCTTATGGGGACCTTTACGTCAAAACTTACATCTGCACTTTCCCCCGAAAGTCAGAAGTCAATCTATACCTTCCTCGGGTATAAGAGCCCTATTCGGGCGTATGGACACCCTTCAGTCGCATGGCCTCCATGCGACTGAACATCATGCGATTGAACTCAAGCGGATGAACATTTAGGCGAATGAACATCCAGTCGTGCGAATGGACAATGCGGATGGACCTCATGCGAATGGGATTAATGCGGAAGAGCACTTATGCGACTGGACCTTCAGTCGCATGGCCTCCATGCGACTGGCCTTTCAATCGTGCGAGTGGACCCCAATCGCACCCTAATCGGCCATATGGCCTCCATTCGGCCTCCAGTCGGTCGCCTAGCCCTAACTGATGCAGAATGCAGTTCATCCCGACTGCAGCCGAGGGTTTTCGGCCTCCAAACTCATCTAACCCATTTTAAGCCCAAATCGACCATCCTAAACCTTAGGGATGCATACCACGACACCATTCAAGCACACACAAGTTCACAATCGAGCCACAAATGCATCATACATACACATACACATACACAAACGGGTCAACATACACATACTCAAAAACCCGATTTCATATGTTTTCCAGCCCCAAAATCGTTTGAAAACAAGTAAAAGTGGGGTTCTAGAACTCACACAAACAAGCACAACGTTAAGGGCTTTGATTTGGCTTGCTTCACGACGATTTTTGGCGACCCGAACCGGCACTTTTCCTCTTTTTCTCTTCTTTCTCTCTTCTCCCATTTCTTTCGCTGATTTGTGAGTGTGGGGGAGAGGGTAAGGGCTGCTCTCTCCCTTATATACTCTCCTCACCCGACTTTCTTTCGTTGGCGAGTTTGGTCCCTCGACTTTGGACTTTATTTTCTTTTCTTTCTTTACCGGCTTCAAAATAATACATATCCGGGTGTTACAATATTGGTGGTGTGATATTATTATTATTATTATTTTTATTATTGTTGTTTCATCAATCGAATCAATCACAATTTTGATCTTCTGATTTTGTGGTGTTGTAAGGACTGATTCTGATTTTATTCCGAATTTAGGATTGGTAGTGATGAGGTTGTTGGATTTGGTTGAGAATATGTCAAGTGATAGTTGGTGTCGTCGATGGGTGGTGGGTGGTGGTGGTGGTGTCGGCGGGCGGTGGTGGTGGATGTAGAGAAAAGAGGAAGAATAAGGTTTGGGTGGTGGCGTTGATAGGTGGTGGGTGGTTGTGTCACTGGGTGGTGGCGTTGATAGGTGGTGGGTGGTTGTGTCGCTGGGTGGTGGCGTTGATAGGTGGTGGGTGGTTGTGTCGCTGGGTGGTGGATGCATGTGTGTTTTAATGGTGGTCAAAGAAAAAGAAGAAGAAGAAGATCTAGGTGGTCCATAAGTTCTTTATTTTTATTTTTAATTTTTAGGGGCATTTTAGTCTTTGTATAAAAGAATTAACAGAGAACCTAACAATGTTAGGGTTTTGGATATAAAAATGAAACGTTAGAGGGTCATTGGCAATTTTAAAACTATAGGGATACAAGTAGTTAAAATAAACAAATATCAAAGATGCAAATGGTAATTTACTCTATTAAAAAATGACACGTGGCAAACAAAGTCGCTATAAATGAAATAAAGGTGTGCGACTTCAAAGAAGAGTCTCCGGCCCTATCCAACTTTGATTGTTTTGATTTGAAATTTAATATTATATAATTAATTTTATTCATATTTTTTTATAACTTTTAAATTTTTTTGTAAAATTTCAAATATACCATTGGGATGTGCTTTTTTTATTGACGTACCGACTTAAATTTTATTCAAAATGGATTTGGTTAAATTTACGTTGACCTTTGGATATAAAATTTGACCCGAGTTGGTTTTGAATAAAATTTACCTCGATATGTAGATAAAAATAAGCATGTCGTAATGGTATTTTTGTAATTATATAAGTCTTTATATTTTTAAAAGTTATAAAAAACAAAATATAAGTAAAATTAATTATATTCATATTAAAAAAAACAACCAATTGCATTGAATATGGATTAACATAGGCGAACGTCTCTTCTTTGTAATCAACGACTTCTATGCAGATTATATATATAAAAAGTTAATGTCGTCCTTCTATGCAGATGATATATATAAAGATAGTTTCCTTACAGGTTAGAAAAGTGTATTTTCTCACCATATATGTGTTTTCTTTTAAAGATAGTTTCAAGTTTAGAATCGATAAGGATGAACTAATGTACGAGATTTCTTTCTAGCACATGCCTACCTAGTACCCTAAAGGTCCTTACTCTAGTAGTTGAGATAAATGGATAAAGCAATGATTCGTTAATGATTCAATTAACTGTTAAAAACTATTATAGAACCTGAAAATTTTAAGCTTTATGTCTTTATAACTGTCACCATATTTGCACAAATAATTTGCAAAAAGAAAGTCAAAAAGTATTTAAGAGCATTAAATTTATTAATGTTTAGCTTTATTGGACCGGGAGGAATGTCCAGCATGTTTAATTTCTATGTTCAGAATTTACATAATGACTATTCATCTTTGCTTAAATTGTAAACAAACATCTAGTCTCAGAATTTACATTAGGATGGTTAGATTTTAATACTTTAACTATTATCTATTGAAAGATAATAATCAATATTTTATACATATTTTATCAATGACACTTTCAAAATATTTTTTACCAATAATAATTTCAATAGCATAATTATTATATATTTAACTCAAACTCGAATTATATTTGTTTTCCGCTTGATATAGTTTGTGTGTTTTTTTGTTTATAATTCGGAAAGATGTGTGTGGGTGTGGGGATGGTTTTTACGGATTTTGATGCAAAATTTTTTATTTTAGTATTTATTGTGTTTATTTGTGTTGCAGGTAATATGAAGAATTGGAGTTCATCATAGCAGAAACCGAGTCATGGGATGAAAGTTGAGGTAAATTGAAGTTATAATGAATATTTGGTCGAAAAAAAAAATTACTGATTGTAAGGAACAATGGTATTTAAAATGAAGCTTTATGACTATAGGGTATCTGTAACCTCTTGACCGCCACAAGGTGTTACACTCTTTAAAACCCATGTGTTATGGTTCGTAATATTTTTACTCAACAAAAACCCTAGTTTTCCGCATGTAAGTTACTTTTCATCCAACCCTTAGGGTGATCGATCATTAGCAACGAGGATGATAAAAGACGATAAATTGATGGTTTTGAAGGCTTAGAGTTGAAGACCAAGGCTATTAATCCTACAATTTGGCTTTGTTTTCATTGCTAATTTTTGTTTTTAACTTTTAACCCTTCTTTTAATCATGTTGATAGTTAATTTGTTATTCGTTTTTCATGTTTCAAATCAATATGAGTAGCTAAACTTATTAAACTAGCAAAGTTTTAAATAATTATTTTATGATTTAGTTGATTTTGAGTTTGATTAATCGTATGACTTGAATGTTATTGCAAAAATCTATCTTTTACTAGTTTATGATTTGTATTAAGTATTTATTTGGGGATTGGCATGCATGCTATGTTCCTATTGTGAATTCAATATGGTTACTTTTATGTTTTTCAGATAGAATGCATACTTAGGTTGTTTTCTTTGTGTTTGTGATCTTATTGTTATTAATTGAGATAGTTAATCATAAGAACAAGTTCTTTTTATTGATTTCGGTTAGTGTTCTACCAATCTTGAGATCGAAAGGTGATAGGTTGTTGTTTCATCTTTTGTCATTGATTTATAAGGATAGAATTGCACGATAAGGAGTTTACTTTTACAATTATGATTCTTGTGATTCCAAGTTATAAATTAAGTTAGATAGATTTACTCTTTTGCATCTAAGATTATCTCCGATAGTTCAAATTTCATTGTGATTGTTGAGACCTAGATGTAAGGTATATTATAGTGCTTTAGCATTCTAGGATTGCTATAACAAAAGCTTATTGATTCCTTTATCCCATGAGCTATATAAGGCCTTTAGGATCCTTTAGACGTGTTTGTATGACATATAAGAGGCTTAGTATAGATTAGTGGTTTTTAAGTACGTATCATATTCTTTAGATCCAATGCCATATGATTGGTAAATTCTGATGAGGATAGTTGAATTAGCCAATAAGATTTCTTGTCTAGATTGTTGCTTTTTCATATATGTGCGTCTTCCATCACAAGTTTGCTAATCGATGGTTTTCTTAATTTCATTTCATCTTTAGTTTTAGTATTCATTAGCTTAGTAATCTTTAGTTGATTAGCTAATCATTATTTTGTTTAAATAAGAATCGATAGATCATTTACATTAAAAGTAAATGTTCTAGTGTCCCACAAATTAATATTCAGACTTACCTTTATTAGATATGTCAGCCACACTTGTATAGTTTGTATAATTTAGTTTAAACGATTTCTTAGACTATGTTATAATTATTATCTTCAATTATATATATACATACATACATACATACATATATATATATATATATATATATATATTATATATATATATATATATATATATATATAATATATATATATATATATATATATATATATATATATAATATATATATATAAATCACACATCATTCAAGATAAATCTTTTATTTTAATTTTCTTAATTCTTTTATTCTACCAAATTCTCACCTCCACTTCATACAAATGACAATAATTTCTGTAACAATCCTTAAAGTACGATTAATGTATCTTTATAGTATATAAGATACATGAAAAAAGGAAATATATTAATCTTTTATATACATCAACTCAAACTTATATTAACCATTATTATCATTACTATTATAAGATTACATATACATGCTGTTAGAGTTGTTATTTTATACTTGTATTAAAGGAAGTGACACCAATAACCAGGGACCGTTGCAAGCAAGATGTTGAAGCTGACCCATCGATCATTTACATCTTCTCATCCGTCTACAACTTAACTCTTCATTCATTATCACGCCTTTAAATCCCCACACCCCCCAACCCCATTCTAGCTCACACCTACTATACTATACACTATACATCACCCTAAATACACAATATGATCAAACTCATATACCAGCACCTCATCAACCACTTCCTCACATTCCTACTCATTCCATCACCGCCACCCTCCTCCGCCACCTGTTCCGCCTCGGCCCCGACGCCTTCACCGCCATGCTCGATTCCGCCCAACTCGATCCCATCCACACCCTATGCGCAGCGCTTCTCGTTCTCTTCGTTGCAACCGTCTACTTCATGTCGAAACCTCGGCCCGTTTACCTCGTGGATTACTCGTGCTACAAGCCTCCGGTTACGTGTCGAGTCCCCTTCTCGACGTTCATGGAACACTCCAGGTTGATCCTCAAGGATAACCCGAAAAGCGTTGAGTTTCAGATGAGGATACTTGAACGTTCAGGTTTAGGTGAAGAGACCAGTTTGCCTCCAGCTATTCATTACATACCTCCTAAACCTAACATGGAGGCTGCTAGAGGTGAAGCTGAGCTGGTGATATTTTCTGCCATTGATGATTTGTTTAAGAAAACTGGTTTAACGCCTAAAGATGTTGATATTCTTATAGTTAACTGTAGCTTGTTTTCGCCTACGCCATCGCTGTCTGCGATGGTGGTGAATAAGTATAAGTTGAGGAGTAATATCAAGAGCTTCAATCTGTCTGGTATGGGATGTAGTGCGGGGATAATCGCCATTGATTTAGCTCGAGATTTGCTTCAGGTTGTCCCGAATGCTAACGCGATTGTCGTTAGTACTGAGATTATTACTCCAAACTATATCAAGGAAATGAGCGAGCCATGCTGCTTCCTAACTGTCTGTTTAGGATGGGCGCGGCTGCAATTCTGCTGTCCAATAAACGACGGGAGAGCAGCCGCGCCAAGTATAAACTTGTGCATGTCGTCCGGACCCACAAGGGTGCGGACGACAGAGCATACAAATGTGTGTATGAACAAGAAGATCCTCAAGGACTCGTTGGGATTAATTTGTCCAAGGATCTAATGGCGATCGCAGCCGAAGCTCTCAAATCTAACATCACAACCATGGGTCCGTTGGTCCTACCGGCGTCGGAACAGCTGCTTTTCCTGTTAACCCTCATCGGTCGAAAGATCTTCAACCCGAAATGGAAGCCATACATTCCTGACTTTAAGTTAGCATTCGAGCATTTCTGCATACACGCAGGCGGGCGGGCGGTGATAGACGAGCTGCAGAAGAACCTTCAGCTGTCCTCGGAGCACGTAGAGGCTTCGAGGATGACGCTGCATAGGTTTGGTAACACGTCGTCTTCATCGCTGTGGTACGAGCTGAGCTACATCGAGTCGAAAGGGCGGATGAAGAGAGGCGATAGGGTGTGGCAAATTGCCTTCGGGAGTGGGTTCAAGTGTAACAGCGCGGTCTGGAAGTGTAACCGGCGTATCAAAACTCCGACCGGCGGTCCGTGGAAAGATTGTATTGATCGGTACCCTGTGCATATTCCTGAGGTCGTGAAGCTGTGAGTTTACGGAGTTTATGAAACAATAAATATAACACGTTTAAAATAGTTGTTACGTACACATGTTGCTGCAGAATTAATGGTTCTGTACCTGTAAAACAGTGTTTGATGTGTTGTATAATGTATAGTGTAAACTTCTGTAGTTGTTGTGTATTTAATAAGGGAACATGGTTGTATGCAACTAAGATACGACCTTATTGGTGAATGTTTGTAAACCTTTTAGTCATGAATACAAAACCATAAGTTTTAAAAGTGTTTATGTTTGTTGGGAGTTTAAAATCTCTCAAGTGGCAATAGGTTCACATGTGATATCTAACAGTACTTGACAGAATTTCTATACAGTTCGTTGGCAGATAGAAAACTTACCCAAAAACAAAACATTTTTAAACAACTAGCTTTTTAGCGGTTGTTATGTTTTCTCTATACCACCTAAAAATCCAAAAGTTGCCTTTATTGATGGATGAGAGAATTGAGTTATAACATTTAGCATTTCATTTTCAGTTTTTATTTTTATGAAATTATGCAGATACATATAGAAATATATTAGTTTCCTAATAATGCCATATGTGCTTTCTTACCTTTCATGTATCGCAATTGTAACACATTTGCAACTTTCTAAAAGACAAAAACTTTGAAACTTCTATAGAAAATATCAAATATCAAGTCAACCGGTAGTTAGCTAGTAAATGTGCATTAAATAAGAACATCACAACGACTAGAAAATTATCAAGAACCATTAACTCCCGATAAGAACAATAAACTAATAAAGTAAAGTCTTTAAGCAGATCTAATAACTAATCAGTATAATCTGTAGCTAAAAACTTGTTATAATCAATAGTTATGATACATCAAAATCAAATATTAAACCTACAACTACCAAACATGACTCATCCTAAACTACTAGAACCATGTATAACCCATTAGTATTTATCACAACTAAATGTTGCTCATTACGGACACGCAAATATGATCCTATAAGACCCGTTCATTATGATCCATTGTATAGATAGAGGCAAATATAATCTATCAAACCCATTATGACTTTTACGGTGTCATGGTGGCCCTGAACTGATTCAAAAGGCCCTGTGCTGAACTCATGTATAGAAGGCCATGGTTTATAAGGCTTTTCACAAGAACAAAGGCCTTGCTAAAACCCTGAATGTCCTTGGCATAGCGTGTGACAAGAACATGTCTTTGCTAAATTTCCTCGGTACATATTCATTGTTAAAAGTACAAAATGTCATCGGAATAGATTTTATATTTACTTTATCTTTTACTAGCTTTTTGTTAATTTCTTGTGCCGTTGACAAGTTTCCGGAATATATTTTAAAAAAAAATAATTTTTATGTTTTGTTAATTTCTTGTGTAGAAAACAAGTAGTCGAAAAATCCATCCTTGGTATACGTACTATTTTTTTTTTGGGACAATGCCGTGCAATATCAATAACCATATATTCATCTAAAACATAAAAATCAAAACACTACAAAGCAAAAACTAGATGTTTATATTAAAAAACATAACACGAATTATAGATTAAAAGTGGAATAGTTTAAAAGATCAGTTGATCACTAAAAGAAATAACTACTAAATCGTCTTCATTTTCATTGTTCAGTTAATTGCTCGGTGATGGATTAAACAAAGGCAGTAGCGGGAAGTTGAAACTAGGATTCATGGCACGGAATTGGTTCATATACTCAATCCACCGTTGCATATGTTGTTGCTATTGTTGTTGGACTTGTTGCTATTGTTGTTGGACTTGTTGCATTGTTGAAGATCTCGTGGTGTTGATGAAGACGAAGATGCCATGTCAAGTGTCATGTTTTTCACTTTTCTAACAACACCCCATGTATGCCCAATTCGTTCACCTAACGCACGTCTTAGGTATTCCACCTCATCAATCGCATCGTACCCTGCCTCACACCTTATCAAGCACAGGGCCAGCCCAAGTATAAACCATGTGAAGCAGATTGCTTTAGCTCCCCATGTTTAGGAGGCCCCCAACTTTTTTAGGGTTTGTGCTCTACAAAGTGTAGAGGAGAACAAGAAAGCACTTAAAAATGATCTGTTCATGAAGCTAAATCAACATATCACACATGGATTTCCAAAGTATAGCGGTGCCTCTGCAAAATCCATTATCAAGTGCACCTCCAAAATCGATTCATCATTTACCAAATTACAACAGGATAGCGACGTGTCGAGGGATGAGTACCCAAATTCGAAATGTAATTTCTTTTGTAGTTCTTATTATCTTCATTTGTGAGCAAATACTAGAGAATCATTGTCGCTTGAATTCCTCACCGATTCACCTCCTTTTCATCAAATCAGAAGTCAGCAATGGGTTGTGTGAGCAACTATTCAAGTATGGATTGATTTCATGATTTGAAATACAAGTTGTGAGAAATTTCAATCTTATTTTTTAGTAATTTGAGTTTTGAATTACAATTTGTTTACTATTATTTAGGGCTATTCAATGATTTAAATTATGTTTTTAGTGACTTAGGTGTTTAGTCTAAATAAATTACCACTAAATCATTTATTTACAATCTGTTGAATTAGGAATTTAGTTTGCTTAGTGAATAGGTATTTGATTTAACTATTATAGTTTAGGAATTTAGCTTTTAGGTAAGCATTGAATAAGTTTTTTGAGTTGCCATATGTTGTTTAGTGACTTTGGTGTTTAGGTTATCATTTTATCATAGATTTGAGTTACAAATATGAAATTACAAGTTAGCCAATTTAAGTTCTTCCAACAGGCATAACATATATGTTGTTTTATAGTAATTGCAATCTTTGATTATTGCTTAACTGGATTAAGGTTATCAACAAGCTACTGCATGCTTGGAACACTGGATACTTTGATTATAGTTGTTATATTTAGGTACTAGGTTTAGTAAACTCATGTGTTACACGGGTTGAATAAATAAAAATTATTAATTATAAAATGATATTTTTAAGATTTGATATGATTAAAATTATATATGAGAAATGACTATAAGTAATAAAATAATTATAACATTTTTTTGAAAATTTGTTTTAAATTATTTTCTTAGTTAGAAATAACATTAATGAATAGATCTATTTCTTAATTTATTAAATTAAAAAAATGTTAAATAATATTATTAGTTATTATGGTAATTATTTAGTAGGAGAGAGATGCGAGAAATTTTGATGAGGATGATTATGATGTTGACACGTGTCATCTTAAAATATATTTTTATTATAGTAGAAAGAATAGTTTGTTATTTGGATTATAGTTGTTACTTTTAGTTATTAGTTGCTATCAGGTCAAATCAAAATTCAACAAAAAATATTATGAATTAAGTTCCTTGAAAAGAAAAAAGAAAATTAGACTAGACATCAGTTAACTTCGCAAACTATTAACTTTCTAGTTAATTATTGTTCCTTTGGTAGAATAAAAGAGGATGGTTGATAACAATAACTATTGAAAATGGCCCCAGGTTTACACTTCGCTTTGGGCCCAAAGCAATTAAGCATGCTCTGATCAATCACTTCACTTCTTGAATCTTTAACTCCAGTTAACACCTTATCAAGCCCTTATTAAACTTTTTTTGGTTTTTCAACATCATTATTATAATGTTACAACATATATATTAAATAGAGTTAAATTCATTTTACGTCCATAAAGTTTCATATAAATTACCATTTAAAACCAAAAGTTTAAAATTTTGCCATTTGAATTCAAAGGTTTCACTAAAATTACCATTTGAATCCATTTGACTGCACCTAACTAACACGGTTAACATTTTTCGTTACATTTTCAACATGAGATTTATTTTAGTAAAAAAAATTACAAAATGGAGAACTAACTCACGTGATGATTTTTATGTGTCCAACATCTTCGATTCTTCCTCGGTCCACAATTATAGAAGGATTTGATAATTGCAGTTATAATTTGACTCTATAATAGTCTTTTATGTTTTTGTCCTGTTAATGTATTTTGGTTGAGTGATCATGTTACTTTTGCCCATTTTATTAAACATAGATTTCTTTGGTTTAAGGTTGAATTATGGTTACGATAATTTGTCACACCCTCAAAATTCACGTGTGGAGTTTTATCGCGAGGCTTGTGAACAAACCAGGATCACAATCACTAGTTACTCAAAACGACACTATATGCCACATTTAAAAATAAAACCAATCAAAGTTCAAACTTTAAAATCTGCGGAAGCGTTTTGTAAATAAGACACTCAAATTGTATAAATGCAACACTGACAAAACACGCGTCAACCTAATATTTTAAACTCATAAATAAAATCCAAGTGTTATGACTTGAAATAAATTCTTAGAATGCATGTTGGACCCGTGATATGCTCCTAATGGCAACATGAGTTAACAACTTGAGAATAACATACTAAAAATGTCAACACAATGGTTGGTGAGTTCAAGAGTTTGTGTTAAACATAAACAATAATAATTGTAAAACATAAGTGCATTGAAATAGATAGTCTATATCCACAAGTAATAACCATAGTGATTTCATGATCGAAGCTAACTATGTTGCGTTTGTTGCCTCCCGTCATGACTTACCAGGTCGTGACGATGTTTGTGTTTAGGACAATATTGCACTGGTTTGACCTCGAGTTGCACAGGTGAGGCTTGTCAAACCAATAGTACTACCTAAGATTCCTACTAGTTACCATTATTAATGCTTTAAAAGTGTGAGGACTTTCAAGGTATAATGCACTATGTTAAAACTATACACAACTTATAATAATAAAGCTTTTGTAACAAGTATGCTATCTCCCCAAAAAGAGAGTGTATAAAAAGTGTGGGGCATGAACTCACTTGATCCGCAAAGAACAATATCAAAGAAAACCAATAATGGATGAAAAGACAACCCTTCAAATGTTACCTAGAACACACAAATACATAAGTACATGTACACATAAAGCTTAACAACTCTAAGTTAACCTAGTTGACCCGTTTGACCCGTTGGTGACATATTAGTTGAAATATTTTAAAATCAAGCATAACGAATTAACAAACATTGGTGACATATTAGTTGAAATATTTTTTAATCAAGCATAACAACTTAACATACATGAATATTGATAGGATCTCAGCATCTAGTTTGATCGATTCGAATGATTTCAGCAGCGGAATAGAGTACCAACTAGCACAATTCGAGCAAGAATACCAAAGATATTGTAATGAACAAAATTAGTTAGAGAGAGAAAGTTTCTGCAAAAAGAATATTTCATTCAATCACACGCTTTCGTGGTGGCAAAAAGTGTCACACATACAATCAGGTCAATCATCCCTTATATAGGAATGTCGTGGTGGAACATTCCTTATATAGGAGATATGACGTCTGCTGATGTCACTTGATAGTGACATCTAACAGAATTATTTAAACAACTGAAACACAACTACTGAAGATGTCAAAACAGCTGACATCTTCTTACAAAAATACTAAGTGTTATCAGTTACTACAACTACTGAAAAGAAACTACTGAAACTACAACGACCGAAGAACAAGCTCTTCAGTCGTTTTACAAAACTACTGAAAGTAAAAACATAAAACTATTGATATCACAACTACTGAAGAAGTACTCTTCAGCTGTTGTGACAAACTACTGAAACTTCAGCACTTGGTCTTCAGACTTGAACTTCAGACGTTTCATCAGTTGATGACTTCAGTAGATGTCATCAGCTGATGTCTTCAGTCTTTGTCTTCAGACTTTGTACATCAGTTGTTGATCTTCAGCACTTGTGGACTCTTCAGCTGTTGAACTTCAGTACTTGGTCTTCAGCTTCAGCACTTGTATTCTTCAGCTGTTGGACTTCAGCACTTTAGTCTTCAGCTTCAGCACTTGTGTTCTTCAGCTATTGGACTTCAGCACTTTAGTCTTCAGCTGTTGAAGTCTTCAGTACTTGATCTTCAGCTGTTGAAGTCTTCAGCACTTGTCGAACTGCTGATGAAGCCTTCAGCAGTTGTTGTGATATCATGTGGGACTTAGAGGTTTTCTGATCTTGGCTCATTGGTTCTTTTGGTCCAACAAATATCATACAAGTTATTCACGTGTATCACATCATCAACCCAAGTTCTACCTAAATCATCACACAACATTACATCATCATACAACTCATGCAAATCTCAACAACCAACATGTTTAACACAAATATAAATACATCACAACCAATAATTCATACCTGAAGTCTAATCATGCACTACATGCCACGTGAAGCCACTCACGACTTCACGCCCTAAACCCTGCCAATCCTACTAAGTAGGTGCCTCAAATTCACACACGCGTATGACAATCATAATCACATTCATCAATAAGGTTTATTCCAACCAACATACACAATAATGATCAATTACAATCCCAAACATGATTTCCTAATCACTAACCACAATTCAACATAATGTATGATCACCGATACTTAAACTCCTTACATGATTAATCAAGCATCAAAACAAGTCAATTAACATATTCCACCACATTAAACATCATCCATAGACATTCCAACATGATCCTAACATCATAAACATTCCCAAATAATCATATCTAAGGTTCTACAAAAATAAAGTTTCCCTTTTGGGAAAGATATCCCCAAAAGCTATCTAACATCCAATTCATTCATAAATTCATCAACTTTATGTCTAATAAAGTTTATAGCATTCAATCTAACATGCTAATCATCACTAAATCATCAAATTTCTCAATCAACATGCATAAAAGTTTCTACTTTTAGTAAGTTATGATCAACACATCGATTTCATGAATTTTCTTGCACAATCCAAGTAGACTAAGATCTAAACGTTGTATCCAACATCATGTCATCATCAAATCATGAATTTCAAGAACAAAAAGTTTCCTCTTAAGACAATGTATGAACTAAATGACCAATCCATGGATATCTTTCATAATCAACATTATTCAACATTCATACAACCTAACTAACATCATATTAACATCTAACAACCATCAATTTCATGTTTTCATTATCAATTACGAAATTAGGGTTCATAAAGAACAACCAACATAAAAAACTAATCAAAACTAACCTTTAGAGGTGTAGAAATCAAGAATTATGTTTGCAAAACAAATTGGAATGCTTGAACCAAGTCAAAATCCGAATTGTATGTGTGTTCTTGATTGAATTCGCAAAGGGTGGGAGTGTTTGGGATGCTTGAGGCCGAAAATAGGGTGGGGGTAGGGTTTGGGTTTAATTTTGTAAAGTTTTAGTTTTAAGATAATTTACAAGATAAACCATTTTTATTTGTATTTTATAAAAACTAATCTTTCTAACACTTTCAAATAATGTTAACTACAAAACACAAGAAATATTAACCAACAAGAATAATCATAAACATTTCCAATAAGTCACACCACACATGAAATATATATAACACGTTGTCATGCTATGGCGTAAAATCACGAAATAAATATTTAAAGTTCTGTAAATTCATGAATCACATAATCACAACTAATAATCAATATTTTTAATTAGATTATCATTATTTATTATAGATTATTATTATTAAGTCACCAACGTTCAACGAAAACTAGTGCGTGCTCACGACACATGTATGAAAAACCTAATGGAACTAATAGAGTTTGGTAACGAAAAATTAACAAATGTCATATAATTGATGTTTTATGATTATTAATTGTTCTTGTACTTTTATGATAATCTATATTTTTTGGTTTTGACTCAAATAATTTGTGTTATATGACTTGTTTGTTTATTTTTATATATTTTTGTTATACGTTTTTAGAGTTAAAAATAAATCAATTTTAGTTAGTTATCCTTATATTTTATTTTATCTAATAGAACGTACAAAGGTGTCTTTCTTGATAAAATTAAAGAAATGTTGACCAATCAATCCTAGTAAATTAAAATCGCAATGGTTGTCAAGTCGCTGGATCGGTTGACATCCGAGCGTGTTCTTGACGGAAAGAAACAAAACAAAAACCACGAGACAAACAAGATAATGAACAATAATAAATGGTTTCATTGATAAAAACTAATGACTACAAACTCGTTAAATATAAGAATCACGAATCTTGGCAAGGGGAGATCGAGCATGATCTCCCCTCTCATCCGGCAGCACCTAGGCCCGAGCACACTCCTTAACCCTTTCTACACAATGAAACTGGTATTTATAGGCCTCAGCCCATATCAGATACGACTGGGCCCATTCGTACGATTGGACCATGCGTATGGTTCAATCGTACGACTGGACCAATAGCATCTCTCAGTCGCACGACTGGTCCATTAGCATGACTCGGTCGTACGACTGAGTCTCATTCACATATGCTCCTGCGAATGACTCAGTTTCATGTTTTTACAACATATCAGGTGTATTACATTAAGCCTAGACTATTCGTCACGCCACGGACACACTATATATGACAATATATGCTCCAACAAATTATCCTTGGACGTTGCTTGCGAATAGTAGATAACACCTCTTACAATCTTCAGTCAATCTTTGCTTTGGTTTCCAATAGAATCAAACGAAAAATCATATTAGCCAATGTTGTTGATTCGTCAGGTTGCTACAGTATCCCTGAAAATGAATTTAGGCACAATTCCTTTCGTTTGCTTTGTAGAAAACCATCATAGCAGCAACATTCCCCATATGACTGATTTTTCCAGATAATAACATGAACAAATTTCCATTGCTCCAATCTTCACACATGCTAACCTGATTAACATTAACACCCATAGAAATTCCCCCTCAAATTCAGCATATCCCAATATATAAACATTGTGCTCTCCTGGCGTCTTCATATGGTGTATTGGGCAAAAAATAGAAGGTTACAATCCACAGCTGACAATCTCAAACAAATCAGCATGCACTCAGATTCATCATCAGAAACCAGCTCACATCATCACTTTCTGATTGCATCTTCAATTCTCTATACATGGATTCCCCCTAAGAATGAGAATCCTCTCCATGCGGATAAATATAACTTGATTGGCCGATAAATAGTCAGATGCTCCTGACTACCCCACACAATTAGCACCGACTGCTGACATCTTCTTTTCTCTCTTTCGTGTTCTAACTACATTTATCTATTCTGGAAGTCCAACGAATAATGGGGTATCCATCGAACTTATTTGACAAAAGAACCTCAGAATGAATGTGCTTTGCTCATCCTCAAATCTGGCAAGAGGCAGTTTGTAACACCCAGTTATTTATTTTGAAGCTGACGAAAGAAGAAAAAGAAATAAAGTCCAAAGTCGGGGGACCAAACTTACCAAAACGCGATAAACTTCAGAAGAGAAGGAGAATAAGAGGGGAGGGCAGCCCACACCCTCCCCATATCTCCAAAATTTTGCCACATAGAGGAAGAGAAGAGAGAAAGGGAGAAAAGAGAGAAAAGTTGGTTCGGGTGGATTCAAGTGAGTAAAATCGTTGTGTAGCGGGTCCAAACGGAGCTCTACTTCTTGGTGTGGTTTGTGTGAGTTCTAGGGCCCCTTTTTTATATGTTTTTGGTCGATTTTAGGGCTGGAACACATCTGAAAACCCGTTTTTGTATGTGTGTGTTGACCCATTTGTATGTGTTTGCGTGTGATGCGTTTGGAGTTTGTTTCCGGGCTTATGTGTGTTTGAATGGTGTTGTGGTATGCATTCCTAAGGTTTAGGATGGTTGATTTAGGCTGAGAAGAGGTTTGGAAGAGCTTAGAGGTCGAAAATGGCAAATTGGGTTCGGGAGTGAGTTGAATTCTACGCATTTAGGGCTATGCGACCGAATGGCATGCCAGTCGTGCGACTGAGGTCCACACGCATGCTAGTCGTGCGATTGAGATTCAATCGCATGTGAGTTGTGCGACTAGAGCCCATACGCCTGCCAGTCGTGTGACTGAAGGTCAATCACTTGGGGAGGCATGCGACTGAGAGATCATCTGCATTGAGTCCATCCGCATTAGTTCCATTTGCATGGGACTCATCCGCATTGAGTCCATCCGCATTAGGTCTATTCGCATGGGTGTTCATTCACATAGATGTTCATCCGTATTGGTCCATTCGCATGATGTTCAATTGCCTGGAAGGCCATTCCACTGAAGGGTGCCATACGCCCAAGTAGGGTTTGTGCACTCGGGGAAAACGTAGTTTATGTATTGACTTTCGGGGGAAAATGCAGATGTAAGTTTTGACATGGAAGGTTCCCGTAAGTTCATGTAAGATGACTTCTGAGATCTTAGAGGCTATGTTGGGCATGATGATGTTGCATGATTATGCATGATGTATGTTGTGTATGTATGATGTTGCCCTGTATGATGGTGATGACTGTGTATCTTATGTTCCTTGTTATGATGTATGTTTATCTTTCCTGTAGCCTTACGTTGAATGTTAATGAATAAAATGAAAGTATTATGTAACATAAAGTGAAAGATAATGAAAAAGGAACATGACGTAAGAATGCATGCATTAATAAATGATGAAAGTAAAGAAAGTCTTACAAGCCTTGTATGTCGGGACACACGATTAAAAGGTGTTAGCCCAACGTTGTGCGGTTTTGCTACCCCGGGAGGATGCACATTGGGGTCTTTCTTTGTGATTGACCATTTGTATAGAACCATTGCTACATACCCTAGGTACTGTGACCAGAGGTGCGATGCACCGTTATAGCTGGTCTATGATAGGCCTAGGTCTAGTACCAGGAATAACAGGGTATTGCACATGGCATTGGTACACCTAAACTCTACCCTAGGTACTATGACCAGAGGTGCGATGCACCATTATAGCTGGTCTATGATAGACCTAGGTCTAGTACCAGGAATAGCAGGGTAAAGTTTATGGTTGAAGGAAAGAAAAGATGTAATGATGAAAGAATGTGAATGTTAATAAACGTACGAATGAAAGAATGAAAGTATGAACGATTAATGAAGATAATAATGATATTATCTTTGTGTACATATGATGTATGATCGTATGAAAGTAAAGAATGGTTTTTAATGAAAGAAAAGTATGTTTTATTATAAAACTATAACTCACTCAGCAACACTGACTTTTATGTGTTTCCAGTTGGCAGGTAATGGTTGCTGAGGATGGCACGAGGCGGCTACTCAGCTCTTTTGGATGGCATTCTTTTATTTAATGTTTTTGCATTGTAATGCGAATGAATGATGTTTTGAAAAAGAACGCTTGTATTAACTTGGAAAAGCATTTATAATGATATGAAAAGTTATTCTTATGTTTCCGCTGCAATGTTTTATGAATGTTAAATGTAAAGTTAAATGTTTTATGTGCAATGATTTACCAGTTCTAAGCGTCTCGGGAACGGGGCCTTACAAGTTGGTATCAGAGCAAAAGTTTAAGTGAAATGGGTAAAATTTCAAAATAAACCTTAACTTAAATTGAGAATGGGACGGAAAGGGAAAGGATGGTATGTGGTTATGTGTTGTTTGTAGATTTAAATACTAATGTAGTCAGAACAGGTTATGCTTGGGGTATGAAGAGTAAAGTAAGTGGCTAATCATAACTGGCCACTGTAATTAGGGAGTTACTATACTTGACATAACTGAGCTGTTCCCTTGAATGACCGTGTTGGTGTTTGAATCTTTCAGTGTGCGTGTGAATGGCGGTGGTAGATCTTCGAAAGCCTCTCATGGAGGTGGTCGTGATGGGCTTGGCGGTGAGCCGCGACTTAAGAGAGGAAGGCCCAGAATGGAAAGTGGTTCATGAAGAACCCGAAACTCCTCATCGGAGGGTGGCGACGAGAGCACCAATCTGAGAGCCTCAGTAAAGGAGGCTGTTGTTGAAGAAGTCCATGAGGTCATGCAGAAAATCTTAATGTCTGTGGTGACTGAAGTCATCAAGGTTGTACGGAAAGGGGAAAGACAAGAGAGGAACAGGTCCGCGGGAGGACGAGAGCAACCAGAGCCTGAAACAGTTCTATCTGATGAAGAAGAAGAAGAGGAGGAGCCTGCGCCGGAGGCGGCATGAGGCTGTAATTATGTGGCGTTTCAACGGTGCAAGCCCCCTACTTTTGATGGTAACGGCACTGCTGCTGCTACTCACCGATGGGTGAGAGAAATGGAAGTCGTCTTAAATATTAGCGAGTGTCAGGAGGACCAGAAAGTAAAGTTTGCCGCCCATTCTTTTGTGGACTCGGATCTGTGCTGGTGGGACAATATAGTCCAAGCCGAGGGTAGCCAGGCCATTGGGAGAATGAGATGGTCTGAACTGAAGAAGTTGGTAATCGAAGAGTTCTGTCCTCATAGAGAAATGGATAAAGTTGAGAGAGAGTTCCTGCAGCTGGAGGTAGGAACCATGACACATCATCAGTACACCTCGAAGTTCAACGAAATGGCACGTCTGGTGCCGGATCAGGTGATACCTCTGTCTCGAAAGATCAAGAGGTACATTCAGGGTTTGCTAGCGGACATTCACAGGCACATGATCGCTGCCTGACCGAGCACGTTTAGGTCAGCGGGGGATTTGGCGGGGAGACTGTATGATGAGAGGGCTGTAGTGGTGGAGGCTGAAGGTAGCAGGGAGGGTGGAGGTGATCAAAATTGGCAGGGGAAGAGGTTTGGTCGGGGTGATGCCTCGATGAGTAACAAGAAGGCACGGGTGGATGACCGTCGTGTGGCCACATCGAGTGCCGGGTCAAAAAGGTGTGGCAAGTGTGGAAGGGAGCATGCGGAAGAATGTAGGATGAGATTAAATGGGTGCTTCAAATGTGGGAAGACGGGGCATATAACCAGGGACCGTCATGCGGTTTGGGGCTTTAACACTGGCGTGGAGGGCCACATAAGTAAGGATTGTAAGAAGCCGAGGGCTGAGGGTTCCGGGGCGAAGAAGACGGGGAGTGAAGGGCCAAGGGTGAGCGCTAGGGCATTCAATATGACATAGGAGGAAGCTAGGACGGACCTTGATGTTGTGTCCGGTACATTTCTAGTGAACCAAACTTTAGCTTCTGTGTTATTTGATTCGGGTGCCAGTAAAAGTTTTATTTCTGCTGCTTTCTGTGCTAAGCTGGCTGTTAGTAGTAGACGTGTTGATGCTCCCTTTGAAGGAGAAACTACCATAGGTAAGTCTACCAGGATTTATGAGATGATAGATAATTGTGATGCGGAACTAGAAGGTCATAAGTTTCCTGTTAGACCGTTCGTGATGACCATAGGTGGTTTCGATTTGGTTCTTGAGATGGATTGGTTGGCGGACTTCAAGGCGAACATTGTGTGTCGCAAGCAGATCATTCGTTTGACCGCGCCTGACGGGAGTTTGGTAACTGTTTATGGGGATCGGGTCACGACGATCCTGAAAGTAATCTCAATGGCGGTGGCGGGAAAGTGTATGAGGCGTGGATGTAGCGCCTACTTGGCTTATGTAAAGGATGTGGATACGCCAACACCACAACTATCTGATGTACCGGTTATGTGTGACTTTCCAGATGTGTTCTCAAAAGACTTACCAAGAGTGCCACCTGATAGAGAGATCAAATTCCAGACGGATCTGATCCGGGGTGCCCAACCTGTTGCCAAAGCACCGTATCGGTTGGCTCCGACGGAGATGAAAGAGTTGATGGAGCAGTTACAAGAGCTGCTTGATAAGGGGTTCATTAGACCGAGTATCTCTCCTTGGGGTGCTCCGGTCCTGTTTGTGAAGAAGAAAGACGGTAGTATGAGGATGTGTATTGACTACCGTGAGCTGAATAAGTTGACGGTGAAGAACCGATACCCCTTACCGAGAATAGATGATTTGTTCGATCAGCTTCAAGGTACCAGTTGGTTCAAGGATAGACCTTCGATCTGGCTATCATCAGCTGAAGGTGAAAGAGCAGGATGTCCTAAAACAGTTTTCGGCACACATTATGGTCACTATGAGTTTCTTGTCATGTCTTTTAGCTTGACTAATGCGGTAGCTGCTTTTATGGATCTGATGAATCGAGTGTGTCGGCCAATGTTGGATAAATCAATGATCGTGTTTATTGATGATATCCTGATTCATTCAAAGAATGAAGAGGAGCATGCCGGTCACATTTGGGAGGTTCTAAAGACGCTGAGGAAGGAGAAGTTGTATGCCAAGTTCTCCAAGTGTGCATTTTGGTCGCGCGAAGTTCAGTTTTTGGGTCATGTGGTATATCCTGACGAGATTATGGTGGACTCGGCAAAGGTGGAGGCAGTGACGCAATGGAAGTCTCCAAAGACGCCATCCGAGATTCGTAGCTTCTTGGGTTTGACAGGCTACTATAGAAGATTTCTCCAAGACTATTCTAAGATCGCTTCTCCACTAACTAAGTTGACCCGGAAGGATGTGAAGTTTATATGGGGTCAAGCTTAAGAGAAGGCGTTCGAAGAATTGAAGGCGAGGTTGACTCAAGCTCATGTTCAGTCATTACCTGATGGAAGTGAAGATCTGGTGGTTTATTCTGATGCTTCCTACTTAGTTTGGGTGTGTGTTAATGCAGAGAGGGAAGGTTATAGCCTATGCATCCCGATAGTTGAAGGTTCATGAGGTCAATTATCCTACTCATGACTTGGATCTAACATCCGTGGTCTTTGCACTAAAGATTTGGAGGCACTATCTTTACGGGACGAAGTGCACCATTTTCACTGACCACAAGAGCTTGAAGTACTTCTTTGAGCAGAAGGACCTAAACATGAGACATAGACGATGGTTGGAGATCATAAAAAATTATGATTGCGAGATCCATTACCATCCGGGCAAAGCCAACGTGGTAGCGGATCCTGAGTCGAAAAGAGAGACCCGAAGCGATTCGGGTGAAGGTGTATCAGCTAATCATGACCTCTGACGTGATGAAGCAAGTAAAGAGTTTCAAGATGAGGCATTGAAGGAAGATCATCTTAACTCGGAAAGAATGAGAGGTCTAGTTGCGGAATTGGGTGAAAACACACTTGGTGTTAAAACCTGATTTGGACGAGTGTGAATTCCTCGTTTTGGGGATCTACGCACGAGGATCATGGATGAGGCTCACAAGACTCGATACTCCATTCATCCAGGTGCCACAAAAATGTATCAAGACATGAAGAAATATTATTGGCGCCCGGGTATGAACGTGACGTAGTGGAGTATGTGAGTAAATGCCTTACTTGTTTACAGGTGAAGGCCGAGCATCAAAAGCCGTATGAGAAGATCCAACCTTTGGATATACCAGAATGGAAGTGGGAGCACATCACCATGGATTTCATTACGAAGATGCCGTGTACTCCGAAAAGGTATGATGCTATATGGGTGATTGTTGACCGCTTGATGAAGAGGGCTCACTTCTTACCGATCCTCGAGACATATTCATCTGAGAGGTTGGCAGATCTTTTCATTAAGGATATTGTAACTCGTCACGGTGTACCGGTGTCCATTGTGTCTGATCGTGACACCCGATTTACTTCCAAATCTGGAAGAAATTCCATGACGCCATAGGGACGAGGTTACATATTAGCACGGCTTATCATCCCCAGACTGATGGTCAGTCAAAGAGGACCATTCAGACATTGGAGGACATGCTTCAGGCATGTGTTATCATTTTTGGGGGAAGTTGGGATGACCACTTACCATTAGCTAAATTCTCATACAACAATAGTTATCATGCCAGCATTGGTATGCCACCTTATGAGATGTTATATGGTAGGAGATGCAGAACACCCATCTGTTAGGGTGACATTGGTCAGAAGGAGTTAGGGAGCGTCGAGGTAATCGAGGCTACGACTGAGAAGCTTGAAAAGATCAAGGCCTTCATGAAGGCAACTAAAGATAGACAGAAGTCGTATGCTGATAAACGGCGCAGACTGATTGAGTTCCAGGTGGGTGACCGGGTTATGTTGAAGGTCTCACCTTGGAAGGGCATTATCCGATTCAGGAAGCGGGGCAAGTTGAGCCCAAGGTATATAGGACCTTTCCGACTCATTGCTCGAGTAGGAGAGGTGGCCTATATACTGGAGTTACCAGATGAGTTAAGTGGAATTCATCCGACATTCCATGTATCTCATTTGAGAAAGTGCTTGGCAGATGAAGATATGATTGTTCCACTGGAGGATATCGAAGTAGACGAATGGCTAAATTATGTGGAGTAACCAGTGGCAATCATCGATCGAAAAGAGAAGAGGCTGAGAAATAAAGTGGTTCCTCTTATGCGTGTACAATGGAAGCACAGAAAGGGATCCGAGTCTACGTGGGAGACTGAAGAAGAAATGAGGCGGCATTACCCACGTTGTTCAAGGAATAACAGGTTTCGGGGACGAAACCTATATAAAGGGGGTGGACTTGTAACACCCAGTTATTTATTTTAAAGCCGACGAAAGAAGAAAAAGAATTAAAGTCCAAAGTCGGGGGACCAAACTTGCCAAAAAGTGAGAAATTTCAGAAGAGAAGGAGAATAAGTGGGGAGGGCAGCCCACACTCTCCCCACATCTCCAAATTTGGCCACATAGAGGAAGAGAAGAGGGAAAGGGAGAAAAGAGAGAAAAGTTGGTTCGAGTGGATTCAAGTGAGCAAAATCGTCGTGTAGCGGGTCCAAATGAAGCTCTACTTCTCGGTGTGGTTTGTATGAGTTCTAGGACCACTCTTTTAAACATTTTTGGTCGATTTTAGGGCTGGAACACATCTAAAAACCCGTTTTTGTATATGTGTGTGTTGACCCATTTGTACGTGTTTGCATGTGATGCGTTTGGAGTTTGTTTCTGGGCTTGTGTATGCTTGAATGGTGTTGTGGTATGCATTCCTAAGGTGTAGGATGGTTGATTTAGGCTTAGAAGAGGTTTGGAAGAGCTTAGAGGTCGAAAATGGCAGATTGGGTTCGGGAGTGAGCTGAATTCTACGCAGTTAGGGCTATGCGACCGAATAGCGTGCCAGTCGTGCAACTGAGGTCCACACGCAATCGCATGTGAGTCGTGCGACTGGAGCCCATACGCCTGCCAGTCGTGCGACTGAAGGTCAATCGCTTGGGGAGGCATGCGACTGAGAGTTCATCCGTATTAAGTCCATCCACATTAGTTCCATTCGCATGGGACTCATCCGCATTGAGTCAATCCGCATTAGTTCCATTTGCATGGGACTCATCCGCATTGGGTCCATCCGCATTAGGTCCATTCGCATGGGTGTTCATTCGCATAGATGTTCATCCGCATTGGTCTATTCGCATGATGTTCAGTCACCTGGAAGGCCATGCGACTGAAGGGTGCCCATTTGCCCAAGTAAGGTTTGTGCACTCGGGGAAAACGTAGTTTATGTATTGACTTTCAGGGAAAATGCAGATATAAGTTTTGACATGGGAGGTGCCCGTAATTCATGTAAGATGACTTTTGCGATCTTAGAGGCTGTGTTGGGCAAGATGATGTTGCATGACTATGCATGATGTATGTTGTGATGTATGATGGTGCCATGTATGATGGTGATGACTATGTATGTTATGTTTCTTGCTATGATGTATGTTTATCTTTCCCGTAGCCTTACGTTGAATGTTAATGAATGAAATGAAAGTATTATGTAACGTAAAGTGAAAGATAATGAAAGAGGAACATGAAGTAACAATGCATGCATTAATAAATGATGATAGTAAAGAAAGTCTTGCAAGCCTTGTATGTCGGGACACACCATTAAAAGGTGTTAGCCTAACGGTGTGCGGGTGTGCTACCCCGAGAGGTTGCATATTAGGGTCTTTCTTTGTGATTGACCATTTGTATAGAACCATTGTTGCATACCCTAGGTACTGTGACCAGAGGTGCGATGCACTGTTATAGCTGGTCTATGATAGGCCTAGGTCTAGTAACAGGAATAACAGGGTATTGCACATGGCATTGGTACACCTAAACTCTACCCTAGGTATTGTGACCAGAGGTGCGATGCACCATTATAGCTGGTTTATGATAGACCTAGGTCTAGTACCAGGAATAGCAGGGTAAAGTTTATGGTTGAAGGAAAGAAAAGATGTAATGATGAAAAATTGCGAATGTTAATAAACGTACGAATGAAAGAATGAATGATTAATAAAGATAATAATGATATTATCTTTGTGTATGTATGATGTATGATCGTATGAAAATAAAGAACGTTTTAATGAAAGAAAAGTATTTTTTATTATAAAACTAGAACTCACTCAGCAACACTGACTTTTATGTGTTTTCAGTTGGCAGGTAATGGTTGCTGAGGATGGCACGAGGCGGCTACTCAGCTCTTTTGGATGGCATTCTTTTATTTAATGTTTTTGCATTGTAATGCGAATGAACGATGTTTTGAAAAAGAACGCTTGTATTAACTTGGAAAAGCATTTATAATGATATGAAAAGTTATTCTTATATTTCCGCTGCAATGTTTTATGAATGTTAAATGTAAAGTTAAATGTTTTATGTGCAATGATTTACCAGCTGTTAGCGTCTCGGGAACGGGGTCTTTCAAGTTCCAGACCTTTTTTTTATCTGGAACACCATTCATTCGTATGACGTGGAGGACAAATATCACATTCGTGTGAATGGATGATACGAATGATATACTCGTGCGACTGGTCATAAGACTGGTCTAGTAGCATGACGTTGACATAAGACTGGTCCAGTAGCATGTCTAAACATAAAACTGGTCCAGTAGCATGACTGAACATAAGACTAGTCCAGTCGCACGACTGGACATAAGACTGGTCCAGTCGCATGGTCCAGTCGTACGAATGGTCCATTAGCATGGTCCAGTCGCATGAGCGGATCTGCATGCAGATTTTCAGATCTTCAGCCGTCATGGCTGCCAAAAACCCTAATCTGATGAATTTTACATGAACCGAAACAAAACAGACATCATAAGATTCGCAAGGGTGATCAGAGCGTGGTTCCGAGTTTGATTTTAACCAAGAAACAACACACGTAACAAGATTTGAGTAAAACACAAAGAACACGAAGTGGGTTTAACATCAAAGAACATGAAATAGATCCAAAAATCAAGAGCTCGAGTTGCTAGAATGATTGTTAGATCATTCTAGCAGTAACCTGCTCTGATACTAATTGTTAAGTCGCTGGATCGGTTGACATCCGACCTTTTTCGTGAAGAAAGGAAACAAAACCAAAACCAAGAGACAAACAAGATAACAAACAATAATAAAATGGTTTCATTGATATAACCTAATGATTACAAGCTCATTAAACATAAGAATCACGACTCTTGGCAAGGGGAGATCGAGCATGATCTCCCATCTCATCCGGTAGCACCTAGGCCCAGGGCACACTCCTTAACCCTTTCTACACAATGAAACTGGTATTTATAGGCCTCAGCTCATATCAAATGCGACTGGGCCCATTCGTACGATTGGACCATGGGTATGGTTCAATCGTACGACTGACCCAATAGCATCTCAGTCGCAAGACTGGTCCATTAGCATTACTCATTCGTACGACCGAGTCTCATTAGCATATGTTCCTGCGAATAACTCAGTTTTATGTGTTTACAACATATCAGGTGTATTACATTAAGCCTAGACTATTCGTCAAGCGACGGACACACTATATGTGACAATATATGCTCCAACAATCGTGATTATGAAAATAGACTAACACCTAAAACTTCTCACGTAGGTTTGATTTTTTATTTTGTAATTGTTTTGACTATAATACTCCTGATGCAGGAAACTTAACAACGTTAATGGGGAGTAGTTAAGTGGTTTCAAATGACAATTTTTGTGAAACTTTTGGATATAAATGATAAAATTTAAACTTTTGGATTCAAATGATAATTTACATGAAACATCAAAGATGTAAAATACATTTAATTCTATTAAATAATGAATTACTTTTTAGTAAATCAATCTTTTGTTTGCTCTTTTGTTACACCATTTTCCTTACTTAAAGTGATTTTCCTTGTGAATATCAAGAGAACTTGCCGTCGTTTCTAGATCTTGTCTTTGCAACTCCTGATTCTATAAACAACAATAATGCAGTTAGATTGTATTTTGATGATTAAGATGGGGAGAACAACACTGCAATTAAGAAAGGACTAAATTTGCAATAAGCTCTTTAAAAATATGTATAATTTATCTTACACTTTTGTATAACTACATCGTATATGACTGACTCTCTTGTAGGCTTGAATGGAGTTGTTTAGCTTAATTTCTTTTGTTGGTCTTGGATTGCCTCCTAGCCTTGGGAGTATTGAACCATTTATCAATGACTGATACCAAGTTTCTTGCGGGAAGTCGTTTGGCGAGTTCGATCTTGTAGCAACAACATCATCATAACCTCTACTCTCCACAAAATGTTGTTCAATTCATTTCTCTTATCACTATAAGTTTGCATACAATCTTTGAATATGATGTAGTAAAAAGAAAAAGATAAAATAATTGAACATGTTGATTCAACAAGAATACCAGGAACAACTCTTCTAACTATCTTTGATTCACAAAGAATGTCGATAATCAGGATATCACACTAACACAACACACTGTGATAAAGAGAAAAAATATTTTATAAAACTTCAAAAAGTAAAATTTTTAATAAAATAATCCGTTTTTGGGCCGAAACGATGACCCAAACCGCCTACGGTGTTTGTGAAAACGTGGCCCTCATTCTAGTGGTTGTTTTGACCGATCACAGGCCCAAAACGGAGACGTATAGCCCAAGTTATGACTATTTCAGTGAATCTTTTTTACAAGCAATATTGGAATTCTAAAAATACAATAACTTACTCATCCACACTTAGGCACACACCGATCTATCGCTACTTTTATTTTATGCCAATTAGTAGTCTTCATCAAGCTATCAAGATTTAAATAGCGCTATAAAACAAAGTTGATTATTAGAAAACACTTAAAATTATGAAACTGAAATACATAAAACATTACATTGTATACTAAATTACCTTAAGGGACGACCTTCCACGTTGGATGGTGGAAACAATAATGTCTTTCCACCTAGTTGGAGAGCTTCCTTTTAAACATTGAACCATTTCTAACAATCTTGAATAAATTATCGACCAGACTATATATGACGGGGAAGTGGCCTTTTCCTATTGTATTCAAATGCCTTTATAAATTTAAAATTTTCCCCTCTCTAGTTGTCTTAATAATGAGGATATTTGTGATCAAATTCTGTCTTTGCCTTCCCATCAAGTGGATGACGTATCATAACATCCGTTGAGCATACAGTATTATGGCAAAGCATATATTTTGTGATGAATTTCCAACTACATATTTGTCGCAGATGAGGAGTTAATGGAAAGTACCACAACACTTTTTTTGGTAGTTTCTTCTCCTTCGTGTGTTTATCAAACCATATACTTTCTTTACAAACTAGACAATTGTGCTTATCAACATTCTTCATCCAAGTAAGAGAAAAATTGTTCCATTCTTTTTCAGCTTCTTTTTAGCTTCATAGTGTGAGGAGGGAATGCGATTTTGTTTTATTAATACAACTCTTAAAAGCTCTAAGATTTGGGTACAAGAACTATTTGTCCAGTTGTTAATATGCAACATTTTTGTAAGAAAGTTTAAAGACATCCAACTACAATTGACGTATAACTCGGTATTAAGATCCTCAAACAATGCATCAAATTCTGTTACATCTTCATATGCATTTTCTTCATTTGTATCTTGATCAACCATTTGTTATGAAATGCATCGAACATCTCATTGCTAGTTACTGAAGTATGTGTTTCTGGAAAGAAAAATGATACACTCTCTGCATCAAGTGTTTGCTCCTCACCGTGATAAGTTCATAAACCACAATGTCATGAAACCCCAAACAAGACTATGTGGTTATAATCTTCGAACAATTATGTTAATACCTATTAAAAATCTCTATAAAGCTATTAACACCAGCTTACAAAGCTGAATACTTCCAGTTTCTTCTTTAGTTTCAACTCTTATTTATTTTCATTATTGTTCATATATCATTAACAATCATATCAACTAAGAAACTATGTTAACTTGAATAAACCCTACACCAAATTAGGGAATGAACAAGTAAAGTAACATTGGTGTAAATGTCAAACAAATTAAAAAGATGAACATGCATGTACAACTTTCAAGACCCATTCAAATTGAAAATACCGACAAGAAGTACTATGATTATGTTGTATGAAAATTTGGGATAAATCAAGTTAAAAAACAAGTACCGTTATAGCCAAAAATCAAGTTCAAATGAAACCTATATCGATTACTTACAAACTTAACAACAACAAACACAAATTAAGTTCAAAACTAGCACCATTGCCAAAAATTATGTTCAAAAGCAACAACAATCAATTAAAATTAAATATCACTGAGTCACAATTCCTCCAAAATCTCTCAATTCCATACAAAACCCTAACATCATTAAACACAAATAAAGTCAAACCTAACAGAACTAAAATCATTGCTTGAAATGTTCTCGAGTGTTCTTACTTGTTATTCATTGCTTTACTGTCTAGTTTCCTATTTCATGTAGTTAGTGTGTTTAGTTGATAATCTTCAAATGTTAACCTGTTGTTTGAACCACAACCTATCCTACAACTAGGCCTATCACTTCTTTCGTAGCAATATGACAAACTAATCTAGTATGGTCTAACACCCTACGTTTTGTTTTGATCAACTATGTTTTCTTCGATCTTGCATATGGATGGCTAGAAAATATATTTTCTTTTGATTTTGATCAGATTACCCTTACTTGTGTCTTACTTTTAGTTTGTTTAAAAGACAAGAGAAACCCAATAGGTAAGTGGTGAGTTACGACAAAGAATCGATGACCCCTATAAACATTCTTCAGCAGATCCACTCGTTCGCTATGAAGAGGGCAACGATTTTTAGGTGGTGATGGCTACAGACCTGTGGTGTTGGTTTGTGTTAATATAAAGAAGGGGAGGGGGATTAGGTACGTTGTGGGTGGGCCTTACTTTGTTATTTAGTTCATTTGTATTATTCTTTAAAAGAATGGGGTGGGCCAAAATAAATTATAACCTTTAATATCTACATATTATGATGTATGTTGTTTTATATATATGTATCATTTATAGGTATTGAATTCATCAAATAAAGAGTGACTATTGAGTTGTTCAAGCTAATTAGCTGCATAAGTTAATTTTATGACAACAAATTAATACTTGTATACTTTTTTTTTAAATGCTACTAAACAACATCTGTTTAATCCACCTAGTACCCTATTGTGAAGATCAAACTCCCATATTCGGGACAGAGGTGGGAACCAATACCGCTAAGAAGAAGCCCTTCAATTAATGCTTGTTTACATTGATTAGATAAGAATGTTATACATAGATTAGAATAAGAATGTTATCTATACCAATCAACATGTTAAATAAAGGTGAATAGTGTGTGTATCATTAAGAGTGAGCGGATCTATAACTTGTTTCAATGACTTCATACATAATACTCTCGTAACTGATAAGGAATTTCATTCCAAACCGATAATTTGTGAAGTCAATACATAAGCGGATGAGAAGTAAGACGAAAACGGAGTTAGGAACTATGTGTGAAATCAAGTAAACATTGGTGCGTGACATGTCAACTTTTAATAAAACACATCATGTACAAACTAATCTAACAACCAGGAAGCACATATATTTAGTATGAGTACAAACAAACATATGCAACAAAAATCTCTCGTATATTAGGATCTCAAAAGAATAAAATACGGGTAAACCTTACTAGAGTATACAAATGCTACTATCAATAATACGAGTGAGAATATTTAATGTATCATGGCAAGTGTGTCACTCATGAAACATGAGTAGCTTTGTCAATTATTTGCATTAAAGATATTAAAACATTAATTAAGATTATGGTGGCGTATAAGCGTACTTCCTTAACCCAACGGTTATAGGTTTAAATCAAACTAAGCGTAAGTGTAATGATTTTAAGAGTAATTACGTATCGAGTGAATAGTGGTAATTAATGGGCCATTTTTTGTGCTAAGTATAAACTATTTTATCTGAAAGTTGTTTATAATGTCTATTTTTTTAGTTATTAATATGGAACTTGTTTAGTTGTTAGATTCATTTAAAATCGTATAAATCTGATTGATTTGATGATAAAAATTTATCACCGAAAAGGATTTGAAAGTGCATTACTGCATTTTCCTTCTATTATTTCAGAATGAATGTTAATATACTTTTAATCTACTTCATTACCTTATATTTCTAAAATTTAAACATTTAATCTTTAATTGTTCATTTATTATAAGAACAAAACACTTTAATTTCTAAGCGTTCATTTGAACTCACAATTCATTTACTTTCTGTTAAAACATTCACATTAGTTTTTTATTTCTGTCATAATCTATACTACTATATAATACATCTTTTTGAATAAAGATGTAATTTTGTCAAAAATACAAGTTTTAAAGTAACATATACAAATGAGTGCATCAGATTTACAAGGGATAGAATAAGGATTTGATTAAAATTTTAAGACACTTTAGGGGTAATATGGTAAATTTATCCATTAAATTTTATAAAACTTGACATTTTTACCCTTATCTCTTTCATGTATTTAATAAACATTATTAATATATTATTTAATAATATAATATTATTTAATTCACTTCATTAAATTTTATTTTATTTATGATACTATAAATTGACATTTAAATTTAAATTTATTAATTATATTTTATAACTAAATAATATTTTAATCAACTATATTATTTTATTTAAATATTTAAGCATATAAATTATATAAATCTTCATATTTATAATAACTATAATACTAATATTTTTCTAGAGCATATTATTATAAGTTTAATAATTTTAATATTTATCTATATCTTTTATAATAAAGTGAAAGAAGGATAGAATGATAATTTACATATGGATTAAGAAACACATATGAAAAGTAATGCTTAAATTTCAAACAACTAATTATTTTATTTTATTTATATCCTTACAATAAAGTATAATATATGATTGCTTATAATACAAATATTAAAACATATACACGTGGTCAAATAAAATTCGTCATTTACTTTCAATGTCGTTTATATATTGTGATTGAGCACTAATCTATTTTCTCATTTCCTTTATCAGTTGTTAAAAACTCAATAACAATCAAAATGGTAATTTGTGGTGATAAATTATCCATTAACTTTCTTCGGTATATGCTAATCACCACCAAAAGCTAACTCCGATGATCATAAAACTCTAACATATATTCATAAAATAAACCCCCGTAAAATCTAGGTAATAAGTGATTTTCGACCATAAATACCACCCATGCTTTCACTATTTTTGTTGGGATAATATAATTGTCTTAAAGACTTTTGTATTATACGTAATTGTTTTCTTTTATTCAATTTTTCAATAATTATATTTTGATTTTTTAATTTACGTCATAACGCACCGAGCCAATACTGACTAAAATCAAATTCTCAAAAAATCATGCAACAACCGTACCGCTGCAACGCGCGGGTATTTCCAACTAGTAATTAAAATAAAATTATTATTTTTCCTATCTTTATTTCAATTAAATAATATTTTAATTAAATAATATTTTCATTTCAATTGTCTTTATCTCTCTATATATATCTGTATGTATGTATAAATAGAGATAGAAATGATGAAAAGATATAAGGTATAAGGTATAAGATATAGGTATAAGGTATAAGTTATAACATACTTCTTTAGTAAACCAAAGATGGTGTCGTCTGTCAGGGCTTTCGGCCGGGTCAAGTCCAATCAAAATAAGTGTTATATCATGGATTCATGGGTTGGGCTAACAGGCTCTTATCGAATGATTTCTAATTTGGTCATCTCAAATTTTTTTCGGCCCACAATGACATTTTAATTAAAAACTTTAGTGTATTATAACACCATTCTTATTATTTTTTGCTACAGAAAACAGTAAACTAAGTAGGATATATTTAGCAGAGTTAGGAAACTACGTATTAATTAAAAGAAAATTATTTTAAATGAAGTTCTATTTGTAGTTTTTCAATGCCAAATGTTGAATGAAACTCACCAACCCAACCCTTACTAATGTTCCTTCTTTATCTTCAGGGTCAATAACAGATAGAGAGCACTAGAGGTAGCGAGGTGATAGAAAAGAGCACTAGAAGCAATGCAGAGGTGAAAATGCACCAGTGTAGTAGAATATGAGGTGAAGGAACCACCCTTCAAGAAAGCAATAGTGAAAGGGGAGGAGGGGAAGGAGAAGTCTTAGGTGATAAATGCCTAAAGATAGGTTTTACATGATTAAGTTTTTTTTATATTTTTAAGTAGAATGATCATATGATATTGACTCAATCGGTTTTTATTGAATCTGGCTAGTAAAATATATCAACTTCTTTTGTAAATATGAAGACCCTTTATGCTATTTTAGAAATAAATAAATAAATAAACATGCAATGTGAAGATAACAAATGATCATCTTTGTAATAAACGCATCACTTATCACTTATAAATGATATAGGATCACTTACAAAACTTATTGTTAGACATGAATCTTAAAGATAACTAGGATTGTTTTAACTAGTTTTTATTTTAGTACAATTTTTATCTTATGTATTGCTTATAAAAGGCTGACACTCAAATGGCTTACTACGAATAGAAAAGAAATTTTGATATGCATGAAGAGGGTAAATCAGAAATTCAGTGTCCATTGCTACGCATGAAGACTCATTGCTACTATTGAGTAATATTAGTTGAAGATGTTAGTTGATACTCTTGAAACTTGATCTAGGTGATTGAGTACAAGGCGAGTACTTAGTATTCTGAAAGATGTCGAGGTGATTTTCTTTAACTTTATCAGCCTTGCTTAGAATGGGTCAAACTCAAAACCACTCGATCCAGTCCAACTTGATTGAACATCTTTAGAGTATTAAAGATTGAACATCACGTTTCGCAATACTTTAGTATTTAAAAATGTATCGTTTTGATTTTTATTTATATTCATATATTATACATATTTGTAAACTTATGATATTTGACATATATAAAATTTTATGAAAACTAAATGTTTTTAATTACCATATCCAAATACTCCTTGAGCATTCCTTGCCAGGGTATTTGTTGTAGGAACCGTTAATTTCCAACATTTGTGACTCTCCAATTGACCGAATTGAGGGCCTAGCAACTTCTAGACCCGTAACTGATGGTTTCTACTAATATAATCATCCACAACCGACAAGCCAACCAACATACTCTTTCATAATTAGTTATAATGTTTCTAAGTGTTGTTTTCCACCTTGTAGATCAAACCAGGAGGGAACATGTCACATTAGAGGTGAATGATCAGAGGTGTACTCTAATCACTACGATGAGCTGGTCCCTTGTGGTACCTGCTACCACAACTATGCGGTAGAAGGAAGAAACCTAAATCGACCTTTTTTCTTTTTCAAAGAAAAAAGCATTAAAAGGATGATCTTTGGTCAAACTTCAGTACACGAATTCAAAACAAAACCTGCATACTCTTTGAAGTTTATTTTGTCTTATTCAATTAAAGATTTTAGAGTATCATATTATACGTTTCAAAAGAGTCAAGAAAACTTACAACCTAGAGCTTGGATCGCTGATACATAAATGAGGGGTTTTAAGTGGATCACTATAATATTATGATCATGAGCAAAATGAATAGGAGGGGAAGCTCTCAATTGTAATCTAGCTAAACTTTTTTTAAACTTTTATTAACAATCATGATACATGTTTAACTAATTCTTTTTACTTTACTAGTTTTATAGGGGATCCTTCCTTTTGCTTCTTCGCCTACGAGGTATTAGGAGTCTTTTCATGCTCTCTTCAGTCTTCCCCTCTCAAAGGTAAGTATCACATTACTAGAATCAACACACTCCTAGAGTACAAATTAAAATTGATCATCATAAATATCCTTTTGATTGTAGTTATCTAGATATTTGGAATACGATCACCCTTTTTGACTAATTTGGTTTGCAAATGCCTTAGGATTTTTGCTTTCTAACCAACCGAAATGATTTCTGTTTCAATGATAAGAACATGTGGATTCATTCTCTCATCCACATATTGCTTTCCGCAATTGATGGTATCCCCTTATTTAAACAACTTTCTATTTTCAAATTGCTTTTACATGAAAATAAAAGATGCATGTGCTTTTTTTCCCTTGAGGATTGTAAATAAAGCTATACTATCAAGACATCAACACTCTTTTGGACTCAATTATAAGATATCGACAAAACATATCCCGAAAATGACTCATATTTGATCCTTTTTACTACAAATTCTATGTTCAAGTACTAGAGTTTTCTTAGATATGGAAACTTTTTGGATTCCTTCATCCTTTTCACATTTTCGGATGTGAAATCTTAGCCACTACCGGCCCACTAATGACACGAATGATTCCACGTAACTCATGTTAATTGAATTGGTTGACGTCTTTAGTTGCGTATTAAATTTGATACTTTGCAAGGCCGGCCCAAGAGAGGATCATGAACGGTGATCTTTATAAAATAGCACGTAACCCAAAATTTAAAAAATTATATTATAATATATTAAAAGAATCATATATATAATCGACTCTTTACACATTTTAAATTAGCTCTTTACTCACTTTAACTTAACATATTTTACACAAATATATTTTAACTAAACTATTTAACACATTTAATTAACTCATCACACAAAAACAATTTAAAACCTTTTTTAATTTATTGTATTTGAGACCCATTTTCTAGTTCATCCTGAAACCCTAAATCTTCAGCAAAGCTTTATGCAAGTGCATTTAAAACATGTGCTCAGTAGGCTTTTTACTCAAAACCACATCTTTGAAAAGATAGCTAATCTTATAATTAATATATTAATTCAACTAAATTATTCTATATATTGTCTTTTCTTAATAAGTTTATATTTAGTATTTCAAAGGTTTCTTTTTCCTTTTCTTTCTTCATGATTAGTTACATATAAAATCTAACTGTTTGTTAATTTTTTTCTTAAGATGGACTGTTTTTTAATTAACATATTATCATATAAAAATACTAGAGTAAGAAATAGTTTAATGTAAAAAGTATAAGAAGTTATTTAACTATCAATTTTTTCTAATTTATAATTGAGATTAATTTGTAAGAAAAAATATAATTAGAGAATATTTTAGGCATATTTTTTTGTTATATTTTTCAAGTTCTTTCACTTTTTTATAACGTCATAACTTTTTGCACACAAAATATTTTCTTTTATAAAAGTTACACCATATACCTATATATAAAACGAATTAGGCAAATACCAAATCGGCTATGAAGTGTAAAGATTCTTGATTCATAATTAATGTACTGCCTGTAATATAAGTAACACATTTTGGACATATTGGTTGTAGATGATATGAAAAATTATACAATTAAGCATGTATATAAACAACAATCTAGATATAAGTGACCTCATTAGAAAGTTTTTACTCGGGCAATGAAAAGCAAATTCGTGAACTTCTCGTAGGTAAAACAGACAATACTGATGATACAAGGGTCTAGATGTTACAGTTGAATTGGGTCACATCTATGGGCGCCATCTTCATCACACTTCTCATATCTATGCTACAGTTATATATAACATATTTTAAAATAAAAACAATTTTTATATATTGTTTGGCACTAACTAAACAAATAGAATTCGGTAACCAAGTATAAATCGATTGAATTACATTAAAAGAATTGAAAATGTAATGAAGTTTGTTTTCTTTACTAAACAACGGGATCTATCACGCAATGTGATTCTGAAGAAAATTTTCAAAATCCTATAATGTCACTTTTTAAACAATCTTCAAGATCCTACTTTGTATTTGTAATTTTTCCTGCTAGTCACTTGCTAGTCTACTTTCTACACTATATTCTCAGTTGCTCAAAAATATTAATTCGCATGTGGATTACCCCAGCAAAGTTATTACCCTGCGTGAGTCGGTCATCTCTTAATTAATTTTGTGGCACTTGATGTTTATTCCGGTCAAATGGTGTAGGTTTAAATCTCACAAAGTGGATGCTAGTTGGATATTAAAAGGAAAAACCTGATGTTGAAAAGAAAATTTTTGAAATCAATATTTTACCCGTCTAAATTAATTTGTTTCTAAAAAATCATTCATAGAAAGTTAGAAAGGTAAATTTTCTTAGCTTGAGATTTTCAATCAAGATTTGTGCGCTTCAAAATCTTCACAACGCACACAGTCATCATGTTATGCATCACGTATTCGAATGAGCATATTTCATATCGTGAAGTTATAGTAAAATAGCATCTAATTTAAAAAACTAAAAAACATTTTTGGCTTAGCATGTGTTTTTTATTGTTTTCTAGAAAAGGGTATTTTAGTTATCATTTTCTTAAAATATCTTACATTATGTGTCGATTATTTTTTTATCAATTGTTATATATATATGTATATATATATGTATATATGTGTATATATATATATATATGTATATATATATGTATATATATGTATATATATGTGTGTGTATATATATATATGTATGTATATATATATATATATATATATATATATGTATATATATATATGTATATATATATATATATATATATATATATATATATTATAGAGGAGAGATCTTAAGAAAACCAAATAGTTTTAAAAAAACCAAAAAAACCACATTCAACCAATCACATAATTTCTTTATTTGGTGCTTTTATTAAATTAGAAAGGGTACATTAGTAAATTAACATATATTTAATTATGGTAATTTATTATTTTCTAATCAAAATCTCATGTTTTTAGGTTGACTAAATCAAAAAAATAAATCCTTTATTAACCCAGAAATGGATCTGGTACATTGTAACACCCGGTTATTTATGTATTTTGAAGCCGACGAACGAAGAAAAAAAAAGAGAAATAAAGTCCAAAGTCGAGAGATCAAACTCGCCAACAACAAAAAGTTGGGGAAGTGGGAGTATTTAAGGGACATGGCAACCCTTTACCTTCTCCCCACACCAATATTTCAGCCAAGAAAAGAGAAAAGAAGAGAGAAATGAAGAAAAGAGGAAAAAGTGTTGGTTCGAGTAGCCAAAATCGTCGAGAAGCGAGTCAAATCGAAGCTCTACTCGTTGTGGTCGTTTGTGTGAGTTCTAGGACCCCTACTTTAAATGTTTTGGAATGATTTGGGGCTGGAAAGCATCTAAAAAATCAGGTTTTTGTGTGTGTGCATGTTTGACCCGTTTGTGTATGTGTATGTGTGTGTATGATGCGTATGAGCCTTGTTTGCGAGCTTGTGTGTGCTTGAATGGTGTTGTGGTATGCTTCTCTAAGGCTTAGGATGGTCGATTTAGGCTTAGAATGAGTTTAGATGAGTTTGGAGGTCGAAAAGGGCAGTTTGCGTTCGGCTGGAACTGCATTCTGCATCAGCTAGGGCTAGGCGACCGACTGGAGTGCGATTGGGGGCCATACGGCCGAATGAGGTGGGTTTGGGGTCCATTGGCACGATTGGGGTCCATTCGCATGATTGAAGTGCCAGTCGCATGGAGGTCATGCGATTGAAGGTCCAGTCGCATGAGTGCTCATCCGCATTAGTTCCATTCGCATGAGGTCCATCCGTATTAGTTCATTCGCATGATTGGGTGTTCATTCGCATGAGTGTTCATCCGCATTGGTTCATTCACATGATGCTCAGTCGCATGGATGCCATGTGACTGAAGGGTGTCCATACGCTTGAATAGGGCTGTTGCACCCGAGGAGAAGTGTAGTTTAACTTCTGACTTTCGGGGGAAAGTGCAGATGTAAGTTTTGATGTAAAGGTTCCCGTAAGTTCATGTAAGATGATGATTGAGGCCTTAGAGAGCATGTTGGGCATGATGATGATGATGATGCACGTTTATGCATGTTATGTATGTATGATGTTGCCTTGTATGTTGTGATGACTGTGTATGTTATGTTCCTTATTATGATGTATGTTTATCTTTCCGTGGCTTTACATGTTATGTTAATGAATGAACCGAAAGTATTATGTAACGTAAATTTAAAGATAATGAAAGAGGAACATGATGAATGAATGCATGCATTAATGAACGAATGAATGTAAGAAGGCTTGCAAGCAAATGTATGGAGGTGCACACCCAATGAAGGTGTTAGCTCAACGGTGTGCGGGTTAGCTACCCCGAAGGATGCACACTGGGGTCCAATCTTTGTGATTGACCATATGAATGGGATCCTTGCCGCTTGCTCTAGGTGCTAGAGTTAGCTTCGTGCACAATGTTCGAGGTCTATGAAAGACCTCAGGCTCAGTTACCCGCTTCGTGCACAATGTTCGGGGTATAGCATATGGCATAGATCCAGAATAAAAGAGAAAAGATAAATGGTGAATGTACTTGCCCTAAGTACTGCAGTCAGCTCCGTGCCCAATGTTTGAGGTCTATGAAAGACCTCAGGCCCAGTTACATGCTTCGTGCACAACGTTCGGGGTAATGTACATGTCACTGGAAGTAATGAATGTACGAATGAAAGTAAGAATGTACGAACGAATGGAAGTTAAAGAATGAATGATGAAGATAATAATGATGTTATCTGAATATGTATGATGTATGATCGCATGAACGTAAAGAATGGTTTTTAATAAGAGATAAGTATGTTTTATTTATAAAACTAGAACTCATTCAGCAACGCTGACTTTGATGTGTTTCCAGTTGGCAGGTAATGATTGCTGAGGATGGCACGGGCGGCTACTCGGCTCTTTTGGGATGACATTCTTTTGATTAATGTTTTTGTATTGTAATGCGAACAAGCTGTTTTGTAATAAATGTTGTATTAACTTGCAAAAGCATTTACATGGAAATAAAAGATTATTTTAGTGTTTCGCTGCGATTTTATGAAATACAAATGTAAATATATGTTTTATGAGCGATGAGAATCCAACTGTAAGCGTCCCGGGAACGGGGCCATACAAACATCATTTTTTCTTCATCCCTTTCATCTTCTTGAAATCAATTTCAAATCTAATTTCGTGGACCATCTTTTTCCTCTCTTGACATCTATTATCGTATCTTCATTATTATCATATAAACCACGTATCCATATCTTCAATCGATCCATAACCATTAACCAAAATAATTCTATCACTACGACTTTTAATCGCATTCAAATCACAGGTTCATCCTTTTCTCTTAGCTTGTAGTTTCTTTGTTCTTCAACGCATTAAAAAAGGCTAAAACTTGGTATAAATAATATTGATTGAATGTTCTTGGCGCATCATAAGGTCAGTTTGGATCAAGTTAAAGGTTTGAGATGTTAATGGCGAGATGTGGTTCGAAAAGTTTGTTAAGAATCAGAATATTGGTGTTAAGAACATCCTACTCTTCTTTTACTTTTTCTAGAGTATGTGAACGCATCTCATTCAATCAATTGCAAAAGGTAGAATCAAGAGGTGGACAATATCATCTATTGTTTGAAATTATTGAAAATGTGTTTGATTTTAGTACAAGAAATTGAGATGATGATGATTTAAGTACATGGTTACGTATACGTAACTACGTAATTAAAGCAAGAGTTGTCTTCTAAACATATAGATGATTATGACAGAATATGACTTAAGAGTAATGTTTGGTTACGTATATGTAAGTAAGAGTTATATATGTAATATTATGGGTTACATGTTTGTAACTCATTAGAGTTTCATCAACTTACGTATATGTAACATATAATGCTACTTACATATACCTTACCTTCTACATATCTGTTGATATTTTTTATAAAACTTAAGTTCTAGGTTTTATGATTGTTATGTATATGTAATCAGGTTACATATACAGAACCACGTCTATATATACGTAAACTAATTACTTTAATAAAGTATTTTTTACTAGTAATGTATTATAGTTACATGTACCTAACTGACAATTGTTGTATAATATGTAACAGATGTATAAACACGATTTACTTTGTCTGAAGATTTGCAATTACATTTAATTATGCAATCTGCTTATGTGTTTACATATACGTAAGCAGATTAACATATGGGTACGTGAGCTCACTGTTGGATTGTTTAAAAACCAATGAGAATGAAGTTAATTGTTGATGCATATGAAGATAATAAAAGTTAAGTCAACTCTTGAAATTTTTTTAAATGTAATTTATGAGAGAGGAGAGAGAAGAGTAAATATATAAATTTTGCTTGTTGTTTCCAAAACTAAAAAAAATATTGTTCCAAATTTGCCCTTTTATCATTAATATAATCTAATTAAATTTTGAATTATTTACCAAAATGTCATTTTGTATATCAACCATTGATTAAATAGATCACTGGTTTAGATTTGGTTTTATAGTTTTCTAATAAATCATGATTTTCTTAAGAACCACCCTATATATATATATATATAATACATATATATATATGTATATATACATATATATACATATACATATACATATACATATACATATACATATACATATACATATAGTTTGCCACATCCTTGGGGTTCATACCAGCTCCAGTAACAGAGGGGGTGCTAGGTATGAAAGGTTCATTTTCAATAGACTCCCACATTCTTAAATCAAGAGACCTGATGAAACCTTCCATTCTCAAACACCAGGTATCAAAGTCATCAAGAGTGATAGGTGACTTGTTCATGGTTCCAGTTTCCATATCAATCTTAGAATGGCTGCCATTTGAAAAGTTGAGTATTTGTGTGTCACACCCCAACCTTGACGGCGGAAACATCAGGAGTGAGAGTTAAGATCGTTCACAGCCACATAACGCTATTAATAACCCAAATATAAATTATACATGAAGTTCAATTGTATCATTACAAGCTTAAGTGTAACACCCGAATATTTATTATTTTGAAGCCGTGGCGAAAGAAAAGAAAATAAAGTCCAAAAGTCGAGGGACCAAACCGCCAACGAAGAAAAGTTGGGAAATGTGGTGATATATGTAGGGAGAGGGCAGCCCACTCTCCCCACATCCACATTTCAGCTTCATAAAGGGGGAGAGAGAAAGAAGAAGAGAAAAAGAGGAAAAAGTGTTGGTTCGGGTCGGTTCGGGTCGCCAAAATCGTCGTGAAGCAAGCCGAATCGAAGCTCTTGTCATTGTGCTCGTTTAGGTGAGTTCTAGGACCCCTCTTTTACATGTTTTCAAACGATTTTGAGGCTGGAATACATCTGAAAACCCTTTTTCGCGTTTTTGGGTGAAAACCCGTATGTATGCGTGTATGTATGCGTAGGACCCGTTTGGGGCTTGATTTCTTGCTTGGTTGTGCTTGATTAATGTTATGGTATGCATCCCTAAGGTTTAGGATGGTCGATTGAGGCTTAAAATGGGTTTAGATGAGTTTGGAGGCCGAAAACCCTCGGCTGCAGTCGGGTTGAACTGCATTCTGCATCAGTTAGGGCTAGGCGACCGACTGGAGGCCGAATGGAGGCCATACGGCCGATTAGGGTGCGATTGGGGTTCCTTCGCACGACTGGTGGGCCAGTCGCATGGGGGTCATGCGACTGAAGGTTCATTCGCACGACTGAAGGTCCACTCGCATAGGTGCTCATCCGCATTGTTCATTCGCACGACTGGATGTTCATTTGCATAGGTGTTCATCCGTATTAGTTCAATCGCATGATGTTCAGTCGCATGGAGGCCATGCGACTGAAGGGTGTCCATATGCCCGAATGGGGCTGTTGAACCCGAGGAAGGTGTAGGTTGACTTCTGACTTTTGGGGGAAGGTGCAGATGTAAGTTTTGATGTAAAGGTTCCCACAAGAGTTTTAAGACGACGATCGAGGTCTTAGAAAGCATGTTGGGCATGATGAGGGTGATGATGTTGTACGTTATGTATGTATGATGTTGCCATGTATGATGTGATGTTGATGCATGTTTATGTTCCTTAATGTGATGTATAATATCTTTCCTGTGGCTTTACTTGTTATGATGAATGAACGAAGTATTATGTAACGTAAAGTGAAAGATAAAGGAAGAGGAACATGATGAACGAATGAACGTCTTGCACACATCGGATACGGGGTCCCTCTTGGTGATTGACCCCAAATGTAAAACCTCTACAGCTCACCCCTAGTACTGTGGCATACGTTTAGCTGTCATTCGTTGACTTCGGCCCAGTAGCTAAGACTGACGGTTACTCCTAGTACCGTGGCATACGTTTAGCTGTCATTCGTTGACTTCGGCCCGGTAGCTACGACTAACCGGGGTGTAGCACATGGTATTGGTTTGGGATGATGTCCGATGCGCAAGTAAGGTAATGAAAGAAGGAATGAACAATGAGGAAGATAATAATGATATTATCTATGTGTACGTACGATGTGTGATCATGTAAAAGTAACGAACGGTTTATATGAAAGTAAAGTATGTTTTATTTATAAAACTAGAACTCACTCAGCAACGCTGACTTTGATGTGTTTCCAGTTGGCAGGTAATGATTGCTGAGGATGGCACGGGCGACTACTCAGCTCTTTGGGATGGCATTCTTTTGATTAATGTTTTGCATCGTAATGCGAACAAACTATTTTTGTAATGAATGTTGTATAGTTTGCAAAAGCATTTACATGGAAATGAAAGTTTGTTTTAGTTTTCCGCTGCGATTTATTAAATACTAATGTAATTATATGTTTTATGTGCGATGAGAACCCAGCTGTGAGCGTCCCGGGAACGGGGCCTTACAAGTTGGTATCATAGCCAAAGTTTAAGTGAAATGGGTAATTTTCAGAATAAACCTAATCTTAAACTGAGAATGGGACGGAAAGGGAATGGAATGCCAAACTGAGTAGCTGCGTGCCATCAGGTATTTTTGTAAAGTTAACAGTTTTATGTGCGCATGGTATGTGTTATGTGTTATATGTAGGTTTAAATACTGATGTAGTCAGGACAGGTAATACTTGGGGTATGAAGAGTAAAGTAAGTGGCTAATCACAACTGGCCATTGTAATTAGGGACTTACTATACTTGACATAAACTGAGTTATTTCCTTGAATGACCGTGTTGGTGTTTGAATCTTTCAGTGTGCGTGTGATGGCCGGAGGTAGATCTTCGAAAGCTTCTAGGGGTGGAGGTCACGGTGCTGAACCGCGACCTAAGAGAGGAGACCCATAGTTGAGAGGGTGGTTCATGAGGAACCAGAGATCCCTCATCCGGAGGGTGGCGACGAAAGCGCCAATCTGAGAGCCTGGTAAAGGAGGCTGTTGTAGAAGAAGTACATCAGGTCATGCAGACGATCTTACCGTCTGTGGTGACCAAGTTATTAAGGCTGTACGAGAAGGGGAAAGGAAAGAAAGAAACAGATCCTCTGGAGAACGGGAACAACCAGAGCCGGAAACGGTTCTGTCTGATGATGAAGAAGGAAGAAGAAGAAGAGCCTGTGCCAGAGGCACGCGGATGTAAGTATGGGGCTTTTTAGATGCAAGCCCCCTACTTTTGATGGAAACGGCACCGCTGCAGCTGCTCACCGGTGGGTGAGGGAAATGAAGCTGTTCTCAATATCAGCGAGTGCCGAGAGGACCAAAAGGTGAAGTTTGCTACCCACTCTTTGTGGATTCAGCTCTGTGTTGGTGGGATAACATTGTCCAAGCAGAGGGTAATCGGGCGATCGGGAGAATGAAATGGCCTAGTTGAAGAAGATGGTGATGGAGGAGTTCTGTCCTCACAGAGAAATGGATAAGTTGGAAAGGGAGTTTTTACAGTTGGAGGCTGGAACCATGACACACCAGCAGTATACCACCAAGTTTAATGAAATGGCACGCTTGTGCCTGATCAGGTGACGCCTCTGTCTCGGAAAATCAAGAGGTACATTCAGGTTTACCGGTGGATTTCGCCGGCATATGATCGCCGCCCGCCAAGCACGTTTAGGTCGGCGTTGATTTCGCAGGAGGCTGTATGATGAGCGGGAGGTGGTGGTGACTGAAGCAAGTAAGAAGGGTGGTGGTGATCGGAACTGGAACGGGAACGGTTTGGTCGGGGTGATGCCCCGATGGGTAACAAAAAGGCACGGGTGGATGACGCCAGTGTGGTCACATCAAGTGCGGGGTCGAAAAGGTGTGGCAAGTGTGGAAGGGAGCACAGCGGGGAATGTAGGTTTGGGTCAAACTTGTGCTTCAAGTGTGGGAAGACAGGGCATATGGCGAAGGATTGCATGTCGGCAAATGTTTTAACTGTGGGGAAACTGGTCATATGAGCAGAGATTGTAAGAAGTCGAGGACTGAGGGTTCAGGGGTGAAGAACGGGAAGTGATGGACCGAGGGCGAGCGCCAGGGCGTTCACCATGACACAGGAGGAGGCTAGGACGGACCCTGACGTTGTGTCCGGTACGTTTCTAGTGAACCAGACTTTAGCTTCTGTGTTATTTGATTCGGGTGCTAGTAAGAGTTTTATTTCTGCTGCTTTCTGTGCTAAGCTGCCTGTTAGTAGTAGACTGTTGATGCGCCCTTTGATGTAGAAACTGCCATAGGTAAGTCTACCAGGATTTCTGAGATGATAGAGAATTGTGATGTGGAACTTGAGGGTCATAAGTTTCCTGTTAGACCGTTTGTGATGACCTTGGGTGGTTTCGATTTGGTTCTTGGGATGGATTGGTTGGCGATTTCGAGCGAACATTGTGTGTCGCAAGAAGATGGTTCGGTTGACAGCGCCTGACGGAAGTTTGGTAACGGTTTATGGTGATCGGGTTACTACGATTCCGAAGGTGATCTCAATGGCGGTGGCGGGAAAGTGTATGAGGCGTGGATGTAGCGCTACTTGGCTTATGTAAAGGATGTGGATACACCAACACCACAACTAGCTGATGTACCGTTGTGTGTGACTTTCCAGACGTGTTCCCAGAAGACTTATCAGGAGTGCCACCTGACAGAGATTGAATTTTAGATTGATCTGATACCGGGTGCCCAACCTGTTGCCAAGGCCATATCGGTTGGCTCCAACCGAGATGAAAGAGTTGATGGAGCAGTTGCGAGAGCTGCTTGATAAAGGGTTCATTAGACCGAGTATCTCTCCTTGGGGTGCTCCGGTCCTATTTGTAAAGAAGAAGGATGGTAGTATGAGGATGTGCATTGACTACCGCGAACTGAACAAGTTGACAGTGAAGAACCGCTACCCCTTACCGAGGATAGATGATTTGTTCGAGCAGCTTCAGGGTGCCAGTTGGTTTTCAAGATAGATCTTCGATCTGGTTATCATCAGTTGAAGGTGAAGGCAAGATATCCCTAAAACAGCTTTCCGTACGCGCTATGGCATTACGAGTTTCTTGTCATGTCCTTTGGTTTGACCAACGCGCCAGCTGCTTTTATGGATCTGATGAACCGTGTGTGTCGGCCTATGTGGATAAATCAGTGATTGTGTTTATTGATGATATCCTGATTTATTCGAAGAGCGAGATTGAGCATGCCGGTCACATTCGAGAGGTTCTAGAGACGTTGAGAAGGGAGAAATTGTATGCTAAATTCTCCAAGTGCGCATTTGGTTGCGCGAAGTTCAGTTTTTGGGTCATGTGGTGAATCCTGACGGGATTATGGTTGACCCGGCGAAGGTGGAGGCGGTTATGCAATGGAAGTCACCAAACGCCATCCGAGATCCGTAGTTTCTTGGGCTTGGCGGGCTACTATAGAAGATTCATCCAAGACTTCTCTAAGATTGCTTCTCCACTAACTAAGTTGACCCGAAGGATGTGAAGTTTGTATGGGGTCAAGCTCAAGAGAAGGCGTTCGAAGAGCTGAAGGCAAGACTGACTCAAGCTCCTGTTCTGTCATTACCCGATGGAAGTGAAGATCTAGTGGTTTATTCTGATGCTTCCTACTCGGGGTTGGGGTGTGTTAATGCAGAGAGGGAAGGTTATAGCCTATGCATCCCGACAGTTAAAGTCCATGAGGTTAATTATCCTACTCATGACTTGGAGCTAGCAGCCGTGGTCTTTGCACTAAAGATTTGGAGGCACTATCTCTACGGGACGAAGTGCACCATATTCCCGATCATAAGAGCTTGAAGTACTTCTTCGAGCAAAAGGATCTGAACATGAGGCAGAGGAGATGGTTGGAACTTATAAAGGATTATGATTGCGAGATCCATTACCATCCAGGCAAAGCTAATGTGGTGGCGGATGCCCTTAGCCGAAAGGAAAGGCCCGAACCGATTCGGGTGAAAGCTTATCAATTAATCATGACCTCCGATGTGATGAAGCAAATTAAGGAGTTTCAAGATGAGGCATTGAAAGAAGATCACCTTAACTCGGAAAGAATGAGAGGTCTGGTTGGGGAATTGGGTGAAAACACACTCGGTGTTAGAACTCGATTCGGCCGTGTGTGGATTCCTCGTTTTGGGGATCTACGGTGAAGATAATGGATGAAGCCCACAAGACTCGATACTCCATTCATCTTGGTGCCACGAAAATGTACCATGACATGAAGAAGATTATTGGTGGCCGGTATGAAGCGTGACGTGGTGGAGTATGTGAGTAAGTGCCTTACTTGCTTACAGGTGAAGGCAGAGCATCAAAAGCCGTATGGGAAGATACAACCTTTGGATATACCAGAATGGAAATGGGAGCACATCACCATGGACTTCATTACGAAGCTGCCGCGTACCCCGAAAGGGTATGATGCCATATGGGTGATAGTTGATCGTCTGACGAAGAGCGCTCATTTTCTACCGATCCGCGAGACGTATTCATCTGAGAGGTTGGCTTGATCTGTTCATCAAGGAAATTGTAGCTCGTCATGGTGTGCCGGTGTCTATTGTGTCTGATCGTGACACTCGGTTTACATCTAAATTTTGAAGAAATTCCACGACGCTATGGGGACGAGGTTACATATTAGCACGGCTTATCATCCCCAGACTGATGGTCAGTCAGAAAGGACCATTCAGACACTAGAAGACATGCTCCGGGCATGTGTGATCGATTTTGGTGGAAGTTGGGATGACCACTGCCGTTAGCTGAATTCTCATACAACAACAGCTATCATGCCAGTATTGGTATGCCACCATATGAGATGCTATACGGTAGGAGATGCAGAACACCCGTTTGTTGGGGTGATATTGGTCAGAAGGAATTGGGGAGCGTCGAGGTAATCGAGGCTACGACAGAGAAGCTTGAAAGATTAAAGCCTTCATGAAGGCGGCCAAGATAGACAGAAGTCGTATGCCGATAAGCGACGTAGGCCAATTGAGTTCCAGGTGGGTGACCGGTTATGTGAAGGTCTCACCTTGGAAGGGTATTATCAGATTCAGAAAGCGGGGCAAGTTGAGCCCAAGATATATAGTCCCTTTCCGAATCATTGCTCGAGTAGGGGAGGTGCCTATAGATTGGAGTTGCCAGATGAGTTAAGTGGGATTCACCCGACATTCCATGTATCTCATCTGAGAAGTGTATAGCTTATGAAGACATGATTGTTCCACTGGGGACATTGAAATAGATGAAAGGCTCAATTATGGGAGCAACCGGTGGCAATCATCGATCGTAAAGAAAAGAGGCTAAGGAATAAAGTGGTTCCTCTTGTGCGTGTGCAGTGGAAGCACAGGAAGGGATCCGAGTCACGTGGGAGACTGAAGAAGAATGGACAGCATTATCGCGTTTGTTCGACGAATAACAGGTTTCGGGGACGAAACCTATTTAAGGGGGGTGGACTTGTAACACCCGAATATTTTTTTTGAAGCCGGTGGCGAAGAAAAGAAAATAAAGTCCAAAAGTCGAGGGACCAAACCCCCAACGAAGAAAAGTTGGGAAATGTGGTGATATATGTAGGGAGAGGGCAGCCCACTCTCCCCACATCCACATTTCAGTTCATAAAGGGGAAGAGATAAAGAAGAGAGAAAAAGAGAAAACAGTGTTGGTTCGGGTCGGGTCGGGTCGCCAAAATCGTCGTGAAGCAAGCCGAATCGAAGCTCTTGTCATTGTGCTCGTTTAGGTGAGTTCTAAGACCCCTCTTTTACATGTTTTCAAACGATTTTGGGGCTGGAATACATCTGAAAACCCTTTTTCGCGTTTTTGGGTGAAAACCCGTATGTATGCGTGTATGTATGCGTAGGACCCATTTGGGGCTTGATTTCTTGCTTGGTTGTGCTTGATTAATGTTATGGTATGCATCCCTAAGGTTTAGGATGGTCGATTTAGGCTTAAAATGGGTTTAGATGAGTTTGGAGGCCGAAAACCCTCGGCTGCAGTCGGGTTGAACTGCATTCTGCATCAGTTAGGGCTAGGCGACCGACTGGAGGCCGAATGGAGGCCATATGGCCGATTAGGGTGCGATTGGGGTCCATTCGCACGATTGGGGTTCCTTCGCACGACTGGAGGGCCAGTCGCATGGGGGTCATGCGACTGAAGGTCATTCGCACGACTGAAGGTCCACTCGCATAGGTGCTCATCCGCATTGTTCCATTCGCACGACTGGATGTTCATTCGCATAGGTGTTCATCCGTATTCGTTCAATCGCATGATGTTCAGTCGCATGGAGCCATGCGACTGAAGGGTGTCCATACGCCCGAATGGGGCTGTTGAACCCGAGGAAGGTGTAGGTTGACTTCTGACTTTTGGGGGAAGGTGCAGATGTAAGTTTTGACGTAAAGGTTCCCACAAGAGTTTAAGACGACGATCGAGGTCTTAGAAAGCATGTTGGGCATGATGAGGGTGATGATGTTGTATGTTATGTATGTATGATGTTGCCATGTATGATGTGATGTTGATGCATGTTTATGTTCCTTAATGTGATTATAATATCTTTCTTGGCTTTACTTGTTATGATGAATGAACGAAGTATTATGTAACGTAAAGTGAAAGATAAGGAAGAGGAACATGATGAACGAATGAACGTCTTGCACACATCGGATACGGGGTCCCTCTTGGTGATTGACCCCAAATGTAAAACCTCTACCACTCACCCCTAGTACTGTGGCATACGTTTAGCTGTCATTCGTTGACTTCGGCCCAGTAGCTAAGACTGACGGTTACTCCTAGTACCGTGGCATACGTTTAGGTCATTCGTTGACTTCGGCCGGTAGCTACGACTAACCGGGGTGTAGCACATGGTATTGGTTTGGGATGATGTCCGATGCGCAAGTAAGGTAATGAAAGAAGGAATGAACGAATGAGGAAGATAATAATATATTATCTATTGTACGTACGATGTGTGATCATGTAAAAGTAACGAAAGTTTATATGAAAGTAAAGTATGTTTTATTTATAAAACTAGAACTCACTCAGCAACGCTGACTTGATGTGTTTTCAGTTGGAGGTAATGATTGCTGAGGATGGCACGGGCGACTACTCAGCTCTTTTGGGATGGCATTCTTTTGATTAATGTTTTTGCATCGTAATGCGAACAAACTATTTTTGTAATGAATGTTGTATTAGTTTGCAAAAGCATTTACATGGAAATGAAAGTTTGTTTTAGTTTTCCGCTGCGATTTATTAAATATTAATGTAATTATATGTTTTATGTGCGATGAGAACCCAGCTGTGAGCGTCCCGGGAACGGGGCCTTACATTAAGTCTCAAAGAAACAAACAAAATAACATAAAAGATAACAAGTCTTTAATTCACTACTTAATCTAGGTCCATTCCTAGATATGTAAGCTTCAATGTGTAGGAATCAAACTTGGGCGTTTCCTGAAACATGTTAAAAATAAAGGGGTCAACAATGATGTTGGTGAGCATTCCTTAGGTTTAAGTACATAGGTTATATAAAAGATGGCAAGTCAAGTCATAAGTTAGTGAATAAAGTGATTAGGGATGTTATGAACAATGCAACAATCAAACCTCAACAAAGTTTTACAAGTCTCAAACGTTTACAAGATTATACGATCAGCTAAGTGTACTTGGATCAACCAAAGCAGGCTTGTCTTGCCATAGATCTATGACTTCGCTGGGCTAGCAATAGTTAATGATTGTACATATAACGCCATAACATGGTAACCACGAAAGTTCAACTAACCACAACTTTACAAGGTGAAATGCCATAAGTTACAAGTCTCAAAAGTTTACAAGTGCAATTGTATAAGTTAACATGTTTCACCCCAAAGTGCGAAAATAGGAAAAAGGGGTATAGAATACTCACATGATCAAATAATATATTTGTTGATTAAATGAATAATAATAAACAACGCTTCGACGTAGACTTTCACAATGCACCTAAAACAAATATATTTAAAAGGTTACAATTTAATAATATATTAATGGTTAAACGAGACTAGGATTTCAATTTGGTATTTAAGGATTTTAATTAGATGACGTTGATAGAGAGATCATATATATGTTTTAGTTCAAGAAAAATATCATGTAAGAATTTTAAAGAAATAAAAACCTTATAACAATTTTGTAAAATTTAACTTATCAAATATATAATTTCTATAGTAGCCATGATTGATCTATAAATATAAAATGTTAGTGTCCCAATAATCATTAAATGATTTCAAAGAAAATATTATATAAAGTTTATTTTTACATGATTAAACTAGGAAAAATATTTGTTAAATTTTTATTTTTATAAGAAAATTGTTAAGGTAATTGTAGAAAATGATAGAATAACTTTAAGAATTTATAAAGTTTACAAAACTACTTTTTATAATTTTCAGAAAATTTTCAATATTCTTTTAAAGGCTGAAAAAACCTAAAAAAATATGTTGAGGGTGCCCGGGTTCGAACCCGAGACCTCTAGATTGGCAAACGAGTGTGTAACCAGTAAACCAAGGCCTTGGCCGCGGTTTACTTTGGTTTTAAGAACTTAAAAACATAATCACAGAAAACCCCCAAATTACATAAACCCTAGAATCAATCTTTGATCTAATTCAACCTTAGATGATTCTGTTAACCTTTACAATCATGGGGCTTTTGTTACCCGTGATTAAACGAGTGGGTTTATGTGTTTAGTTACCCGGTTGATGACAAATCAGAGGTATTCAACACGAAGAACAGGTCGCGCACTTCTGTGCCCAATCGATGATCAAACGTTTATGATAATCTAATTCGTTGCACAGGTAGCTTCAAATGATCTCTGAGATGAAAAGCCCTCTGCCAATTCGTAGTTAGCAGGCTCGTATGGTGGTGTTTGAGTGGTTGCAGGTTCGCGGTTAAAGTGAGAGTAAATTGAATTGTTTAAGTGAGATTCAGGTAGAATTATGTTGCATAGGAGTTTAGGTACGATTAGACGATCATGTAGGTGCAATTAATTTTATTATTATTGCGTTTTAGATGTCGAACGGCTCGATGATTTAAGAATTGCCGGTTACTCGGTTAATTGTGTTTGTAACCGGCGTTTAGATGAGTTTAAGGCTCATAACGGCTTTTGAATCATGTTAATGATGCGATTGAGATGATTTGGAGTATTGATTAAGGGCTTTTTGTGGCGTTTTAAGCTCGCGGAGCTCGCCGGAGCGCCGATCTGCGGCGGCGACGGCTGCCGGATTTACGGGGATTAAGGGGGAATGGGTTGGGTTTTTAAGAATTTGCACTTATGGTCCTTGAAGATTTCCTTCTTTATTATTTCATGCAAAAACCTTTTTTTTCTTCTTTTAAAGTTTAAAAATGACAACAAGGCCCCCTTAACTTTTTAAATCCAGGTTATAACCATCTTTTAACTTAAAATTTTTTTTATAACTTATTATTATTATTGTTACAATTACTCTTATTATTATTATCATATTATTATTATTATTATATTATTATTATTATTATTATTATTATATAATCATTAAACTTACAAATTTAAGAGACCAATTAGGTAATATTCATAAGCAACCCATAAGTTTCATGAATGACACAATTAGTCGATTGAAGAATTTAACAATGTTAACTTTAAATAACCTAAAATACAAGATGTTACATCTTGATTTAAGAATATGGGAGTCTATTGAAAATGGACCTTTCATACCTAGCACCCCCTCTGCTACTGGAGCTGGTATGAACCCCAAGGATATGGCAAACTACTCTGATGAAGATAGGAAGAGAGTAGAGATTGATAGAAAAGCCATGACAGCCCTTCAAACTGCCCTTCCAAACTTTGTGTACAGAGGTTTCAAGAAGTGCAAAACAACTAAGCAGCTGTGAGATGCACTGAAACTGATGTACGAGGGTTCCTCTGAAGCCACGAAGAACAAGAAGGATCTCCTGAAGCAGCAGTTTGAAAACTTTACCTTCAAATAGGTGAAACCATGACTCAACAATACTTCAGGTATGTTGAGATTGTGGATACCCTTGTGGATGGAAGAGTTTCTCTTGAGAACAGAGACATTGTAAGGAAGTTCATGTCCTCACTTCCTAGGCAGTGTATACACTACTGTGTGGTGATCAAGAGGACTGAAAATCTCAAAACTCTTACTTTGGCAGAGTTATATGGGATTCTCATGGCTACCAGATGGAGATAAACATGCAAGGTTCATCTAGCAACTCCAACAATCAAATGGGTTTAGCCCTACATGTGGTTGAAAATGATAGCATAGAACTCAAACATCATCTCATATGCTATCCTGACAACTCACCAAAGGGTCCTTTCATACCTTCCTAGAGACACCAAGGGAGAACTACACTCATGGAAGCCCATTCCAAGAGACAAGCTCTTCTCAAGCTTTTGTGTCTTCTAATGAAAGCTGTGGCAACTCTCTTTCACTCTTGAAGACCTAGACTGTATTAATCCAGATGATTTGGAATACATGGATATAGTCCAGCAGATGGCTTTTTGTCACTCACAGAGCCAAGAAGTTCTACAAGAGGACTGGAAGGAAGTTTCCAAGCAATGCAACCAGTGGAAAGTTTGGCCTGAACAAAGGCGAAGTCAAGTGTTACAACTGTAACTTGATGGGCCACTTTGCTAGAGAGTGTAAGGAACCTAAAACAAGTGGTGGCCAAACACAGTCCAGACCTAAATACACTGACAAAGCTCTCTAGAATGAGAAGTCAAAGCACCAGGCTGCTGTTGCTGTTGAAGAAGGAGGCTTTGACTGGAGCTTTCAGGTGAAAGATGCTTCTCCAAACCAAGAATTGATGGCAGATCATGATGAAGCCAAGGTATTAGAACTCTCTATACTCCTGAATGTATTGCTAAAGTCAATAGATACAGGTCCTTAACTTGGAGATGAGATCTGATCTTGAGTTCTTAAACATTTTAAAATCTGATTTTAGAAAGTCTGAAAATGATTATAAACTGAAGATAGAGGACCTAGAGAAAACCATTTTAGTTTTAAAACATGAACACACAAATTTTAGGACTCAAATCAAAGATCTCATAACCAAGTTGACTGAGTGTCAGGCTGAGCTTGTGATCAGCAAAGCCAGGAGTGTTCTTGAAGAAGAGACCTTCAAGAACATGATATCCTCATCCCTGCACAACAAGGTGTGCTATCAAAACAGGCAAGGACTAGGATCAAATGAGATAGCTCCTCCACACACAATCTTGTTTGTAAGACCTCCTTGGTGTGGAACTTGTGAAGATGAGCTTCCTCTCATAGATCCTGTAAGTGAAGAGGATGAAGAAGAGGTAGTGAAGAATTCCTCTTAGAAGAGTGAAATAGAGGATTCTAAGAAGGGCCACTATCCTTTTGAGGAGAAGAAGAAGACTGTGATGACTAAGTCCATGAGAAAGAACTTGATCAGAAAGAGAAAAAGAAAAGCAAGGAAGGCTCAAGAGATCAACGCTACTTTTGACTCTAAGCAGAAACAAGTTTTCATATCTGTAGGATTTGAAGTAGTAAGGATTGAAGACATCAACCAAAACTCTTCTGCTAAGATTCTGGTACTGTTCAAATCATCTCAGTAGCAAGAAGAAGACTGATCTGTTGTGTACCACTGCTGCACAGCCTGGACCATCAAACTCAAAGAATAGTTCCCAGCCCAAAAGGACTATCTCAGCATCTGTAAAGATGAAGGTGGAGAAGGGATGTGACCAAAGACAGTCTTGCTCCCAGTAGAAGACTCTTGTGAAGAAGAAAACAGTATGTGTCATGTGTGAAAGTACCACTCACATTGCTAAGATCAAGCTTCGGAAGAAAAAAACTTCAAAGAGTTCCATGAAGATTCAAGCTTTGGAAGGAAAATATGTTTCCTTCAAAAGCTCCAAATCTAAGAAGAAGGAAAGTGGAAAATTACCCTCGGAAGAGAAGTTGGTCTCGGAAGAAAGGAGTTCTTCCGAAGCACTAGAGTCTGCTGCAGTGTCTGCAGAATCTTCCGAAGGTTCAGTCATCAAAACTTATAAAATTCCAAAAGCTTCCGAAGTTTTGAAGGTCAAGTCCAAGACTCCAAAGGTGGTGTGGAAGTCTAAGAAAGACCAAGTGATTGAGAATTCTCCATCAACAACAGCTAAAGATCCTCTCAGCACAACCATAGGATCTATTACTGTCGCATTACCTTCTGTTTCTGAGCCCAAGACAAGCAAGGCTTGGGTTTCCAAATGTAACTAATCCTTTTCTTTGTGTAGGGACAGCTCAAGACAAACAAGAATGTCTGGATCATTGATAGTGGCTGTTCCAGGCACATGACAGGCAATAGGTCACTACTCTAGAACTTTGAAAGGATTGATGGAGGACCAGTTGCTTTTGGAGGAGATGAAGGTGGTTACATTTCAGGAAGGGGCATGGTCACAAATGGTAAGCTCAGTATTGAAAAGGTAAACTTTGTCAAAGAGCTTGGGTACAATCTTCTGAGTGTATCCCAATTTTGTGATCAGAGTCATAACATGCTCTTTACTGAGCATGAGTACATTGTTCTCAAGCCTGGTGTGGTCATTCCTCATGAGCATATCCTGCTTAGAGCCCCCAGGAAAGGGAACATGTATAGATGGATTTGCAAGAAACATCTCCCTCTAGAGAAGTTTTATGCTTTCTGTCTAAAGCCAATAGTGATGAGTCTTTCCTGTGGCATAAAAGAATGTACCATGTAAATACAAGTGATCCTGATCCAAGATTTGAGCTAAGAATATCTTCAAGTCACACATCTTCAGCTCCAGTTGGAACTACTTCTGCAAATGAGGTGTCTATTAGCACTACAATGACAAACTCAGCTGATGTATCTAGGGTGTCTTCAAATTCCAGCTTAGAGGCTCCACAACCAGATAAGTATACCTCAATGGTGAAGACAACAATGGTGGTGGTGACAGTGATAAAAAATATCTTGATGCTACTAACCACATCATAGTCGACAACATCAATGATGTCACACACTGTTTGGATTAGGTTTCTCTTGATAAGTGTGCTAATGTGGTGGGAGAAACATCCATGCCAGATCTAAATTTCTCTAATTTAGATCTTTCTTAGCAACTTACTGTGATCCCTCAGCTTAGGATCCACAAGTCTCATCCTACCACAAACATCATTGGAGATGTTGTCACAGGAGTAAGAACAAGAGGACAAACCCATGAAGCAAATGTTTGTCTTCACCCACAGCCAAAAACCACTCCCTTGGACCTGATCTTGAGGGGGAGTGTGTAGATGAACACTTATACAAGGCTATGATTGGGTCTCTTATGTATCTTACTGCAAGCAGGCCCGATATTATGTTTGCTACATGCATTTGTGCAAGATATCAAGCCAACCCTAAGATGTCTCACCTCATCACTATCAAGAGGATTCTTAGATACCTCAAAGGTGCCTCAACACTTGGTTTATGGTACCCAAAGAATCCTGACTTCAATTTGTATGCTTATACAGATAGTGATTATGGTGGTTGCAACATGACTGCAAAGTCTACGTCTGGGGGATGACAGTTTCTTGGTGGAAGGGTTGTCTCATGGCAATGCAAGAAACAATCTTGTGTCTCTACATCAACTGCTGAAGCTAAATACATTGCTGCTGCAAGCGGCTGTGCTCAAGTGCTATGGATTCAGAATCAGATGCGAGACTATGGGTTAAACTTCAAGGAGAATCTCATTCATATAGACAACAACAATGCTATTTCAATCACAGAGAATCTTGTGCAGTACTCAAGGACCAAACACATCAATATCAGATATCATTTAAAGAGATAACCATGAAAATGGATTAATAAACTAGTCAAAGTTCACACAGATGAACAATATGCTGATCTGTTTACAAAGGCTTTTGATGAACAGAGATTTATATATCTAATATCAGCTATTGGGATGATTAACTTTGAGTAAGTTTTTCTTAAAACTAATTCTTATTATTTCTTAAAATATGTATGTCCTAAGTTGTCTAGTTCATCACTTTCATAACCTCATGTTTTCTTTGGATGAAATTATCTTTTTGAAGACTTTCCTTAGGTTTTTGACAATTTTTGATCCTTCAGAAGTTATGCTTTTAATTTCGGAAGCAAATCATGCCTTCAAAATAAATAATTGTCTAAGAAATTTACCTTCCAAGAGGTTTTTAATCTATCTCCCGAAGCTTAAATACTTGTCTCAGACACTTATTCATTTTTAAGGACTATTTACTTCCGAAGCAAAACTAACTCTTGGAAGCTTTGTGTTTTATATATAAAGCAATGAAGTCTTAATTTCTCTTCCGAAGCAAAATTTTCAAAACTCTCAGGAAATTCTTCCGAAGTCATTTAGCTTCGGAAGCTTTTTAAATTAAAACATCCGAAAATAATTTACCTTCGAAAGCTTTTTGATTTCCAAGAAAACTACTTTTTGAGCAAAAGTAAACTACTTTTTCAGAGGTTGGACCGACATCCGGATTTCAAAGTTTATCCTCTTTCAGTAAACTTTATCTGAAAGCCTTCTCACATATAAACCCAACGGTTCCCCTCATTCTATCATTTGTTCTTCCTCTATACCTAAAACCTAAATTCTCTCTGAATTTCTTTCTTCCTTCTTTCTTCATCTTTAAGCTACCTCACAATGGTCAATCTAGCTCACATAAATGATCCCAACTTTACCATGCAGCTACACAAGCAGCATAATCAGGTTGCTCTGTTAAGCTCTGAGAAAGATCCTCATTTCTTAGAGGTTTGTTGATTCTTAGCTTTGTCAAATTACTTCACCACCCTAACCATTGATCCTCCTCTCTGTGAGAATCATCTACTTGATTTCTAGAAGACTTGCCAAGAGGTTATAATGGACGGGGAGAAGGCACTGTCTGCCACAGTGCAAGGGAGAACAGTCTTCATCACTCCGGCCATCATCAACAGGCATCTTCAGCTGGATGATGAGGAAGGTGAGGTGTTCTTCCCAAAGGAAGCTGTTAATCATTCCTTTGAGCAGATGGGATATGAGGGAGATTTCTCTATAAAGACCTTTAAGAAAGGGAAGGTCTCATCCCAGTGGAGATTCCTACTCCATGTGGTCATCCATAACTTGTCAAACAAGCATGGTGGATGGGACCAGATTCCTGAGGATCTCTCCTTCATCATCCATGGAATGGTTCAAGGGGTCAAGTTCAGGTATTCTCAGTTTGTTTATACCAACTTGATTGCTAACTTAGACTCCTTAGAATATTATATGTTTCCTAGATATGTCCAGTACATTCTTAACTGTAACTGGGCTTATAGTTAAGGGAAACAAGTAACATTCTTAAACTGGGACAGATAAAGCCCGACATCTTTAAAATACTAAGAAAGCCCACTGTTGGTTTCTCTAGGGTAGAAACAGCCCTAGTCCCAAAAATATTAAAGCTCATTGCTTAAGGTGACAACCTAGTAACACAATCTAGTGTTGAACCCACACCTACTATTTCCATAACACCTCAACAGCCTCAAATTACACTCACTTACCAAAGAAAATCCAAACAAACCCTTGCTCAGACTATTCAGTCTGTGGAGGTCCCAATACACTCACCCTTACAGGCAGAAGTGGACACTGGACTCCCACTTCTCCTGAGGAGCAGACCACTCCCATCTCTTCAAGGATCAGTGCTGACGTTCCTCATGCTCAGTCTGACGAGCTCATTAGCCCAACTGCCTTAAGCCATCACTTTTGAGTCTCAAAACTCAAGTGATCAACCATCAGGGGACAGTTACCATCCCTAGCCTATAGATCTCAACTAACCAATTCCCAACCTTGATTTCTATACTGATGAAGATCTAGGTTTTAGTGAGTACCATGATTCTCTCTTCTTTTCCCCTACTCAAATAGAGATGAGTGCTTTTGAGGCTCCTATTTCTAGCCCCCATCAGTCACCTACTACTGAGGTGGATACTTCTAAACCTGTTCAGGATGTCGATATGGAAGAGGCTCTCACTTCTGAAAGTGATTACATCATTAAGACCTCAACCATGGCAACTCAACCTACTGTCATCTCAACTGAGACTGTCAGTGAGCAGAGGAAATCCAGCAGCCAAGAACCTGAAGCTGGTGGTGAGAGAGAGGACCTTGGTCAGGTCATCTCATCCCCCAATGATTCTTCTGATGAAGATGAGGGGAATCTAAGACTAAAGGTGCATAAACTGTCTAAGACATGCACTTATTTAGTCTCAAAGGTCAGTCACCTTGAATCTCATGTAGCTACCTTACACAACAGGATCAATGATCAGCAACTTGAGATTTCATATCTTAAGGAAAAACTAGCTAGGAGACCCTTAAGAAGAGCTCAACCAGGAACACAAGAACCTGTGGATGTGATTGACCTATCTTCCAGCTCACCTATGCAAGTGGGTGATGCTACCAAAAAGGAGGAAAAAGTCATTACAGCTACAGAACCTAGGAGTTCTTCAGAGAAAGTGGACATTGAGGACTCACCATCCTCACTTGCAAATGTGCATCCTCAGCAACCTCCTCAATTTCACATTGATGTGGACTACACTGACTCCTTCATACAGAGTCTGCTTGAGGATGGGATACCAAGGGCTATGTCATCTTCACCATCTTCCAATCACATCATTGGGTGGATGTATGACAGCAACAGGAAAGCCCTAATAATTATAAGAGTTCAAGGGAGGCAAGAAGTCTTAAAATTTTAAAGTTTGAACTACTATGAAGGTCTGGATCTAGTCAACATACCACTTGTCAATCCAAGCAAATCAAGACAAGCTGACAGGCTGGCTCAAAGAATCCAAGACAGGATCACTGCAGAGTTTAGCTTTAGAAGGAGACTCGGGCAATCAGGCAATGCCATCGGTCAACTGGATGTTGAGGCAGACCCTAAGATTAGTTTCATAGGGGAAACCTTGACTGAAGGCCCAGTGGCAGAACCTGAGAGCCTTGTCTCATCATTATCAACTGCTATAGATATTCATACTCCTTTTGAGACACCTGCTGGTAAAGGTGCTTCTCAACCTCTCTCTGGCCAGAGCTCAGAAGCTGTATCAAGCAATGAAGGTCAAAGCTCTCTCCACCCTGAGTCATAAAGGTCTGTGAGTGACAAAGGGAAAAGAAAGATGACATCTGAGGAGATTAAGGAGAGGAGAGAGAGAGAGGAAAAGGAGGCTGAGGGGAGAAGGTTCCTCTTCTGAGTCTGTAAGACTCGTGGAGTCTGCTATCAGGGCTGCCCCCAGACCAGATACTCAGAATGATGAGTTAAGGGCAGTCAGGATAAACTATCTGCAGACAAGGAACTATGACATAGACAATGTCATCTCTATCCCCTTAGAAGAGCTAAATGAACTGGTTGACTTAGAAAGGTCAAGGGAGAAGAAGGAGGCAGAATATGCAGAGCTTCTTGTACAAATCAAGAAGAGAAAAGAAAGAAAAGATTGTACAAACATGTACCTACCCTCTCCCCAGTTCAAGAAAGTCCTGCACAAGAGGATATGGTTCAATAAGAACCTCAAGTAGATAAAGAAGAGGAAAGAATTAGGATGATCAACTACTTGAGTGCCATAGTCCTCTATCAGGCAGAAGCACTTCTTCCCCTGTCTTATGAATATGTTGAGTTTGAGTATCTCAAACAACTCGAATTTAAGATAGTCAGAGAAAGAAAGACAACCAAAAAGAAGCTGAGGGAAGAAGCCGCTAAGTCAAGAGCCATCATCCACAAAAACATGAAGAAATATGTGATAGGCAGAGGATGATGAGCTTCTTGAAGCTGTATGGATTCACCGGAAGGAGACTTGGCCCCATGTCTCTATCCACCATGGATGAGCATATCAGGGTGATCAAGCAAAAGATAAAAAAAAGTGGAGAGCTTATTGATTTACACTCCCCTCCAAGTCAAGCCCCACCTGAAGTGGAGGTTAAGGTTAAACAACCAGAGAAAAAACAACCTGGACCTCCTGCTGAACCTCAGCAAGCTTCATCTTTTGATCCACAGCAGGGTCAACCTCCCTCTCCTTCTAAGCCTGAGAGAAAGGAAGTCCCAACTGAGAAAGACAATGAAGATAAATCTGGTACTGCAGGCCAGTCTTCTCAGTTAAAACTTGTAGAGAGAATGAAGAGGATGGCTTTTAAACCAAAGCCAAAGAAGCAGAAGAATGCACCCTCTTCTAAACCCCAAGATGAGTCAGAACATCCTTAGGATGTGCAGCCAGAGGATGCTCTATCAACTTCAATTTCAGTAGCTCCTTTAGCATCAGGAAGACCCATCTTGTCCTGGACATACACCACAAATCTAGAAAGATGGCATGTCATTAGAGAACAGGGCACTAAAGACATCTATACTTGGCAAGATATGTTTCAGTTGCCTCTGCATGATCTCTTTGATATGAGAAGACATTTTGACAGTTTGAAGGATCCTGATTATCTCATGAAGAAAGGGCTGGTTATTATTCTAATGAGAATTGTTGATATTTGAAGTCTACTAAGTGTTTTTGTAGCATCACCCTAGGGAGAGTTTGTAGAGATTAATGAAGAGGCTGATGCAACTCAAACATCCAAAGTCTATCCTGCATGCTACACAAGTGCATTGAAGAAGAATGCTTAAGAAGTTTCACACATGCAACTGAAAAGAATTCTAAGTGTGAAATCTTCCAAAGCCAAAACCAATATCTTCCGAAGCCAAAGATGAAGTCTTCTAAAGCCTCAGAGACAAAGTCTCCCGAAACTTCAACTCATGAAGAGAAATTTCTTCCGAAGACTTTTGACACATGCTTTATCTGATGTACTTTTCCATAAAGCTGGACACCTTTCCGCTGCATCTCTGTAAGGTTACCAACTTACAAGAGTTGGTGAAAAGATCCATGCTTTTGGTAACTATACATTAAGGTCTTGAGTCTATAACTTTCTACTTCATGTACTTTATCCTTTTTGTAATATATAAGGATGTGAGCTATGGCCTGTCATAGTCACTAGTCAAAAGGCAATTTGTCTTTTGACTCTACAATTGATTTTGTTTGTGTCTAGTCAATTGTATCCGGCTGGCTTTCAAGTATACCCGGCTGCAGGATGCAGTGTAAGTATCTCATGTTTTTGTATCTTTTCATTATGCTTTGTAACACTTGTAATAAAACATAGAGAAAGCAATATACTGCATTCTTGAAAACCATATACCCTTGTTCTATTGTTTTGTCTCTTACATTACTTGTGTTCTTAGTGTCTCACTTGTGGTTAATCCAATTTACTGTTTGATTAAGTTTGGTTAATATCCTCTTTGTTGTATTGTGTTGTACGTGACCCCCTTCACCGGTCCTACAATATATATATATATATATATATTATATATAATATATATATATATATATATATATATATATATATATATGTATATATATATATCATATAATATATACATATATATATATACATATACATATATATATATACATATATATATATACATATACATATATATATACATATATACATATATACGTATACACATATATATATATATATATACATATATATATACACATACATATACATATACATATATATATATATATATGTTTAAAATCAATTAATTTTGTCTTTGTTTTCTATATATTATACTAGGTTAGTATCCCGTGTATTACACGGGTTGAATAAATAAAATACTAAATAATTAGTAACTAAAATAAGTGTCTCGTCGAAATCATCGGCTTTCTGCCCAACGCCACGGCCATGACCTTGTTATATAAAATTCTTTAATTTATGAATTATAAAACCATGCTTGAAGATAAATTATAATTACAGTTCCGTATAAATAGCTACTTTAATAAATATACAATACTTTATTTTTATTAAACTTTTGTTTTATAAAAAAACTATGGTTAATTATCAAAAAAGTGATTTTTTTATAAAAAAAGTTTGTTTATTCTAAATTTTATAAAGCTTTAATTATAAAAAGTGTGTTTTACATAAAAGATAAGTTTTTAATGTATTAAATTACATATATATTTTTTTAATTTGAAAATGGTATGAGTAATCTTATTAGTATTTAATTTTATTATTAATAATATAGAGAAATGAGTAATCTTCTATATAAATTCTCGTTTATTAAAAAACTTTGGTTTGTAATTATTATGGTTGTTTTAATAAGAATGTTTTTAAAAAATTCACCTTTTATAATTTTTTAAAAATAACCATTTTAAAGTATTTTGTTTCAAAAGATTTAGTGTTTTAGAAAATTTTATATTATATAAAAGTATTATATTTTATTATTTTTATGTTAGTAAAAAGATGTATTTTTTAATTTTCTTATAAAATATATTTTTAAAAAGATAGCTTGACTTTTAAAAAATAAATAACAAAGAGAAATATAGAAATTAATAAATTAGTTTTTAATAAGAGAGAAAAATTAGTTTGAGTATTTAATTACAATAATACCCTTTTGGAGGGAAAATTATATTAGGATGTGTATAAAAATAACATGTGGCAAAAAGGTGGGTTAAAAGAATGACATGTGTGTCACATCCGGTTATTTTTTTTAAAAGAAGGGTAGGAAATGAGGAATAAAAGAAGAAAATGCAATTAAACCCAAGATGAGGGGTTAAAAAGTGTCAAAATGACAAAATCTTTCAAAAGTTGGTGTAAAGGTGGGCATGGCCGCCCACCCTCCTTTCACATCACTTTTCATTCGGTTAGAGAGAGAGAGAGAAGAGAGAGAGAGAGAGCAGAAACTCTCAGTTGAAGAAGAAGAAGGTCGAATTTAAGGTATGAATTTGTGGTTTTTAAGCGTTTGTGTTGGGTTTTGGTCTCGGGTTTATGCTTGTATGTTTGTGTGTGTGTGTTCGGTGTGTGTGTTTGGTGGGGTTTTTAGGTGTTTGAACTCATTTGCAAAAAGGGTTAGAAGGAAGATACACCCAAGTTCCACCAGGTGAGTTTCTAGACCCCGATTTCTACTTGTTTTAAACTCTTTGGGGCTGAAAATGTATTAAAATGATTTTTACAATGTTTGTATATGTATGCCCGTATGTATTATGCATGTTGGATGATGATTCTTAGATTCTTATAGGTTGTTCATGTTTATAATAGCCTTGGTAAGCTTAGAACAGATGGGTTTCATGATTGGGCTTGAAAACATCCTAGAAACATATTGTACAGAAGGTTCATGCGCCTAAATAAGGCTCATGCGCCTGGGAATGCCTTAGGAGAATTTAAGTGTAACCCATGCGCCTTAACAATGGTCCATGCGCCTAGAAATATTAGTCGGATGACTAAGTGTAGGGCCATACGCCCCAATAGTGTCCATGCGCCCAAGTGGCCCATGCGCCTAAGTGTCCATGCGACTGATTAGTCCATACGCCTAAGTTCATACGCCTGAATAGTACTCATGCGCCTAGAATTAGGCTGGAATTGACTAAGTGTCCAGACGTCCAGGATTCCCATGCGCCTAGGCACTCATGCGCCTGCATAGTGCCCATGGGCCTGCATAGTGCCCATGTGCCTGAAAGTTGCCCATGCGCCTAAGTGTTCCCCATGAGTCTGCATAGTGCCCATGCGCCTGCATAGTGCCCATGCGCCTAAGGACATAGAATATTTTCTGATTTTTAGGGAAAAAGTGTAATGTAGGCGTTGACTTGGGAGGTTCCCGGGGGCTATGTAAGTTGACTTTTTGAAGTCATAACTGTTGTGATTGATGATGTTTGATGTTTATGTATGATTGTATGATGTGTTCCTTATGATGATATATATATATATTATCTTTTTATGGCTTTACGTGTCATGTTAATGAATGAATGAAGTATTATGTAACGTAAAGTGAAAAATAATGAAAGAGGAACACGAGGTAAGAATGCATGCATTATTGAATGACGAATGAACGAAGGAAAGACTTGCAAGCACATATATGAGGTGAGCAACCCAGTTGTTGCAACAGGCTCAAACAGCGTGCTATCGTGAGTTGCCATGAGGTGAGCAACCCAGTTGTTACAACAGACGGGTAGCGTGCTATCGTTGAAATTGGCAATTTGGGTGAGCAACCCTATGGTTGCAACAGACTCGGATAGTGTGCTATCGTGAATTTTCCATGAGGTGAGCAACCCTATGGTTGCAATAGACTCGGATGGCGTGCTATCGTTGAAATTGGCAATAGGGGTGAGCAACCCTATGGTTGCAACAGACTCGGATAGTGTGCAAATAGTGATGATTGTTAATGAGGTGAGCGACCCTGTTGTCGCAACAGACTCGAAAGGACGAACGTATAAAATAATGAGGTTAACGAATGTAATGGAAGATAATAATTATATTATCAATGTGTACGTATGATGTATGATCACGAATGAATGTAAAGCGCAGTATGATTTGAAAGAAAGTAAAGAACGGTTTTAACGATTGAAATGTATGTTTTATTATAAAACTAGAACTCACTCAGCGACACTGACTTTTATACATTTTCAGTTGGCAGGTAAACGTTGCTGAGGATGGCACGGGGCGGCTACTGAGCTCTTTTGGATGGCATTCTTTTGTTAATGTTTTTGCATTGTAATGTGAACGAATGAAGTTTTGAAATGAACGCTTGTATTAACTTGCAAAAGCATTTGTAATGATATGAAAATTTATTTTTTTATGTTTCCGCTGCAATATTTTCATAAGCCAAATGTAATTATATGTTTTATGTGCGATGAGGATCCAACTGTAAGCGTCCCAGGAACGGGGCCTTACAATGTGGCAAAAAATCCTTCTTTTATATAGATTTATAGATAAAGAGTAGATTATAAATTGTATCCTTTATAATAGATAAAATTATGGAATTGATTTATTCTTTTCAAAAATTACACTTTATTCTTTATGAGATTTTTTTACGGATTTAACCATTTGTACTAACAGATGTTAATTTTTTCGTTTAACTCATCTCATGTTACGACCACACTCTTACACATTCTTGTTTACGACCACCACCATCATGGAATCACAACCCCTCCTCTAATTATCTTCTTTTTTACGGTTGAAAACCATCATAACATCAATTTTTCATGGCACCACCATTAACAATGCCCAACCACCATTATTACTAATGCCCAACCATCAACATTACCATTGCTTACATTGCACCTCCCACCATAACACCACCATCACCAAAGTCTAACCTCCACCATCACCATTGCATGCATCTATCCCATTATAACACCACCATCACCATTGTCTGCATCTATCCCATTATAGCACGACCATCACCATCACCATACCACCAACGTACACCACCGCATTGAGTCGAAACAAACAACCAAATCAAACATGTCGTTCCCTCATACCATTAATATTGTTCATGATTAGCTCATAGATTTGCTTTTGATTGTCCAAGTAAAAACTTCTTGAGAAGGTCACCCATCCCTGGATTGCTGCTACTAAAACACGCGTAACTATAGACTTCTCTTCTCATCCACAACCAATATAATACGTCCAAAACGCGTTGATCATATTAGAGGCAAGACATTAGTTATGATCTAGGAATCTCTGTTGTACATGCCCGGTATGTGATTTGCCTAAGGTGTTACAATCACCCACCGGTTTGAACTCATCATCCTTGCTAAGGTCTACCCCACCATTCTATTCATGGATGTGAGGTTTGCTTAAGGTGTCCATCTGAACACCCTTGGGGACTCACTTTCCTTGATGAGGTTTGTCCCTCCATCCTGAATGGCACAAAAGTGGCTCTAATACCATTTGTAACATCCAACCTCTTATAATATCAATATTGACCGCTTTGTTCATGAGGAGCTTACGGATTTAGTTTTGGTTGTCGAGGTGAAAACTTCTCATGGAGGTCAACCATCCTCGAATTACTGGCATCTAAGTATGCTTAACTGTGGAGTTCTACTTTTAACCACATCAAATACAACCAAAACGCATTGATAATATTAGTGGCAGGACATTTATTATAAACCAGGAATCTCTACTATCTGTGGTCGATGTGGATTTACTTAGAATGTTACAAATGGTATCAGATACATTCTTGTGCTGTTTGGAATGGTTGGGCAAACTTATTAAGGATGGTGAGTGCCCGCGTGTGCTTAAAGGGACACCTTAGGCAGATTCCACATCTATGAATGAGATGGTGGGGGAAAACCTTATCGAAAATAAGGAGTCCAAAAGGGGGGTGATTGTAACACCCTAGAAAGCCCACATTGGCTGTAGAGAGCAGAGATTCCTGGTTAATAAGAAATATCTTTTATCTAATATTATTAATGCGTTTTTGGTGTATTAGTTAAGCGTTCTCAATTGACAACAGTTTTAGGATGGATGACTTTCTTGAGAAGTTTTTACCTGGCAACAAATAACAAATCTATAAGATTTGTTATAGGCAAAACAGGTCGTGAATCGAATGTTACATTAACGAATTATAGGCTCATTTGAAGCCATTGAACTACTCTCAATACGTTACATTGAGAGTTTGTTGATATTAGATTAGATTGTCTTTCGGGGGTGATTGGATGCTTGCAAACCTAATCCCAGCTTCATCTTCATATATACATATATCATTTCTAACATATACGGTTCATATAGTGCTTCATCACAAATGAACTTTGAAATAAAAGCATATGTGAATAAATGTATATTTCAAAAGCGTGTTTAAATATATATGAGAAAGCTAGTAATAGTATAAAGAAAAGTGTATTTGGTATTGATATTATGAAAGTCCGCTACTTTAACTTTGAATCATGATATTTCACTAATTTCAATTAAAACTGATATCATTACCCTTTTTAATTTTATCTTTTCCATTACAATGATTAACACAAAATACTTAATTATTAAAATGTTAAGTCCAAGTTGTGCATTGAAAAGTAAATATAATATATAAAAGGAAAATCATATTTTAATAATTTAATTGTTACCTAACAAAATATCACATGTTGACTAATAATAATCCAAGTAATTTAACAAATGACACTGCTAGCTTTTTGATTAGACATTAAGACAATCTCATTAGCATAATAATTATAGATTTAAGTTTAATTTACGATCAAATACCTCATAATGAGAATTATAAATAAAATGAATAAACTTACGAGCAAAATTTAAATTAAAATTAAACACAAATCGAACGTAAGTATAATGATTATTTATTCTATTGTAATTTCACTTGTCAACTAAAATAAATGTATGAAGTTCAATTAGTCTAACAACATGTACAGATTATAGTCTTAATTAATTATTAAATTTTGATTTTTATTTTTAAAAGTAAAACAGAAGTCAAAGTCGCAAAAGCTTAAATTTGATAGAAGATTTCATGGTGAGAGCATGATAAAGCGCACAAACTTTTAATACTTATTCAAATTTAAATATGATAAGATGCAAATATCGCGTGATTTATATATGGAAAGTTATGTTTTCAAAGTTAAAGGAAAGAATTCTAATGAGTAATTAATTTAACTAATGATCCTTACTTAAAGTTGTTAAGATGTTGTATTTTATGACTTTTTAAAAATTGAAGAAAATTTTGGATTCAAGTTGCACATGTGATAAAAAAAGGAAGGTTTTAGGTTGGATTAGAGGGATTTCTCACATAAGGTGAGATTCATCCTAAAAGTGATCTCGGGTTTTGTACTCGAGTAACGGATATAGGGGTGTTTAATATTCGAATCCGATTCGAAAAACTTGAAATTCGATTCGAGTCGAAAATTACAGATTCAAAATTCGATTTGAATTTTCAAATTCGAATTCGATTCGAGGTCTAAATGTCGAATTCGAATCGAATTGCGAATTTGGGATTTTCGATTTGATTCGATTCGTAATTCGAAATTCGAATTTCAAATACATACATATACATACATTTTTTTATTTTATATAAAAATTTAGTAATATGCATATAAGAAATTAAAGTTTAAAAGATATATAATCTAAAATGTTAAAACTTAATTGATACCTTTTAACTTATTTGAGACTTATACTATTTCATATGTTACGTTTTTTATATATTTTAAGCATTTTGAAATTGAATTTGTCAAATAAATTTTGAAAATGCTATTCAATTAAATTTTTTATTAAATATGAATCGAATAAATTCAAATTCGATTCGAATTTGAACTTTTTTCGAATTTGAATTAAATTCAAACCCTGTTTGAAAGTTTCGAATTTGATTTATTTTTATTTTCGATTTCGAATCAAATTTGAATCCGGTTTGAAAATTTGAAAATTCGACTTATTCGATTCGATTAACTCGAATTCGACTCGGTTCGATTCGATGAATACCCATAAACGAAGACAATCGGGTGGGGTAGTAGCATGTTAGTGATCCTTTAGCATTAGAAAAAATGTTAACATACTCAAAGAGTAATAAGATTTGGTTTAGAGCAGATAAGTACATTATATATAAAAATACTAAGTGTCTACTTGGTATAAAATGATATTATCATTCATTATCATGTTGGTTATTTTATAAAAGTAAAATTAAATATGAAAGATAGAATAAAATTAAAAAATTAAGAAGGGGTAGGAATTATTGAGCTGTTTAGAAGAAATGAGAATTCTTATAATTCCAATTTATTGATAAACCAAACATCTCGATTTTCCAGCTCTAGAAATGGTTTATTCATTCTCTTTTATTACTAATACTAAACATTATTTACCATAACTCGATTGTTAGTAATTAATCAACTTTATTTACCCACTTTATTAAAAGGAATTTGAATCTATATACCTATAACGTTTTTGCCAAATAATGAAAAGGATATATTGTGAAATTAGTTTTTTCTTTCCTTTTAACCAGTTAAGATTTGAAAGAAAGTTAAAGTTATGTTCAAAATTTTTAGAGGACACCTCGTCAGTTTTGAGCCAATTTAAGGGGTAGGGTCCAGGGACGCCGTAACAAACCCAAACCAATGTGAATACACAAAACTTTAAACATTTTAAGACGTGCAATTACATATAAGATTGATTATGAGATTAATTTTCAATTTTAAGTTCGTATAAGAAAGATATGAGACAGATATGAGACAGATATGAGACAGATTGATGTTAGGTGATTTGCGGCCTGATTACTTAAAATCATATACATGTTTAACAAGTATATTACCTAAAAAAATATTTAGTATTAACTTTTATTTGTTCCTTGATCATTGTCTTTTAATGACTCATTCTATTAATTTACTTTACGTTAAAAATAAACTTTTCTTCTTAAGATATGTATTTATTGATATTATTCATAATTTTTAATGTTATGAAATATGAACATTTAGTATTTCTAGCATCATGAGATTTATATATTCATGCAATTCACCTATTTAAAGGTGATTACGATATCACGTGACTTATCATCAATCTTCATCCCAAACCGTCTCATCCTTATTTATGAGTGATGTGATATACAACGGTATTTTAGCTATCCAGCGGCTTTGGGTGGGCTTGTTTTTAGGAGCTCAATTTTGTGGAAAGAGGTGGTCTATGTCAACCAAGAAAATCCATGTACTCTAAGAGTTAATCGTATGGTCGTGAGAATATATTTACGTCAGAATGAACCTATCTAAAGATTTATACAGACACATGAATATTATGAGAACATAAAACTTGAAGGACCTTTTTTGGTATCTAGGAGTCTTGAAGATAATATACTACTCTAATATAACATGTGCATATTTATCATCTAAATATTAACGCACTTGATAAATTGAATCGCACACGTATAAAAAAAGGGAAAGTAAATTGAACTTTAATACAGTATACCAATGTATAAAAGATGAATGAAACTATATACGGAGGTTTATAAAACTATCTTACCTTTTCATTTGACAAGTTCAACATGGCCTTTAAAGGGCTACTCCACGCGCTTTGTATTTTTTTCTTATCCCTTCGTCATCATACATACTTTACTCTATAGATGAAATAGAAATGAATCATGTTTATAGAATACTTAGAGTAGATTACTAAGACAGAGTGGATTACTAAGATAGAGTGGATCTTTATTCATTTTTAATAGATTCGTGGAAATAGTGGTCACTTTTGTTGAGCTTGTTAGGGTTTCTTCAAAGACTTGAAGGTGAGGTTTAGATCTTCTTAGAGTTTATGTGTTGTTTCAAGGATTTGGGGTTGGTATGTATACACGAAGTTGTATTTATAAAAGTATGTTAAAGTTAAACATTCAAGCTTGCATCATCAACAAAGTAGGATTTGGGATGAACACGTTAGAAAGTTTGCATGCATGAAAAATATTTGTGATAAACCCTAAAAATATACAGGTCTAATCTTAAAATTTAAAGTTAGATGAAAAAAACTTGTTTAGGGTTAAAATAGGCATAAAGCTCCTTTCTACACCAGTAATAAAGCGTTCTTCCATAAAAAGAACACTTTGCAACATTTGTTCTTCCATAATAGATTTGTTATTTATAAAAGACTTCTTTTTAGTGATTCATTTGCAGTTGATTATTCATTCACAACAAACTACCCTTGAACAAACTATTGTTCATCTATAATGGGAGTTAACCCTTAGTAATATGAAACCCTATGCAAGAGATAACACTTCAATAAACTACGCTGAAATACACTTTCTTCATTGTTGACTAGATTATGGAATCATCTTACCGTCTCATTAACTAACGTATACTCCTGAAGAGTCATCCTCCATGCCTTTAAACCTAGAAACTCCCTTTCAACCTTATCAACTTCTTTATTATGGGCAGATGTTCTTGATCACCAGATTTTCAATATTATACGTTTCTTCTTCGTCATTACATGATCATCTAGGCCTATTTGACTATAGTCCACTAATGAAGTGCTTTAGGCGTAAAGATGTGTGCAACAAACTTGACTACCTAATCGTCTATGCAGTCGCTTATCTTAATTACCATTTTCATTTTTAGGATCTACTGAAAAATAGCAGTGGCTTCTTTCTTTCCATTTAGGGAAGGGGAATCACATCCCATGAAAACTTTATAATCACAAAATTTGGTAGGTAAGCATCAGCTTCACTATCACTGCCTTCCTTTTCATCTTCCTCTTTACTAGCATTACTTGCAGCTTCTCTATTACTATTTTTTTCTTTTGTTTATATTCTAGTTATATTTACTAATTTTTTAAGTATCTCAACTAGGATAGAGAGCTTAATAGATTGCATAACTTTGAAGCACCTCATCAACAATGGCCCCCCTAATAGTCAATTCCAACTAGATTGTTCATTTCTTACTAAGATTGTTGTTAAATTTAGGTTCTTCATGCATAATTTCAACGGCCTGTGTTTGGTTCCGCATGACTGGTGCACTGCCAGTGTGGTCACCACGTGCACCATAGTATCTCCTCTAGTACCCTCCCGTCTAACCATAATTTCTTCCTATAAGGTTTACGATACCAATGTTCTCATTTTAGCACGTAGTACATAATCATGCATAATGTAAGTTCTGATAATGGTCAGTTGTAATTAACTACTTTTCTCACTTTACATGCTTTAAACATTCTCTGTCTCGAGTCACACTAGTCCTTTAACCTTATATGTCATACTATGATCTACATGTACATACATTCATCTTTACTCTCTTTATTTTGTTATTGTAACTAACTTTATCTTTAATTTCAACTATAACTTTATCTCTTGGTATGAAGCTACCTGTATTTACAGTCTTTCTTAGTTTAAGTTTAGTCATTGAAGTGCTTAAATCGCTCAAATTATGGCTCTGATACTAAATTGTAAGGCCATGTTTCAGGTAATCTTCTAGTTAGATATGAACATTAGAAACACATAATTCTTAAATTTTTAACAAACTTTCATTTGTAGAAGTGAAATTAGAGATCATTATTAATCGTCAATAGTCACTATAAATAGAGCTTTAATTAATCAAGTCTTCATCTACAATACAGTGTTTGATATAACCTGGTAGCTCCACAATCTGTACCAAGCTACCTTTCTTTATTCCTTATCATTCATGTCAAACTAACATGCATATAAAAATTATGGTTGCTAAGTAAATTCTAGATTTAACTTTAACAAAATACTTAACATATTAGTCATTAACATACTTAAGCTTTACCATTTTCTTTATCTTAAACGATCACTTTAACTTTATCTGTCACTATAACTTTAGCTGTCAATCTTTAACAAGAATTGTCCTTTAGCCATTCTTTTTGTTTATTTTTATCTTTGTCTTTGATCTTGTGCAAGAGAAATCACTTTTGGGTGGTAAGCTATCAATAACTTGCTAAGCTCCTATCGAATGAGCATACTCAAGATATAGCTCCTATTAGAGTGAGCATCCACAAGGCAAGGCTCCTAGCGAGTGAGTGAGTGTATGCAAAGCACAACTTAGTAAGGTTGCAAAAAGAAAAAAAAAACTCTTATAAGGTGAGATTGCACAAGGTAATACTCCTTTAGTGCATGAGATTGCAATAAATACAAACTTTTATTTGATTCGCAAGACTTTAAACTTTACATTTCACATGTGGACTTTAGCTTTTTAACTCTCTTTATATTCTTTAAGTATTACTATTATTATATTTATCATATATTATCACTTTATCATAATAGTAATTGTTTCTTAACTCTTTATTATACTATGTTACTTTACCTTATATTACCTATTGCATACATTAACTTTGTATCTTATCATTTCATGGCTTTACATTGAATTTAGAATTTACCGTTCATATTATTATGAATTTATGATACACATATGTAGTCACTTTAAACATAGAAGCTTTATACTAGATTTGTACCGACTAATAAAATATTATGATTAGGGTTAGATACAAGTGAAGTAAATATATGTGCTTGACTAGATCACGTGCGTGTGACAAGTAAAGTTTGGGTGAACAATTTAGATATGGATGGTTTTTTTCAAATACAGTTGACTTAAGTTAGATGCGGGTGACTTAACAGATTCTGGTAAGTAAGACTCATATAGAGGAGACAGTGAAATATGATTGAGCAATTACATACATGTGATCTATCTTATGAAACTAACTAATCACATGCGAGAGATTATTAAATGGGACTAAGTAGTCACATGTGGGTCAGATATATGACGCGAGTAAGTAATCACATGCATGTGAACTGTTAAATCCGACTAAGTAATCACATGTAGGTGAACTATGAGGTGTATATTCTTTCTATATATGAGACATATGTAAGTGACCAACTCCCCTACCTATGAACAAAGGCAAGTGAGAGTGATGAGTAATGTACATGTGAGTAAACCTCACTATCCAAACTATAACATCACCCCTTTTAACTATAGCAACTTCATCATATTAAAATACCAATATTTAATGTTCATGCACTTTAACTTTTTTTTACATACATACACATGTAACAAAATCCATAGAATAGGATATTGGATGAACCCTAAAAATAATAAGGATCTGAATCAAGATCTACACCATGCATATGTAAAAATGCTAACTTTATCAATGAATTCGAATCATAAACACATCGAAGCTTAGATCTATCAAAATATATGGGAAATCTCATACATTTTGTCTTGTTTTTCATTTTAAATCTCTAGAATCACGAGTCTCTCTAGCCTTTTTTTGGAAAACTTTGACCATAAGAAAAAGAGTAGGGCGGATATCTTAACCATTATAGAGGACCTTTAGGCTATGAAACTTTCATTTTATTGCTTTGGGTCCTTGTTCTTTTTTTATAATTGCACCCACTTTTGTTTTTCTTAAAATAATTATCCTAAATTTTGAGGTGTTACATGCATATATTGCAAACGAAATACCAAAAGAGACCAACCAAATAAGAGGGTGAGCATTCTAGATATATTTCTTTGTACAAGAAATAGATCCCTTTTTCACTTTCTTTACTTCCTTGAGCTCTCTAGCCAGAGTTCTATTGCTTACAATCGCAACCTGGAAGACACAAAAACATTTCCAATCTAAACCTAAAATGTTGCATTTATATTGACCTAATTTAACACTATCATAACATTCAAGCAAAGGTTTGTTGATACAAGTCTTTAAATTAATGTGGGTTCTTTTTCAAATGGTGACAAACTGTGCACAACTTAAAAAGGTACCAACTGTATATAGAAAAAGAAAACACAAGATCAACTAAAATATTTGCTTATAAACATTACTCAACATAATTATATGTGTGTGATTAAAATGATGGGTATAACTTAGAATAGTGACAAAAGCGTTGGAGATAGAGCACCAAGTTTTGCCCTGCAAACTCATATCCACACGTTCACAATCATACAACCTATAAAGTGCATTACATCATCTTCACTCAATCAATCTTGTTTTATATATGAAATCAAATATTATTCGTTTTTTGTCTTTTCATTCTTATACGACTTGATTTATTATAACAAATGAATGTATGTTTTCATGGATCTCATTTATTAGTTTTGGAAGAAAAACGAAGTAAACTAACCAAACAGACCACTAAATAAAATTTTATTAAAGAATAATAATTCCAAATTCCAAATTCCATGCAACTTGAGGTTCTAAGTTCATTATTATTCGACAGGATATTTAAAGATTTGTTGATAGAAGTGTTTTAAATCCATTTTATTTAACTTACACCATACTAGCTCGAATGAATTGTTCTCTTTTAACAAACTAAGACAATTTCAAAAGACAAGGCAAATTATATTGATACAAACAAACAATAAAAAGGACTTAGTAATATCTCATAGACGTGGTTTGATAAGGATAAGATAGATAGACTAGGTTTGAGAAGGATGAGATAGGCACAAACACTTCTTGTATCCCAGGAGAGAACCTACACTCATTGACCTCCGACTAAGATTTTTTACCAAATAATTAAGTGTAAACAAACATGCAACTAAAGTGTACAAATTAAAGTTAATAAAAACAATACTAATAAAAGAACTACACTACCCATAGCAACAAGTAGAGAAAACTAGTAATACTAGGAGTGTTCAAATTTGAATGTTTGAAAATTTAATATAGTTGATTGTTAGATACTACGAGGATATCCATTTTTCTCTAGTAAACATAATGTCATAAAATTTATAGCGTTGAAAAGATACATAAAAATATGCAGTGATGGAGACTATAGAGTAGTCTTCAAAGGATTGACGGTGAGACTCCATTTAGCGACTATAATTAAGGTGATGGTGTGTGGTTTCTTGCCTAAAGGAATAGAAATATAATATTAAAATTTAGGGTTTGAACTTGAGATTTATTCTATAAATAGTTAAATTACTAACAAATATACTTTATAAATCTATAAATCTATATCTATAATAACATCTGATAAAACAAAAAAATTATCATTTGTCATTCTCTTAACCTATATTTTTGTCATTTGTCATTTTTTTTGACATCGACACATCAATTTTCTCTCCAAAACTTATTATAATAATTGAATACCCATACAAAATTCTCTCTCTTTTTAAAAATATATTTATTAATTGTTATATTTCTTCTTTTATTTATTTTTATTAATCAAACTATCTTATTTTAAAAATAGATTTTATGAAGAAAATAAAAAATAATATTTTAATTAAAATCTAAATAACAAATGACTAAAGTTTTATATTATATGAAATTTTCTAAAACATTAAAAAAATTAAACAACAAAAAACATTTTAATTAAAATCTAATAAGTGTTTAGCCTATCTATCTATCTATTAAAAAACTAAAATAAACGTGAAATAATTGTAAACCTCTGTTGGGACAGATAAGGCTAGTGCAACCAACCAACACTTGGAATAATTTTTGGTACAACTGATAAAGACTTCCAAAGGCAAAGTTGCACTTCTAAAGGTTAATATAAAAGAACTTCCGAAGAAGGAACTCTGTCTTCCGAAGACAAAATGAAGCCATCTTCCAAAGACAAACACTTGGAAGACTTCAAGGCAAAAGACTTCTAAATTATGAAGACATAAAGTCTTTTATCCTTAAAATAGAAAATCAATTTGATCACAAGGTTAAAACAATTAGAAGTGGTCAAAGGATCGAGTTTAAGAATCAAGTTCTTGACTCATTCTACAATTCAAAAAGGATTGCCAGACAATATAGTGCTCCTAGAATTCCTTAATAAAATGGTGTTGCTAAAAAGAGAAATATGACATTTATTGAGGCTGCTAGAACTATGGTAGCTGATTCAATGTTGCCTCTAATATTCTATGCAAAGGCAGTCAACACTTCATGCTATGTGCAGAACAGAGTCCTTATATTTAAGCCTCGTGGAAAAACCCTTTATGAGCTACAGAACAAGAGACCATCGTTCATTGGTTCCCTTAGGTCCTTTGACAGCAGGTGTACCATACTTAACACAAAGGACAATTTGAAAATATTTGTTGAAAAGTCGGATGATGCTATCTTTGTTGGATATTCCTCCAACTATATTACTTATAGAGTGTACAACATCAAAAATTAACAATTTGAGGAATCATCCAACATTGTTGTTTATAAGCACACTTCTTGTGTTACATGAAATGGTCCAAACTATTATAAACCTTCTTGTGAGAATGTTTTAACTTGAACAGGAACTCAAAATAATTTGGATGAGGATCAACTGTTTGAGCTACCGAGACCTCTTCCATGTTCTTCAAGAATTGCTGAAAATCAAGCTCCCACATATAGAAGACATGAAAGCATGACTATCTCAGGAGCAAATGTAGCTTCAACTATTTGTCAACAAAGTGAACCTCAAAACTCATCTAGTGACAACTCAAACAATGAACAACACCAAGCAGATGGATGTAACAATCAGGAGGAACATGCAACTATTAATGCTGCTCCATAACAAAATACTACTGATCTTGTCTTACATTCATTCAATCCTTCATTGAAACAGTCCTCATTGAATGAATATGAGACGTTACTAGTCCAAGTGTTCAAAATCTTGAGCAAAAATTTTCCAACCTAGATCTCTCCACGCAATTGGATGTGATCCCTAGGCTTATAATTCATAACACTCACCCAATTGAGAACATCATTGGAGATGTTTCTGAAGGTGTGAGAACATAAGGATAAACTCATAATGGGAATGTCTGTTTGTACTCATACTTAATTTCACATATGGAACCAAGGAATGTAAAAGAAGCCTTGAATGATAGTAGTTGAGTTGAATCAATGCAAGAGGAGTTACTTCAATTCAAAAGACAAAAGGTTTGGAATTTATGTCCATTACCATCTGGTCAAATACCCATTAGCACAAAGTGGGTATGTAGAAACAAAAAGGATGACAGAGGCTTGATTATCAAGAACAATACAAGACCAGTAGTTCAAGGGTACACACAAGAGAAAAAATTTAATTACATTGATATATTTGCACATGTTGCAAGACTTGAGGAAGTGAGGATCTTTCTTGCTTATGCAACATCCAAGAATTTTACAGTTTACCAGCTTGATGTCAAGTGTGCTTTTCTATATGGGGATATAGATAGAGAAGTCTATGTGTGCCAACCTCCAGAGTTGAAGACCCACAACATCCCAACTATGAAAAACCTTGGGTATATATGGGGATATAGACAGAGAAGTCTATATGCTAATTGTTCACCAATGCATTTGATGACCAAAGGTTTAAATATCTTATCATAGTTATTGGGATAATAAACATTGACTACCTTATCTCCTATGAAAAACCTTTTCAATATGTGTTTTGTTTATGTCTTACAATCTCACCCCAGTTACAAAAGGTATTTCTTCCAAAATTTGCTAAATTTCCGAAGGAAACCGTTTCTAAGTTTGTATTACCTTCGGAAAAGTTTTAAGCCTCGGAAGAAAATTTGATGTTTCATCAAATCTACTTCTGAAGTGATAAAACTTCTTCATTCGTAAGACTCTCTTACTCTTGGAAGTATGAATATAGTACCTTCAGAAGTAAGTTTGGCCTCAGAAGATATTATACTTAGAAAACTGATACTCTCGGAAGAAAGTTTTTCCGTGTAACGGAAATATTTAGGCCCCTCTTGTAACACCCGACCCATCACACCAACAATATCGTCTGTTTTGCCCACAAGGAGCTCACGGATTTGCTTTTGGTTGCCCAGGTAAAACTTCCAAGGAGGTCACCTATTCCTGGATTGCTCCCACCTGAGCTCAAGCTTCCGAAGACATCAAAGGCAAGAGGAAGATGACTACGGAAGAACTGTTAGAGGAGGAAAGGATGGAGAAGCTCAAAAAGAAAGGTAGACTTACCACTAGGAAGCTACTTGTTGCAAGTAGCAAAGCAGTTGTAACAGCCCAGGAGGCTATCAATAATAAGAAGAGAGTAGAAGTTATTGACAAACTTGTCAATTTAGGAGAAACTAGTGAAGAAGTGTTTCTCCTACAACTAGAGAAGTTAGTGGAATTAGAGAAGGCAACCCTTCTGTAGAAGGAACAAGAAGAAGCAACAAGGTTGGCCTTGGAAGTGGAGAAAAAAAAGAAAGAAAGAATAAGAAGAGCAAGAAAAGAAAGAAAGAAAGAAGAAGAAGAGCAATAATTTAGGAATGAGAGGATTGTCTTTGTATTCTCCAGGGGATATTCTTTTGAAGAATTGACTCCCCATAACAATGATACGATCTTGTGACTTTTCCACAAAAAAACAAGATCAGATGGATAAGGAGAGAAAAAGGGAAACAAGGGAAAAGATAAGGGAGAAGAAGTAGTAGAAATAAGAGGAAGCTCAACTTGTAGTTGCCAAGAAGGTAGGATACAAAGCCAGGATGAAGGCATATATCAAAGCCCACGAATTCTATGGTTTGGGATCATGTCAGAAAAGACCCTATAGCGACATGTTAGTGATATCAAGTCTGACATTCGCTTAGGAATAAGGAAGGAGCTTTACCTAAGTACTTAGAGGATGACACCCAAACCTGCACCTCAACCTCAGCTAACACCTTTCTCTTCCTAATTAAAATTAAACTAACCACTGAAACCTGCACCCTTGAACCTACACCATCAACCATGCCCTCATCCTCACCTATTGCTTCACTACAACCACCTCTATTACCCATCCTAAAACCCAAGACACTTCCCAGAACTTAACCTTCTTCTACCCAACAATCAATCACCCATTCATCACCTAAACCACTATAAGGAATACATGTTAAGGCTTACGCAACTCAAACACTTAAGGTCTTCTGTATGCATGCACAAGTGCATTGAAGAAGAATGATTCAGAAGTTTCACACATGTAACAGAAATATTCTAGGTGTGAAATCTTCCGAAGCCAAGACAAATATCTACCAAAGCCAAAGATGAATTCTTTCAAAGCTTCAGAGATAAACTCTTCCGAAGCCAACACTTGAAGACAGATTTCTTCCAAAGACTTTTAGTATACATGCTTTATCTGATGTACTTTACATAAAGATGGACCCATTTCAGCTGCAACTTTGTAAAGTCTCCAACTTGCATGAGTAGGTGAAAAGGTCCATGCTTTTAGTAACTGTACATTGAGGTCTTGAGTCTGTAACTATCTACTTCATGTACTTTATCCTTTTTGTAATACATTAGGATGTGAGCTATGGCATGTCATAGTCACAAGTCAAAAGGCAATTTGCCTTTTGACTCTACAATTGATTTTGTTTAGTGTCTAGTCAATTGTATCCGGCTGGCCTTCAAAGTATGGCCTCTTGTAGGATGTAGTACATGTATCTCAAGTACTTGTAATTTTCTTTTATGCTTTGTAACATTTGTAATAGAACTTGAGAAGGCAATATACTACAATCTTGAAAACCATCTCCTTGTGCATTTTTCTATCTTGTTCTGTCTCTTATTCACTTGTGTTCTTAGTATCTTTACTTGTGGTTAATCCAATTTCATTGTTTGATTAGTCAAGTTAATCTTCTTATTGTGTTGTTGTGTTGTAAGTTACCACCCTTCACCGGTCCTGCATTTGGTATCAGAGCTTTCCAAGCTCTTGATATAAGATTTCACCATCTTTAAATCCCTCACATACACAAAATACTTAACTTTTCAAATGGCAGCCATGATAGCCATCAAATGGTATGATCCCTAAGACTGTGGCTAACTACTCAGATGAAGATAGAAAGAGAGTAAAGATTGATCAAAAAGCCATGATAGCCTTTCAGACTACTTTTCCAAACTCTGTGTACAGAGGTTTCAAGAAATGCAAAACAACAAAGCAGTTATGAAATGTATTGAAACTAATGTATGAGGGTTCCTCTGAAGCAAAGGAGAACAAGAAGGATCTTCTGAAGCAGCAGTTTGAAAATTTCACCTTTAAATCAGGTGAGATCATGACTTAACAATGCTTCAGGTATGTTAAGATTGTGGATACCCTAGTGGATGGAGGAGTTGCTCTTGAAAACAAAGACATTGTAAGGAAGTTCATGTCCCTACTTCCTCTCTGAAATTACTTTCTTTCATTTTTCTTCATGCTTAAGCTTCCTCAAAAAATGGCCAACCTTAACCGCAGAAATGATCAAAAATTCTCCATCCAGTTACACAGGAAACACAACCAAGTTGCTCTGTTACACTCTAAGAAAGATCCTCATTTCTTGGAGGTTGCCTTTTCTTAACACTATCCAACTACTTCACCTCCCTAACCATTGATCCTACTCTTTATGAGGATCAACTGCTAGAATTTTGGAAGACCTGCCAAGAGGTCGTCCTGGATGGGGAGAATGCACTATCTGCCACAGTGCAGGGGAGAACAGTCTTTATCACTCCGGCCATCATCGACATGCATCTTCAGCTGGATGATAAAGAATGTGAGGTGTTCTTCCCTAAAAAAGTTGTTAACTAGTCCTTCGCGCAAATGAGCTATGAGGGAGACTTCTCTGTCAAGACCTTCAGGAAAGGAAAGGTCTCATCCCAATGGAAATTCCTGCTTCATGTGGTTATCCACAGCTTATCAAACAAGCATGGTGGATGGGACCAGATTCCGGAAGATCTCTCCTTCATTGTTCAGGGGATGGTTCAGGGAGTCAGTTCGGGTACTCTCAGTTTGTTTACACTAATCTGCTTGCAAACTTGGACTCCTTAGAATATTACATGTTCCCTAGATATGTTAATACATTGTTAACTGTGAAATGGGCTCACAGTTAAGGGGAATAGATAATACTCTTAAATTGGGACAGATGAAGCCCGACATCTTTAAAATATGAGAAAGCCCACTGTTGGCTTCTTTGGGGTAGAAACAGCCCTTGTCCCAAAAATGTTAGAGCTCATGCTCAAGATGACAACCTAGCAGCACCAGCTAGTGTTAAGCCCACACCTTCTACATCCTAACCACCTCAATAGCCACAAATCACTCTCACCTACCAAAGAAAACACAAATGAACCCCTACTCAGACTACTCAGTCTGTGCAGGCCCTTATATACTTACCCACACAAGAAGAAGTGGACACTGGAGCTCCTACTTCTCCTCAAGAGCAGACCACTCCCATTCCTTCAATGATCAGTGCTAAGATTCCTCATGCTCAGCCTGATGAGCTCATAATCCTAAATGCCTTAAGCCATCATTCTAAGTCTTAACACTCAAGTGATCAACCTTCAGGGGACAGTTTCCATCCCCAGCCTTGGACTTAAACCAACCAATTCCCAACCTTAAATTCTATACTGATGAAGATTTAGGTTTCGGTGAGTACCATGAGCCTCTCTTCTTTTCCCCTACTCAAAGAGAGATGAGTCTTCTTGAGTCTCCTACATCTAGCCCACATCAGTCACCTATTACTGAGGTGGACATTCCTAAACCTGTTCAGGATGTCCTTATTAAGACCTTAGTTATGCAAGTGATTCCATCATTTAGACCTCAACCATGGCAACTCAACCCATTGACACCTCAACTTAGGCTGCCAGTGAGCAGAGGAAATCCAGCAGCCAAGAACCTAAAACTAGTGATGAGAGAGAGGACTTTGCTCCAATCATCTCATCCCCCAATGATTCTTCTGATGAAGATGAGGGGAATTTAAGACTAAAGGTGCAAAAACTATCCAAAACATGCACCTATTTAGTCTCCAAGGTCAGTCATCTTGAATCTCAAGTGATTACCTTGCAAAACAGGGTCAATGATCAGCAACTTGAGATTTCTTATCTTAAGGAAAAACTAGCTAGGAGGCCTTTAAGAGGAGCTCAACCAGGAACACAAGAACCTGTGGATGTGATTGACCTAACTCCTAGCTCACCTATTCAAGAGGGTGATGCTACTAAAAAGGAGGAGAAAGTCACTACAGTCATAGAACCTAGTAGTTCTTCATAGAGTATGGATATTGAGGACTCACCATCCTCACTTGCAATTGTGCATACTTAGTAACTTCCTCAAGTTTATATTGATGTGGACTCTATAGACTCCTACATACAGAGTCTGTTTGAGGAAGGAATACCAAGGGCTATGTCATCTCCACCAACTTCAAATCACATCATTGGGTGGAGGTATGATGAAAACAGAAGAGCCCTTATCATTCTTAGAGTTCAAGGACAGCAAGAGGTTTTTAATTTTCAGACCTTGAACTTCTATGAAGGTCTGGATCTAGTCAACATGCCACTTGTCAATCAAAGCCAATCAAGATAAGCTGACAAGCTGGCTCAAAGAATACAAGATAGGATCACTGCAGAGTTCAGCTTCAGAAGGAGACTAAGACAATCAGGCAATGTCATCAGTCAACTAGATGTTGAGGCAGACCCTAAGATTAGTTTCATAGGGGAAACCTTGACTGAAAGCCCAATGGCAGAACCTGAGAGCCTTGTCTCATCATCAACTGCTACAGAGATTCATACCCTTGTTGAGACACCTGCTAGTGAAGTGCTTCTCAACCTCTCTCTGGCCAGAGCTTGAAAGCTACACCAAGAAATGAAGGCCAAAGCTCTCTCCACCCTGAGTCACAAAGGTTTGTGAGTGACAAAGGGAAAAGAAAGATGACATCTGAGGAGGAGGAGGAGAGAGAGAGAGAGAGAGAGAAAAAAAAAGAAAGACTCATGGAAACTGCTATCCGGACTGCCCCCAGACCAAACACTTAGGATGATGAGTTGAGGGTAGTCAGGATCAATTACTTGCAGACCAGGAACTATGACATTGACAATGTTATTTTCTCCCCCTTTGACGAATTGAATGAACTGGTTGACATGGAAAGGTCAAAGGAGAAGAAAGAGGCAGAAGATGCTAAGCTACTGGTACAAATGAAAGAAGAAAGAAGAAAGAAAAGATTATATAAACATGTGCCTACTCTCTCCCCAGTTCAGATAGTCCTACATATAAGGATGTGATTCAACAAGAACCTCAGGTAGACAGAGAAGAAGACAGGATCAAAATGATCAACTACCTAAGTGCCACAGGCCTCTATCAGGCAGATGCACTTCTTTCCTTATCCTATGACTATGTGAGTTTGAGTATCTCAAACAACTTGAACTTGAGATAGTCAAGGAAAGAAAGACCACTAAAAGGAAGCTAGGGAAGAAGCTGCTAAGTCAAGAGCTATCATCCGAAGAGCATGAAGAAGTCTGCAGATAGGTAGAGGATGATGAGCTTCTTGAAGCTGTATGGATTCTCCGAAGGAGACTTGGCCCTATGTCTCTATCCACTATGGATGAGCATATCAGGGTAATCAAGTAGAAGATAAAGAGTGCAGAGCTGATTGACTTACACTCCCCTCCAAGTCAAGCTCCACCTAAAGTGGAGGTTAAGGTTGAACAACCTGAGACAACACAACCTGAACCTCCTGCTGAATCTCAGCAAGCTTCATCTTTTGATCCACAGCATGGTCAGACTCCCTCTCCTTCTGAACCTGTGAGAGAGGAAGACCTAACTGAGAAAGACAAAGAAGATCTGTTGCAGGCTAGTCTTTTGAGTTAAAAGAAACAAAGAGAAAGAAAAGGATGTCTTCAAATCCAAAGCCAAAGAATAAGAAAGAAACATCCTTTTCTGAACCTCAGGATGAGTCGAAACATCCTAAGGATGTGCAGCCAGAGGATGCTCCATCAACTCCCATTCAAACAGCTCCTCTAGTATTAGGAAGACCCATGTTGTCCTGGACATACACCATAAATCCGGAAAGATGGCATGTCATTAGAGATCAAGGCACTGAGGATGTTTACACATGGTAGGACATGTTCAATCTGCCTCTGCATGATCTATTTGACATGAGAAGATATTTTAAGAGTCTGAGTGATCATGATCATCTCATGAAGAAAGGGATGGTCATTATCATAATGAGGACTATTGATATCTGAAGTCTTCAAAGTGTTTTGGTAGCATTAGCCTAGGGGGAGTTTGTAAGGAATACATGTTAAAGCTGATACAACTCAAACACTTAAGGTCTCCTGTATGCATGCACAAGTGCATTGAAGAAGAATGCTTCGGAAGTTTCACACATGCAACAGAAATATTCTAAGTGTGAAATCTTCTGAAGCCAAGACCAATATCTTCCGAAGCCAAAGATAAAGTCTTCCAAAGTTTCAGAGACAAAGTCTTCTGAAGCCAACACTAGAAGATAGATTTCTTCCAAACACTTTTAGAACACATTCTTTATATGATGTACTTTTTATATAAAGTTGGACCACCCCTTTCCGCTGCAACTCTGTAAAGTCACCAACTTGCATGAGTTGGTGAAAAGGTCCATGCCTTTAGTAACTATATATTGAGGTCTTGAGTCTATAACTTTCTACTTCATGTACTTTATCCTTTTTGTAATACATTAAGATGTGAGCTATGGCATGTCATAGTCACAAGTCAAAAGGCAATCTGCCTTTTGACTCTATAATTAATTTTGTTTTGTGTCTAGTCAGTTGTATCCAGCTGGCCTTCAAAATATGGTCGGCTGTAGGATGTAGTATATGTATTTCAAGTACTTGTAATTTTCTTTTATGCTTTGTAACACTTGTAATAGAACTTAAGAAGCAATATAATGCAATCTTGAAAACCATCTTCTTGTGTTTTTGCTATCTTGTTTTGTCTCTTATTCACTTGTGTTCTTAGTATCTTTACTTGTGGTTAATCCAGTTTCACTGTTTGATTAGTCAGTTAATCTCCTATATATGTTGTTGTGTTGTAAGTGACCACCCTTTACCGATCCTGCAACCACCCTCTAAACCAAGTAAACCTTTGACCTTGGAGGAATTCAAGGAATTAAGAAAAATCTCATCAACTATACTACTTTGAGCAAAATATCATGTGAGGAGGAGTCTATTAGATTAACAGCCATTGATGGCTCTTCCAGTTCCCTCACAAGAGAAGCTTTTCTTGATTTGCCTAGGGGAACCCTGGACCAGACACTTTAGCTCTTGGCAACTAACTCTGATTCACTCAATAAAGAAGAGAAGAAGCTGAGAGGAAGACTGCTGACTCTCTTACACACAACGAAGGGGAATAAACTACCAACTCAACCCCTTATTTCTAGGAAGAAGATTGTCCAATGGAGGTTTGAAGACTCTTCTCATAAGTTTGTTGCGGAAAGAGAGAATGGCGAGGTCAACACACTTAACACTCCATCTTTGCTACACTTAAGTAGATTTGACATTGTTGAGTTAGCAGATAAGCCATTCTCTAACCCCTCCAACTTTCAAATAGTTGCTCACATTCGGAATCATCTGAGCAACTTCCACCTTGTTGAACTGACTGGAAGAGCAAGGATTGAAGAAGAGATGAAAAAATGAGAGGGGAAGAAAAGGAAGGGTCAATCAAGGGAAAGACTTTACTATAAATAGTTGAAGGCCCTGACCTGGAACCCATAGTTAGATGGAAGTATGACTATAACTTCCATCAACTAACTCTCTTCTGAGGGCCAGAACATAGGTTATATGTTATCCAGAGTAACAGACTGGATCTATTATCTACAAGGGACTTGTACCAACTTCTCAACACCACATCTAGAAAGAACAAAGAGACAGACATACATTTACTTCCCTGGTGTGAAAGTTTTGTGAAGCAAACGATAGTGAATTTTGGTAGAATCAGCCTAGGGGAGTTTGTTGGGACATATAAGGCTGATGCAACCAAAACAACACTTGGAATAATTTTTGATACAACTGATAAAGACTTTTGAAGGCAAAGCTACACTTCCGAAGGTTAATATAGAAGAACTTTCGAAGAAGGAACTCTATCTTCCAAAGACAAAGTGAAACCATCTTCCAAAGACAAACACTTGGAAGACTTCAAGGCAAAAGACTTTCAAGTATAACACTTGAAGATTAGCAGAAGTCTTAGAAAAAGTAGACTCTTCTGAAGTAGAAATGGCTTTGGAAGAACTTCTTCTTTAGAAGCCAGTTAACCTTCGAAAGAACCTACTATGAACCTGTATAGGTTTTCTGACAAGCCACTGTAACCTCTTATATACTGTATGGGTTTTCCCACGCTCATGTAGTTGACCATACTTTATTCATTGTCTATTGTTTATCAGTTAGTATAGTTACTAACTTTAGTTGGTAACAAAAGGTAAGTCAAGGACTTGTCATGAATGCCTTTTCTAGGATAGTAATTTATCTTAGATACCTTACTAATTGCAAAGTAGTATCTGTTTAGTAGTAATTTCACAGCTGGTAATCTTAGGTAATCGACTGTAGATAGTAGTATATATAGTTCTCATTGTAAACTCATTTGTATCCTTGTAAGAGTCATGTAAACTTTAAGTTGAAAAGTAATATATACAAGTATCTTGAAAATCATCTCTTGTGTCTTGTTTACTTAGTATATTATTATAACTCTTAAAGGATTATGCTTCATCGTTTGAGTGTGACTTTGTGAGTTTAAGAGAGAATACTTGTGTTGAGTTACCAAAACCGATCCTGCAACTTCATTATACTTACTTTCTTATTTCTCATATTATTAATAATAATAGTAAATATTAATAATATTACTCATACCATTTTCAAATTAAAAATATATAATTTAATAAATTAAACATTTTTCTTATTAAAACACACTTTTAAAAAATAAAATTTATAAAACACAAAATACAATGAATTTTTTTTAAAAATAATTATTCTAAAAGCAATATATTTTAAAATCAAATTATTTTATAAAATAAAAGTTTAAGAATGCATTCTTTTTTTTTTACTTAAAGTAACTATTTATACATACTTATAATCATATTTATCTTTAAGCATGACTTTATAATGCATGAATTATTATTAATAATGATATAATATTTGATTGGTTAATTTGTGTATTATACGAGGACTAACCTAGTATAATACTAAAAGAATAACTTAGAAGGACACTTGAAATATTCTAGGCCCCTAAATTTGTTTTTCACGTATCTCTCTCATATTAACTAATTACCTAAATTAAGAACGATTAAATAAAGTCTTTTTTTAGATTAAACACTTTTCAATAAATTAAGAAAGATGCATTTTTACTAATGTTATTTCTAGAAAACAAATTTTATAAAATAAGGATTTTTTCTAAAACATCAAACTTTTTCTACAATATAAAATATTTTAAAATTTATTTTTTAAATAATAAATGTTATTATATACTAAAAATAATTATAATTAGAAGCGATAATAAGAATTATTAAAATGACAATTTTAATGTGGTCTGTTTTCAAAAAAGATGCTTATTTTTTTTGGAGAAAAAGTTTAAAAATTGATATAATTATTATATCACTTATAATTATTACTCATACATAATTTTAGTCATATCTTATTGTTACAATATTATTTTATACTTCTTAAGATTTCATTAAATTTTAATATTTTATTTTTTCAACTCGTGTAATACATCGGTTTACTAAAGTTAGTATTAAATAAATAACAATCAACACTAATCTGAGATATTATGAAGATTCATATTCGATCTGACCCAATTCAATACTAAATCCCTATGTTCGATTACAGGATCCGAACAATCCAAAATTTATCTTATTATTGCACATAACTTTTTAAATCTTAATTTATTCATACTAATATCTTCATACCCACCCAATATCTAGCTTACGATTTGACCTGACAACGACTTGTGTAATGGAACTAGACTTAAAGTTATACGACTGTGAAGTTATGATAGAGAAGCTGGGATTATATCAGGTAGCAATGTTGATACCCATATATTCATTCCAAGATTGATGTTAACATCTTCTGACAAAAAGATTCTTTTCAAATTTAAAAAAATATTGTTTTCTTTGGTTGTGTGTTTCACTATATCAATAAACAAAGTCAAAGTCAATCTTTTCAAGAGTTGGTTTGTACAAAAAAACATGTTTTTATGCATGGTCCGTTTTATGTTGCCTTGTCACAAGTCAAGAGTATAGATGGATTGAAACTTTTAGATTTAGATAATGATGACAAACCTACTAATATTACTACAAATGTATTTACAAGGAGGTTTTTATTTATTTGTGACCTTATGATCGAAAGTTGTTATGTCTTATTTATATATAACGCATTATGTTTTATTTATGTCTTTATGTTATTTAATAATTAACTCCACATTCTCTTGTATTATACGGATAACTAAAGCTAGTACATATATACACATTAAGATACTATGGCTACAAATAGTTAAATTACTAATAAATATATTTTATAAATAAATAGATGAACAAATAAGATAATATGGCTATTAGCATAACCAGGATATCCAATTTTTTAAGACAATTATCTAAATACAAATCGAATAATAGAATATCCTAATTTAGGTTAATATAATTCAGGTTTGGCATTTCATATTCTTTATTCGATGTTTCCAATTCTTGTATCTTTGAACACCTTAGATAACAAAGTAAAGTTTTAAAAGACAAAAACTAAAAGAAGATTATCAAACCATGGAGTTATTAGCACCAACACCATTTAGAAGCTTAGATGCTAAGATAAAGCTGAAACAAATTTATTCTACCCTCACACCCCTCCCTGAAGAAAAAATTTAACCTATCCTACATCTACAACAAATCTAGCTTAGCACTAATCATGTGATTAAAGACATACAAGTTTAACAAATCTTTTATAATTAGATCACATCTCATGTCAATTTGGGTATGCGTGTGTTTATCCTCTCCTCAACTATGAAGTTTTTCACGCTCTTTTAATTACTGATATGCATACTTAAACTATCTCAGTTTTTATATAGAATCTTGGTGTTTTTGATCTAATCCTGACCAACTCTTTTGAAATTATGATGCTGGTCTTTATGAAATTATGACACCATGAATAATACCAATCCAAAATGAAATTCTACCATCGACCCCAAAAAATTTTAAATATAAAATTTAAAATTTTACAAATATATACCTACTACTTAAAAATGAACAAATATAAACGAATTAGTTTAGAGAATTCAAGCTCATTTATATAAACTAAATTGTATCATTTAAATTCAAACTATACAATTAACTATTATACTATTAAATTATTAACTTATTAAGCTCATAATTTAACCAATTGAATTTATATCCATTATATGACTCCTGAGTATGTTGATTTGGGTAATTTTATTCGCAATCTTACACCACGTAAATCAATTTCCTCTTATAATCTTATTCGACAACATGTTCTATATCTAATAAAGATTAATTACTTTTATAATGTATTTTATATTTAACTTAGCTTTATGTTTTTATTGTATGTACCAACCTGACCTGATCGACCAGACGCGAATCGGATATAAAATCATTTATACTTAGCTATTAGGCAACAATCATCAAAAGTTTCCTACCCCATAAACAAAATTTCTGAATCCGCCATTAATACTGAATAGTTTTACTAATCGGATATAAAATCTTTATACTTAGCTATAGGCATGTTTATTGGGTGTGTGAATAAAGTCAATGTTATGTAGTTTGTAAAAGATTTCTATCTGGTTTTGGTTGCTGCTTTATGTGTTCGGATTTGGTGTTTCCGTTGCTGTTTGGGAATAATCTTATATGATTTCATTCTACGATAGAAATATAGTAGAGGCTGTAGTTGCTTTTTTAGTATGCATACAACGAATGGCTTGGGATTTACATGTTATCCCACTGAGTAACATGCAAGGGAAATGTAATTAAAAAAGTAAATAAATAAATTCAAAGATCTTGATAGCTTGCCGTCAAATCCAACAAAATCTGGAGGAAATAGTTTATTGCAAGATGCATATCTTTTTCATATCTTGTTACCAATATCTACAATGCTAAGTTTTTTTATTTTGTCCGCAATATAGTTTTTTATGAATGACTGTTCTAGGATTTATAATTTTAATACTAGTTGATTATATACCCCCTCTAAACTTGTAAAACTATATTTTTTCTCAAATCATGAATAAGAGAATTATACTTATGCATTGAAATTTGCGTTTTGAGGAAATATGTAGTTTTAAAGGTGGAGATGGGGATAGATGTAATCCTCCCTTAATTATAACATTTACGATGTACTTATACCGAATCATTTTTTTGACGGGCAGTCTCATTACTTCCCCAATTATAGAGGTGGTGACTTTGAGTTTTGTCGACAACAATATTTTGTTAGTGGAAGCCTTTAGGCAACAGGTTTTCCCTGAAACTAGTGCTGTTAGGTTTGTGCTACCTTGTGTTGTCTACGATCTCTGGCATATGAGATTGTTTTTTGCCATTGGTTACTCAGTGTGGCTAGGCTTTATTATTGGCCATTTAAATAAAGAGGATGTAGTTATGAATAAATATGTGTTACATATATATATATATATATATATATATATATATATATAATATATATATATATATTATATATATATATATAAATACATATCCATATATATGGGACGGATCAAATGATAACTCTCTTTTTTCGTAAGAACTCTAGAAACTAATGTAAGCCACTACTTTTTCAATGACAAAATGGTAATTAACACAATCATAATAAAAAATAACATAGAAATAAAAAAGAAAAACACAAAAATCTTTCCCTAGTTTCTCTTTTCAAAAAAAGTTAAAAAATTTATAAAAAATAAAAAAAAATACGTTTTTTACGAAATTCGTGTTACACATGTGTAATATTGGATTTACACATATGTAAATCCGGTATTATACATGTGTATATAAGCAGATTTACATATATGTAAATAACAGATGAACGCTTTTTTTAAAAAAAATATCGATATGGTAAGCATTGGAAAATAATAAAATTAAGTGTGATTTTCTTTTTGAAAAAATGATATCATGAAAAAAAGTTATGAATGTTTTAAATAAAGGGGGAAAATAACATGTGACTTGCATGTCATAAGAAATGTGTAGCTAGTATTAGTTCCTAAAGTTATCGCAAAAAATGATGGTTCTCAAGATAATTCTACATATTATATATATATATATGTATATATATATATGTATATATATATGTATATATATATGTGTATATATATGTATATATATATATATGTATATAAGAGTGAGATCTAATACAAACACTAGTTTTTCTAAAAATCATGAGAGCCAATGTATTATTTATGCCATGTGGATTAATTGATTATTAGAATTGAAGGGTATATTAGGAATTACATAATTGTTTGTTTTTTAACAATCCATTGATTTAAGCAAATATTAATTGATATTTTTCTAATATATCTCTAACAAAATGTACAACATAATTTGGAGATTTTTTTATTAGTTCGAGAACCACAAATACTCTTGCATCTTCTTCTTCTTATATCATCTCAAGCATGAGTAAAAATCATAAAATCATCTCAATTGCAAGTAAACGAGACCGTTTAAAAAAAGACCGTGCTATTTTATAATATGTGCTATGTTAAGTTATCTGCTATGTTAAGTTATGTGCTATTTTAGATGTATGTATGATTTTAAGTTTATGTGACACTAGGTTAGAATCTATATGTATTACATGAGTGGAATAAATAAAATATATTAAAAATATTGTTTTAACATATTTTAATAAAAAAGAAAAGTCAAATTAATTGTGTTTATAATTTTCGTATTTATTATGAGAGAGAGGCGGAAAAATATTTTTTTCTAGAATGATGACACGTGTTCTTTAACATTCTAAAATGATAACACGTGTCTTAAAAAATTATTTTATTATATGTTATAAATTTTAGTTGTAAGTGTTATTTTCATTATATGCTAATTTTACGAAAGTAGCCCCATCTATATTTAGTATGTGCTATTTCTGAAAACTTTTTAAAAAGATGCTATTGATGTTTTCAAAAATACAATAATATTATACTCATATTAAAGATAATAAAATGCTTGATTTTATGGTATACATTTTTTTAAAAGTAATAAAAAATATAAAAGTATTTTTGTTTAGAAAAATTGATGGTAGTAGTTATTGTTTACAAAAAAGATCAACATATTACAGATTTTAGTTTTAATTAGGGAAGTTATATTATATTCCTAATTAACATTATTTACTAATTTACCATTTTCTTCATTAACAACTAGGCAAATTGAAAATAGATGAGTTATCAATAATCTATACCCTTAATGTATTTAATAAATGCAGCAGATCTGTTATTATGGTTTTTATATATCATACTTTTTGTATCGGAACAATCCTTTATATATATACTAGGTTAGTCCCCATGTAATACACGGATTGAATAAATAAAATATTAAATTATAATTAATAAAAAATAATACATTATAAATCATACTTAAAGATAAAATATGATGTTATTTTATATAAATAGCTACTTTAAGTATAATATTTTAATATATAACATTATAAAAATTATATATACATTAGTTCAGGAAAAAAAATTATACCGTTTTTTAACTCTCTTATGTAAAATTTTTATTTTTAAACATTTGTTTTAAGATTTATTATAAGTAATATTTTCTTATAAAAATCTTGTTTAAAAAAATCTGGTTTGTAATTATTCTAGTTGTTTTAATAAAATTGTTTTAAAATATTTTACCTGTTTATATTTTTTTTAAAAACAAAACATCTTAAATATTTTGTTTAAAAATTTTTAATGTTTTAGAAAATTTCATATTATTAAAAACTTTAGTTTCTTTTTATTTAGATGTTGATTAAAAGATGTGATTTCTAATTTGCTTCATAAAATTTATTCTAAAAAAGATAGTTTGATTTTTTTAAGGGATAACTTTATAAAATAGTAATAAATTTTCAAGATTTTTCTGATCAGGTCAATTATAAATTTATTTGTCTCAATCAGGTCACTCATAAATTTCTATTTCAATTAGGTCACTTACAATTTTTTTTGTCTCAATGAAGTCACTTATAATTTTTTTGTCTTAATCTGGTCACTAAAAATTCAGAATTATACTAATTAAATCACTCATAAATTGTAGAAATATTTTAAAATCAATTATAATATATAAAATATTAAAAATATTTATAAAGATTCGAATCATTTAAAAATTGTGATTCTTTCTAAAAAAATTTTAAAAAAATATGAGTGAGCTAATTGTAACGCTCCTAACACTTTAATGACCTGATTGAAACAAATAAAGATATCAGTGATTCGATTGGAACAAATAAAAATATGAGTGACTTAATTGAGACATTTTTATAACTTGATTACTATTCTATGAAGTTTCTCTTTTTTAAAAAATTAGATAAGAGAGAGAAATATAACAATTAATAATATTTCTTTTTAATAAGAGAAAAAATTTTATATGAGTATTTAAATTACTATAATACCTTTTTGGAGGGAAATTGATTTGTGAATGTTTAAAAAATAACAAGTGGCAAAAATATGAGTTAGAGAAGGATAAGTGGTAAAAGAAACCTTACTTTACTAAAAGTTATGTATAAAATTATATATACATACTTGTTCAAGAAATAAAACAATTATACTATTTTTAACTCTCTTATCTAAATAGTTTTATTTTTAAATATTGTTTTAAGATTTTCTTATAAAAATCATTGTTTATAAAAATTTTGTTTACTAAAACTCAAGTTTCTAATTATTCTGATTATTTTAATAAAACTACTTCTTGAAATTCCATATTTTTATAATTATTTTAAAAAAGGACTGATTTAAAATATTTTATTTCAAAAGATTTAATGTTTTTTAGAATCTATATGAATTTTAATTCTCAATAAAAATTATTTTTAAAAACATAGTTGATTTAAAAAAATATAAAAGAGAGAGAAAAATGTATCAATTAACCAAATTAATTTTTATGAAGAGAAAGAATTTTTTTAGTGTTTATATTACTTTAATACCTTTTTGGAGGGAAGCTAAAGTGAAAATGTTTAAAAAAATGACAAGTGTCAAAATGATGGTTTAAAAAGATGGCAAGTGACAAAAGAAAACTGTTTTTATTAGTATCTATAGATGTGTATATATGTATATATATGTATATATATATGTGTGTGTATATATATGTATATACATTGGCCAATTACTAAACAAAGTTTAATTTTTATACGAAACGCACGAAGTCACCAAAGTGTAACACGTGATTTTTGGTGGAGGGGTAGTTTTGTCCGTGCTATAATTACACATAAAAAATACATAATAAGCAATTTATATTCATAATTACGCATGTTATATTTATAAATACGCAAGTTATATCATAATTACGCAAGTTTTGTACATAATTACGCCGTTAATAATCATACAAGTTATACGCATAACATATAGACATTTTTAAAAAAATTGGTTTTTTAAGAAAAAAATTATCACAATACTATACTCATATTAACTAGGACAAAATGTTTGATTTTATGATGTATTTTTTATTAAAAAATTATATCATATACAAATGTTATATACATGTAAAAAACGATGGGAGTTTACAAAAAAGAGTCACAAATTGTAAGCTATTTTCAGATCTATCCCCACAGACACATTTGTTGCGTAAATATTCTATCATTAATCTAAACCGTCAATCACTTAAATCACTATTTCTTATCATTCTTTCACTTCACACGAATTTTTACTTTGTAGCGTAAACTTTCCCAACGTACGTGCATACATACATACACACACAAACATATATATATATACACACACAATAATATACATATATATATACATTATATATACACATATATATCATACATATACATTCATACATATAGATACATATACATACATACATATACATACATACATACATACATACTACATTAATACATACATACATACATACTGTGACATCTGGTAAATTTCCATTACCAAACTCCGTTAGTTCCGTTAAGTCTTGCATACACGTGTCGTAAACACACACTAGTTGTCGTTTAACGATGGTGACCTAATAATAATTAATAATGTTACATTATTGATAATATAGTTGATTATGTGATTATGGTATTATGTTTATGTGTTTGCATGTTTTAAATGTTAATTAGGAAATTAATCGCGTAACGCGGAAACGTGTCTATTTATTCGTATGCCTTGTGTTTTTATAAAGATAAAATATATAATGATTTTCATTAGTTTATATCTTTATATTATTAAGCTAAAAGCACTGTACAAAGAGTTTAAAGTCTAGTTTTTATAAAATATCAAAACACAAGGGTTTAAATGGTAATAATGCAAATTAAATTAAATAAAACAAAACCATAGCCCCCACCCACCTTCGGCCGTGATTTCCCTCACACCCCCTCCCTTTGCGAATTCAATCAAGATCAAGCATTGGCTGCGATTTTGGTTCGATTTCAAGCCATACAACAAGTTAAGAACATCAAAATCGTGTTCCTTGGCAAGAATAAAGGTTAGTTTTGGTGTTTTTATGGTTTTCTTGTTAGGGCCGAACCCTAATTCGATTTTGTATCATCATGGGGTCGAAATTGATGTTGTTTGATGATGTTAGTATGTTAGTTTGGTTGAATACATGTTGTTTAACGTTGATTATGTATGAATTGTATGTTTTTAGTGGATTGATCATGAACTTTGATTTTAAGCAAACTCTAATTCGAAATTAGTGTGATTATGGATGATTGATGATTGTTTGATGAATGTATGATAATTAGTAAGTTGTATGAATGCTAGGATACATTCATCTTGCAAAGAATTGATGAATTGTTGTAGGTGTTCATAGGTTACTAATAATAGTAACTTTATTTCGATGACATGATGATCTAATGATAGATTGATCTTATTGATGTGTTCATGATGATAATTAAATGCTAGATTGTTGATATGAATGCTAGAAATCTTAGAATGAATGTTGTTGTTCATATCTTGCCAAAAGTGGAAACTTTTGTTCATGATGATTAGTAGATTATGATGACTAGGTATTGTTAATCATGTCTAGATATTGTTATGAGCTTGAGATGGTGTAATGGTAATGAATTCATGAATACATTGAGTGTTGGTAGATGTTGGAATGTACTTTCCCAAAAGTGAAACTTTATTTGCACAACGTTTGAAGGATGATAGCTTGAACATGTTTGGGATGTTAGGAGCTTGTTAGTATGTTCATGGATGAATTCTAATATGATAGAACATGTTAAATTAGTTGTATGGGATGCTTGGATAATCATGGGTGATGTTTGGACTTTGATGAGCATATATGCTGTTGATGTTGGTTAGTAGCTAAGACATCATGTTTGGGGACTGGAACTAATTATTGTGGTGTATGTTGAATGCAATTAACATGGTTAATGAATGTGAATGTGATCATCATACACGCGTGCGAATCTGAGGCCCCTACTTAGTAGGATTGGCAGGGTTTAGGATGTGAAGTCGTGAGTGGCTTCACATGGCATGTGGTGCGTGATTTGATCTTTGTATGGCATATTGGTTGTGTTATAACTAGTGGATATGTTAATGTTCTAGATTTGCATGACTTGTATGATACTTGGTTGTATGATGATCTAAGTGATACACCTGGATAATATAGCATACATATGATCTATTTGAATGTTAACCATGTAGGATATATGTGTATGATTGCTTGAATGGTTTACAACACATAAAGTCACCAATGGGTCAAACGGTCAACTGGGTCAAACGGGTCTGTTTTTTTGAAACCTTGAGTCCTTGGTTGTAGTGTACTTAGGGTTTCACATGTTCTCGGTTTGCACGTACTCACGTATTTATATGATCTAGGTAACCTCTGAAGGTTGTCTGTCCATTCTGTCTGTCAAGTAAAACTCTAAGTGTCTATCACGCATATCAGGTGAGTTCATGCCCCACTCTTTATTTAATATAGCATACTGGTAAATCGCAAACGCTTTATATATTCAAGTTGTGTATAATATTAATGTAGTGTTGATATCATGGAAAAGTCCTCACACTTTCGAATTGTTATATTGAATAGCAAGGAAATTTGGGTAGTACTACTGGGTTTGACGAGCCCCATCTTGTGACTCGAGGTCAACCGGGTGCAATTTGTCCTATTGAACATTGTCACGACCTGTTAAGTCGTGATAGGAGGCAACAACGTAACACAGTCAGCTTCAATTGCGAAATCACTATGAGTTAATATTTATTTTTAATGGACTAGCTATCTATTACAATGCACTACTTTTATATCTCTACTATTAAACTGCTTATGTTTGAATATCACTCTTGAACTCACCAACCATTGTGTTGACATTTTAGTGTGCTATTCTCAGATCATTAGCTTGCTTGCCATTAGGAACACTAAATGGTTTCACTTGTATTCTAAGACTCGGTCTTCAAGACATCTTTATTGTTTTAATGGTTAATGTTACTTTTTTTGGGTTGGCGCATGTTTTGCCATAGTATACATTTTATTTCTTTGGGTTGTTTTACAAAACGCTTCCGCAAAGTTTAAAGTATTACTTTGGTTGATTTTATTTTAATTATGGCATATAGAGTCGTTCTGAGTAACTATTGACTGTGATCCTAGTTGTTCACATGCCTCGCGGTAAAACTCCACACGTGGATTTTGAGGTGTGACAGATTGGTATCAGAGCCATTGGTTATAGGGAACTAGGTTGCATACACACTAGACTATAACCGCACACAGTTAATTAGTTACTTGTGCCTTATTCTCATCTAATGTATACTCATTGGCATACACGTCACACTCTCTGCAGCATGGCATCGTCATCGAGAGCCCCAGGTAAGCGACCTGAATCACCTTCACGATCTGAATCCCCACCTCCCGCACCTGTACCTGAAAATGGATTCGATTGGCCCCGACTAGCTTATCCTCGAGAGGAGATTGACTGGGATCAACCTTTTGCATTGATGAAGCACGACCCTCCATGAGACTGGAGTTTCTATCCTAGATTCGTTGATCATATTATGTTTAGGGAGCGCGTACCTGTTCCGAGGCCCAGGACTAGGAACAATGTTGACCAACCAATGCCTTCACTCCCACGGACGGTGCAGTCCAACAAGCAACTGATTGCTGCACTGGTGGCTGCACTAGACACTGAGCAGCATCGAGTCAGGCGGTTCACGGGTGATGTCTGTACACTGCAGCATGAGGTGTACAAACTGAGACATCAACTGGATGAACTCGAGGAGCAACACAGGAAGACCCTAAATGGGTGTCACCATATGCAAGATGGTCTCATAGCACTCCGAGGGCGCGTGACTGCTCATGAACAGCGGGACGCCGTAGCCGATAATAGGATTGCGATTTTAGAAGCTCAACTAGCGGCACTTCAGATTGCTATAGCTTCTGCTCTTGTAGCAGACCCTGAGGATGAGGATCCCGAGGAGGGACCGAGAAAAAGGAACCGGTGGAGATGGAGGATGACAGTGATGGGTCAGATGTTATCGATTGATTTTCTTTATATGACTTAGACTACGTAGTGTTTTCTTTTGAAACCTATGTGGGAAGGGTTGTTTCCCCACACGAACGACAAACTTAAATTTTGACATTGATAAATACATTGTGACTCATTTACAATTTATTTACTTTGGTTATTATTTTTGTTATGAATGTTGTGGTGGTGATGATGATTCATTATTTCTTTTATTTACTGTTTACTGTGCTTCAATGAGATAAATGTGTTTGATGTTACTCATTATTGTATTTGTGAATGTAAAGTGAAAAGAATGGACGCCCGTGGACGTGGACGTGGATGTGGTCATGGACGCGGACATGGACGTGGCACTGGAGAACAGGGCAGTGGTGCTATTAACATGACTCCCATAGAATTAGCTGCTCTAATTAATGAGCATGTTCAGGCGGCAATGGCTGCTGCCCATGCGGGTCAGCCAGCAGGTAAACAATGATAGAATATAAATTTGATATCCTTTATAACTGTATGGGATGTCTGATGAATGTGTGTTGTGTTAAAACAGACTACCGGTGTGCACCTACAAGTCCTTATGGACCGTAAACCACACACCTACAGCGGTACAGAGGGTGCTGTAGGGCTTGTACGATGGTTTGGGAAGACTGAGTCTGTCTTCTCCAAATGTAACTGTCCACCTGCTGATCAAGTGAAGTACGCCACCGGGACTTTGGAGGGTGCTGCTCTGTCTTGGTGGAACGCGCAAGTCCAGATGCTAGGACAAGCGATGGCGAATGGACTTCCATGGGATGAGTTCAAAGTAATGATGACTGAGGAGTACTGTCCTCGCATGCAGAAGCTAGAGATGGAGTTCTGGCAACTGAAGATGTAGGGCTCGGAAATCGAGGCCTACACCACCCGAACCCATGAACTAGCAAGTTGTGCCCGGGAATGGTGAATGAGGTGCATAAGAGGGTGGAGCATTACATACGGGGATTGGTACCAAAATCCAAAGTATGGTAACTGCTTCCACCCAACCACAATTCAGCAAGCCATCCAGCTAGCTCATAAGCTAACTGACCAAGCCGTGGAGCAAGGACGTCTACCCAAGCGGGGCGTTGTGGCAAGCGTGCCCGACAGCAAAAGAAAGTGGGATAATGCCAACAACACCAAAGCATCATCATCTTCTAGCGGTTAACCTCAACCTCAACAGCAACAACAGCCAGTTCAGCAGCAACGGAGGTTCGACAATAACCGTAACTTCAACCAAACAGCTGCAAATAATCAAGGACCCAGTGGTTGGTGGTAGACATCCGAAGTGCACTCGGTGTAATTACCATCATGTGGGAAGGTGTGATAACTTCAAGTGTCAACGCTGTGGAAAAATTGGACACGCTGCTAAGGATTGTCGTGGTGAGCTGGTAAGGAGGCCACAACAACCTCAAGAAACTCCCAAAGGTTGTTTTGAATGTGGGAAAGTAGGGCATTACAGGTGAAACTACCCACAACTAAGGAGAAATAGTAATGGCAACAACAACAACGGTAATAACAACAATAATGGAAATGGTACTGGTAATGGCGGCAATAAAGATGGAGCCAAGGGGAGAGCCTTCGTCATTGGCTCAGGTGAGGCTCTAAATGATCCCACAAAAAACTGTTACTGGTAGGTTCTCTGTTAATGGTTGTTTTGCTATGGTACTATTCAATACTGGAGCCGATAGGAGTTTCGCATCCTTAAAGTTCTGTAGTCTTTTAAGTGATATACCCTCTACCTTAGAATCTAAATACACTGTGGAATTAGCCGACGGTAAACAGATCATGTAACGCATATCCTTAAGATTGTAAGATAGAACTTGCTGGTCATACTTTCGCTATAGATCTTATGCCTGTTACACTGGGAAGTTTTGATGTTGTGATAGGCATGGATTGGCTCTCTAGCAAGCAAACGGAAGTCATATGTCATGAGAAGATCATACGATTTCCTGTTGGTGACAAAATCCTTACCGTCAGAGGTGATAGGAGTGGTGTTGTGATAGGCATCATCTCATACATGAAAGCTCAAAAGTTATTACGAAAGGGTCGTGTGGCTATTCTAGCACTTGTAACCGATAAGCAGGCAGGAGAAAGGAGAATGCAGGATATTCCCATAGTGCGCGATTTTCCAGAGGCGTTTCCAGAGGATCTTCCTGGATTACCACCTCACCGCCAGTGGAATTCCAGATTGAGTTGACTCCCGGCGCAGCTCCGATTGCTAGGGCACCTTATCGATTAGCACCAAACGAGCTACAAGAGCTGTCATCACAACTTCAGGAGCTTTTAGATAAGGGCTTTATTCGACCTAGCACATCACCTTGGGGAGCACTTGATCTTTTTGTTAAAAAGAAGGATGGCACGTTCCGGATGTGCATCGATTATAAGAGTTAAACAAGTAACAGTCAAGACCGATACCCTTTACCTCGTATTGACGACTTGTTTGATCAGCTTCAAGGATCGAGCTATTATTCGAAAATTGACTTGAGATCTGGTTATCATCAACTTAGAGTTCGAGAAGAAGACATTCCCAAGACTGCGTTTCGTACTCGTTATGGTCATTATGAGTTCTTGGTCATGCCTTTTGGGTTGACTAATGCACCTGCTGTGTTCATGGACCTCATGAACCGCGTGTGCAAACCCTATCTTGATTGGTTCGTCATTGTGTTTATCGATGATATACTGATATATTCTAGGACCAAGGAGGATCATGAAGAGCACTTACGAATGATCTTAGAACTATTGAAAAATGAGCAGCTGTATGTCAAATTCTCAAAGTGTGACTTTTGGATACGAGAAGTGCAATTCCTAGGTCATATTGTTAATGAGAAAGGGATACATATTGATCATGCCAACATTGAGGCGATAAAGAATTGGACTACACCCAAAACACCGAGCGAGATAAGACAATTTCTGGGATTAGCAGGATATTACCAACGATTCATAGAAGGATTTTCTAAGATCGCATAACCTCTCACTGCCTTGACCCATAAAAGAACGACATACAAATGTAGTGAGAGCCAAGAATCAGCTTTTCAATTATTAAAACAAAAGCTCTGTACTGCCCCGATATTAGCATTACAGAGAGGACGGATGAATTTGTAGTGTATTGCGATGCATCCATTCAAGGATTGGGTTGTGTCTTGATGCAACAAGATAAGGTGATAGCCTACGCCTCAAGACAACTAAAGGTTCATGAGAAGAATATACCACTCATGACTTAGATTGGGTGTAGTGGTTTTTGCCTTAAAGATCTGGAGACATTACTTGTACGGTATCAAGTGCACTATCTACAAGATCACAAGAGTCTTCAACATATCTTGAGCAAAAAGAGTTGAATATGAGGCAACGACGTTGGGTGGAACTACTCTAAACGACTATGATTGCGCTATTAGTACCATCCGGAAAGGCGAATGTAGTTTCCGATGCCTTAAGCAAGAAGGAAACATCTAAACCCAGACGGGTGCGAGCTTTAAACGCTTACTATCAGTACCCAACTGCCCGAACAGGTTAAGGAGGTGCAGATAGAAGCTTTAAAAGCAGAAAATGTTGGTTCTGAGTCGTTAAGGGGAATGGATAAACAGTTGGTGGTGAACGAGGATAGAATTCGGTATTTCATGGATAGACTTTGGGTGCCTGTTTATGGAAATCTGAGAGATTTAGTTATGAGCGAGGCACACAAATCTAAGTATTCTATACATCCTGGATCCGACAAGATGTATCATGACCTAAAGGCACTACTAGTGGCCTAACATGAGGCAGATGTAGCTGCGTATGTGAGCAAGTGTTTGACTGGTCGAAAGTAAAAGTGGAATATCAAAAACCATCCGGACTGTTACAACAACCTGAGATACCAATGTGAAAATGGGAACAGATCTCCATGGATTTTATTACTAAGTTACCCCGGACTAATACTGGTTGTGACACTATGGGTTATTGTGGATCGATTGACAAAGTCTGCTCACTTCCTTGCAATTAAGGAAATGGATAAGATGGAGAATTAACTCGACTGTACCTTAAAGAGATCGTTTCAGACACGGTGTACCGATCTTAATTATTTCCGACCGCGACGCTCCTTTCACGTCACATTTCTGGCAATCATTGCAGAAATCTTTGGGTACACGATTAGATACGAGTACTGCTTATCATCCATAGATGGATGGCCAGAGTGAGCGTACTATACAAACTTGGAGGATATGCTACGTGCTTGTGTGATTGACTTCGGGAATAACTGGGAAATTCACCTGCCATTGGTGGAGTTTTCTTATAACAACAGTTATCATACTAGCATACAGGCAGCACCTTTCGAGGCGCTGTATGGGAGAAAATGTAGATCACCAGTTTGCTGGGCAGAAATTGGTGATAGTCAGCTAACAGGTCTCGAGTTAATTCATGAGACAACCGAGAAGATTGTGCAGATACGAAACCGTATGGCTGCAACGCGAGACAGACAAAAGAGTTATGCTGATAAGAGACGGAACCTTTAGAGTTTTAGCTTGGTGATAAGGTTTTGTTGAAAGTATCACCATGGAAAGGCGTAGTTCATTTGGTAAGCGAGGGAACCTAAATCCGAGGTACGTTGGACCATTTGAAATAGTGAAAGAATAGGTCCAGTGCCTATCGACTAGCCCTACCTGATTCGCTAAGTGGAATCCATGTTTTCACGTATCAAACCTAAAGAAGTGCATAACCGATGAAAAAATGGTCATACCACTAGAAGAAGTTAAAGTGGATGAACAATGTGTTTTATTGAAGAACAGTAGAGGTGATGGACCGTGAGGTGAAAACACATAAGCAAAGCAAGATACCTATTGTCAAAGTCCGTTGGAATTCGCGACGTGGACCGGAATTCACATGGGAACGAGAAGATCAAATTAAGCTTAAGGACCCTCACTATTCGAAAGGACGATGCCAACAGACGAAGGTATTGATTTAAATTTCGGGACGAAATTTCTTTCAACATGGGACTGATGTGACAACTCATCCAAAACTCACTCGATTTCGATCTCTGTGTGCCAATGCAGTAGACCAGTGATGGAACACTCTCACCATGTAACGCAATTTTCGGGATGAAAATTCTTTCAACATGGGGATAATGTGACATCCGGTAAATTTCCGTTACCGAACTCCGTTAGTTCCGTTAAGTCTTGCATATACGTGTCGTAAACACACACTAGTTTTCGTTTAACGTTGGTGACCTAATAACAATTATTAATGTTACATTATTGATAATATAGTTGATTATGTGATTATGGTATTATGTTTATGTGTTTGCATGTTTTAAATGTTAATTAGGAAATTAATCACGTAACGCGGAAACGTGTCTATTTATTCGTATGCCTTGTGTTTTTATAAAGATAAAATATGAGCTAAAAGCACTATACAAAGAGTTTAAAGTCTAGTTTTTATAAAATATCAAAACACAAGGGTTTAAATGGTAATTATGAAAATTAAATTAAATAAAACAAAAACCCTAGCCCCCACACCCACCTTCGGCCGCGATTTCACCCTCACACCCCCTCCCTTTGCGAATTCAATCAAGATCAAGCAATTGGCTGCGATTTTTTTTCGATTTCAAGCCATACAACAAGTTAACAACATCAAAATCGTGTTCCTTGGCAAGAATAAAGGTTAGTTTTGGTGTTTTTATGGTTTTCTTATTAGGGCCAAACCCTAATTCGATTTTGTATCATCATGGGTCGAAATGATGTTGTTTGATGATGTTAGTATGTTAGTTTGGTTGAATACATGTTGTTTAACGTTGATTATGTATGAATTGTATGTTTTTAGTGGATTGATCATGAACTTTGATTTTAAGCAAACCCTAATTCGAAATTAGTGTGATTATGGTGATTGATGATTGTTTGATGAATGTATGATGATTAGTAGGTTGTATGAATGCTAGGATACATTGATCTTGCAAAGAATGATGAATTGTTGTAGGTGTTCATAGGTTACTAATAATAGTAACTTTATTTCGATGACATGATGATCTAATGATAGATTGATATTGTTGATGTGTTCATGATGATAATTAGATGCTAGATTGTTGATATGAATGCTAGAAATCTTAGAATGAATGTGTTTGTTCATATCTTGCCAAAAGTGGAAACTTTTGTTCATGATGATTAGTAGATTATGATGACTAGGTATTGTTAATCATGTCTAGATGTTGTTATGAGCTTGAGATGGTGTAATTGTAATGAATTCATGAATACATTGAGTTTGGTAGATGTTGGAATGTACTTTCCCAAAGGGGAAACTTTATTTGCACATCGTTTGAAGGATGATAGCTTGAACATGTTTGGGATGTTAGGAGCATGTTAGTATGTTCATGGATAATTCTAATATGATAGAACATGTTAAATGTTGTATGGGATGCTTGGATAATCATGGGTGGTGTTTGGACTTTGATGAGCATATATGATATTGATGTTGGTTAGTAGCTAAGACATCATGTTTGGGGACTGGAACTGATTGTTGTGGTGTATGTTGAATGCAATGAACATGGTTAATGAATATGAATGTGTTGATAGTACACACGTGCGAATCTGAGGCCCCTACTTAGGAGGATTGGCAGGGTTTAGGATGTGAAGTCGTGAGTGGCTTCACATGGCATGTTGTGCGTGATTTGATCTTGTGTGGCATATTGGTTGTGTTATAACTAGTGGATATTTTAATGTTCTAGATTCGCATGACTTGTATGATACTTGGTTGTATGATGATCTAAGTGATACACCTGGATATATAGCATACATATGATCTATTTGAATGTTAACCATGTAGGATATATGTGTATGATTGCTTGAATGGTTTACAACATATAAAGTCACCAACGGGTCAAACGGGTCAACTGGGTCAAACGTGTCTGTTTTTTGAAACCTTGAGTCCTTGGTTGTAGTGTACTTAGGGTTTCACATGTTCTCGGTTTGCACGTACTCATGTATTTATATCTCTAGGTAACCTCTGAAGGTTGTCTGTCCATTCTGTCTGTCAAGTAAAACTCTAAGTGTCTATCACGCATATCAGGTGAGTTCATGCCCCCTCTTTATTTAATCTCTTTTGGGGGAGATAGCATACTGGTAAATCACAAACACTTTATATATTCAAGTTGTGTATAATATTAATATAGTGTTGATATCATGGAAAAGTCCTCACACTTTCGAATTGTTAATATTGAATAGCAAGGAAATTTTGTAGGCCCCGTTCTCGGGACGCTTACAGATGGGTTCTCATCGCACATAAAACGTATAATTACATTTGAATTTAATAAATCGTAGCGGAAAACTATAACAAACTTTCATTTCCATGTAAATGCTTTTGCAAGTTAATACAACATTCATTACAAAATAGCTTGTTCGCATTACAATGCAAAAAAATTAATCAAAAGAATGTCATCCCAAAAGGGCTGAGTAGCTTCACGGGTGCCATCCTCAGCAAACATTACCTGCCAACTGGAAAACATATAAAAAGTCAGCGTTGCTGAGTGAGTTCTAGTTTTATTACAAAACATACTTTACTTTCATATAAAACCCTTCGTTACTTTTACATGATCACACATCGTACGTACACATAGATAATATCATTATTATCTTCTTCATTCATTCATTCGTTCATTCATACTTCGTTCTTTCATACGTATTCTTTTGTTCCTTCATACGTTCGTTCCTTTGAGTCTGTTGCACAACAGGGTCGCTCACCTCATTAACAATCCCAACGACTTCGCGCTAACTGAGTCTGTTGCAACATAAAGTTGCTCACCCCAATTGCCAGTTTTAACGATAGCATGCTTTCCGAGTCTCTTGCACCATAGGGTGCTCACCTCATGGCAACTTCACAATAACGCGTTGTACGAGTCTGTTGCAACAACTAAGTTGCTCACCTCCTTTCTCTGGCCATCTTAATGATGCCTATGATCCGAAGTCTTTTGCAACCACACGTTGCTCACCCCATTGGCAATCTCCATGATTGCCTATGATCCGAGTCTTTTGCAACTACACGTTGCTCACCTCATTGTATGCTTGCAAGCCTTTCCTTCATTCATTCGTCATTCAATAACGCATGCATTCTTACTTTATGTTCCCCTTTCATTATCTTTCACTTTACGTTACAATACTTCATTTATTCATTAACATGACACATAGGGCCACAAGAAAGATAACATACATCATAATAAGGAACATATCATACACATCATCATCATCATCATACAGGGCAACATCATTCATACATAACAAGCCTTAATCATGCAACATCATCATCATCATCATGCCCAACATGCTTTCTAAGGCCTCGAGCATCATCTTACAAACTCTATGGGAACCTTTACGTCAAAACTTACATCTGCACTTTCCCCCGAAAGTCAGAAGTCAATCTACACCTTCCTCGGGTACAACAGCCCTATTCGGGCGTATGGACACCCTTCAGTCGCGTGGCCTCCATACGACTGAACACTATGTGAATGAACTCATGCGGATGAACACCTATGTGAATGAACATCCAGTCGTGCGAATGGACAATGCGGATGGACCTCATGCGAATGGGATTAATGCGAATGAGCACTTATGCGACTGGACCTTCAGTCGCATGACCTCCATGCGACTGGCCTTTCAATCGTGCGAATGGACCTTCAATCGTGCGAATGGACATTCAATCGTGCGAATGGACATTCAATCATGCGAATGGACACTCAATCGTACGAATGGACCCCAATCGCACCCTAATCGCCGTATGGCCTCCATTCGGCCTCCAGTCGGTCGCCTAGCCTTAACTGATGCAGAATGCAGTTCATCCCGACTACAGCCGAGGGTTTTCGGCCTCTAAACTCATCCAAACCCATTTTAAGCCTAAATCGACCATCCTAAACCTTAGGAATGCATACCATAACACCATACAAGCACACACACGCCCGAAACAACACGAAACGCATCACACACATCACACCCAAATGGGTCAAACACATACACATACAAAAATGGGTTTTTATGCTTTCCAGCCCCAAAATCGTTTGAAAACAAGTAAAAGTGGGGTTCTAGAACTCACATAAACGAGCACAACGACAAGAGCTTCGATTTGGCTTGCTTCACGACGATTTTGGCGACCCGAACCAACTCGAACCAACTTTTCCTCTTTTTCTCTTCTTTCTCTCTTCTTCTCTTTATGAAGCTGAAATGTGGGGTGTGTGGGGAGAGTGGGCTGCCCTCTCCCTACTAATATCACCACATTTCCCAACTTTTCTTCGTTGGCGAGTTTGGTCCCTCGACTTTTGGACTTTATTTTCTTTTCTTTCTTCACCGACTTGAAAATAATAAATATTCGGGTGTTACAAGTCCACCCCCCTTAAATAGGTTTCGTCCCCGAAACCTGTTATTCGTCGAACAAACGTGGATAATGCTGTCTGATTTCTTCCTCAGTCTCCCACGTTGACTCGGATCCCTTCCTTTGCTTCCACTGTACACGCACAAGAGGAACCACTTATTCCTTAGTCTCCTCTCCTTTTGGTCGATGATTGCCACTGGTTGCTCCATATAATTGAGCCGTTCATCTACTTCGATATCTTCCAATGGGACAATTATATCTTCATCTGCTAAGCACTTTCTTAGATGTGATACATGGAATGTTGGGTGAATTCCATTTAACTCATCCGGTAACTCCAGTCTATAGGCCCCCTCCCACTCGAGCAATGATTCGGAAAGGCCTATATACCTTGGGCTCAACTTGCCCCGCTTTCTAAATCGGATAATACCCTTCCAAGGTGAGACCTTCAACATAACCTGGTCACCAACCTGGAACTCAATTGGCCTACGTCGTTTATCAGCATACGACTTCTGCCTATCTTTGGCTGCCTTCATGAAGGCTTTAATCTTTTCAAGCTTCTCTATCGTAGCCTCGATTACCTCGACGTTCCCCAATTCCTTCTAACCAATATCACCCCAACAAATGGGTGTTCTGCATCTCTTACCGTATAGCATCTCATATGGTGGCATACCAATGCTGGCATGATAGCTGTTGTTGTATGAGAATTCGGCTAACGGTAAGTGGTCATCCCAACTTCCACCAAAATCGATCACACATGCCCGCAACATGTCTTCCAATGTCTGAATAGTTCTTTCTGACTGACCATCGGTTTGGGGATGATAAGCCGTGCTAATATGTAACCTCGTCCCCATAGCGTCGTGGAATTTCTTCTAAAATTTAGATGTAAACCGAGTGTCGCGATCAGACACAATAGACACCGGCACACCATGACGAGTTACAATTTCCCTGATGAATAGATCAGCCAACCTCTCAGATGAATACGTCTCGCGGATCGGTAGAAAATGAGCGCTCTTCGTCAGACGATCAACTATCACCCATATGGCATCATACCCTTTCGGAGTACGTGGCAGCTTCGTAATGAAGTCCATGGTGATGTGCTCCCACTTCCATTCCAGTATATCCAAAGGTTGGATCTTCCCATATGGCTTTTGATGCTCTGCCTTCACTTGTAAGCAAGTAAGGCACTTACTCACATACTCCACGACGTCACGCTTCATACCCGGCCACCAATAATCTTCTTCATGTCATGGTACATTTTCGTGGCACCAGGATGAATGGAGTATCGAGTCTTGTGGGCTTCATCCATTATCTTCACCCGTAGATCCCCAAAACGAGGAATCCACACACGACCGAATCGAGTTCTAACACCGAGTGTGTTTTCACCCAATTCCCCAACCAGACCTCTCATTCTTTCCGAGTTAAGGTGATCTTCTTTCAATGCCTCATCTTGAAACTCCTTAACTTGCTTCATCACATCGGAGGTCATGATTAATTGATAAGCTTTCACCCTAATCGGTTCGGGCTTTTCCTTTCGGCTAAGGGCATCCGCCACCACATTAGCTTTGCCTGGATGGTAATGGATCTCGCAATCATAATCCTTTATAAGCTCCAACCATCGCCTCTGCCTCATGTTCAGGTATTTTTGCTCGAAGAAGTAATTCAGACTCTTGTGGTCAGTGAATATGGTGCACTTCGTCCCGTAAGTAGTGCCTCCAGATCTTCAACGCAAAGACCACGGCTGCTAGCTCCAAGTCATGAGTGGGATAATTAACCTCATGAACTTTCAACTGCCAGGATGCGTAGGCTATAACCTTCCTTCTCTGCATTAACACACACCCCAACCCTGAGTAGGAAGCATCAGAATAGACCACCAGATCTTCGCTTCCATCGGGTAATGACAGAACAGGAGCTTGAGTCAGTATTGCCTTTAGCTCTTCGAACGCCTTCTCTTGAGCTTGACCCCATACAAACTTCACATCCTTTCGGGTCAACTTAGTTAGTGGAGAAGCAATCTTAGAGAAGTCTTGGATGAATCTTCTATAGTAGCCCGCCAAGCCCAAGAAATTACGGATCTCGGATGGCGTCTTTGGTGACCTCCATTGCATAACCGCCTCCACCTTCGCCGGGTCAACCATAATCTCGTCAGGATTCACCACATGACCCAAAAACTGAACTTCGCGCAACCAAAACGCGCACTTGGAGAATTTAGCATACAATTTCTCCCTTCTCAACGTCTCTAGAACCTCTCGAATGTGACCGGCATGCTCAATCTTGCTCTTCGAATAAATCAGGATATCATCAATAAACACAATCACTGATTTATCCAACATAGGCCGACACACACGGTTCATCAGATCAATAAAAGCAGCTGGCGCGTTGGTCAAACCAAAGGACATGACAAGAAACTCATAATGACCATAGCGCGTGCGGAAAGCTGTTTTAGGGATATCTTGTTCCTTTACCTTTAACTGATGATAGCCAGACCGAAGATCTATTCTTGAAAACCAACTGGCACCCTAAAGCTGATCGAACAAATCATCTATCCTCGGTAAGGGGTAGCGGTTCTTCACCGTCAACTTGTTCAGCTCGCGTAGTCAATGCACATCCTCATACTACCATCCTTCTTCTTTACAAACAGGACCAGAGCACCCCAAGGAGAGATACTCGGTCTAATGAACCCCTTATCAAGCAACTCTTGCAACTGTTCCATCAACTCTTTCATCTCCGTCGGAGCTAACCGATATGGTGCCTTGGCAACAGTTGGGCACCCGGTATCAGATCAATCTGAAATTCAATTTCTCTGTCAGGTGGTGCCCCTGGTAAATCTTCTAGGAATACGTCTGGAAAGTCACACACAACCGGTACATCAGACAGTTGTGGTGTTAGTGCATCTACATCCTTTACATAAGCCAAGTAGGCGCTACATCCACGCCTCATACACTTTCCCGCCACCGCCATTGAGATCACCTTCGGGATCGTAGTAACCCGATCACCATAAACCGTTACCAAACTTCCATCAGGCGCTGTCAACCGAATCATCTTCTTGCGACACACAATGTTTGCCTCGAAGTCCGCCAACCAATCCATCCCAAGAACCAAATCAAAACCACCCAAGGTCATCATGAACGGTCTAACAGGAAACTTGTGACCTTCTAATTCCACCTCACAGTTTTCTATCATCTCCGAAATCCTGGTAGACTTACCTATGGCAGTTTCTACATCAAAGGGCGCATCAACACGTCTACTACTAACAGGCAGCTTAGCACAGAAAGCAGCAGAAATAAAACTCCTACTAGCACCAGAATCAAATAGCACAGAAGCTAAAGTTTGGTTCACCAGAAACGTACCGAACACGACATCAGGGTCTGTCCTAGCTTCCTTCTGTGTCATGGTAAATGCCCTGGCGCTCGCCCTCGGTCCTTCACCTCTAGTTCTCTTCATCCCAGAACTCTCAGCCCTCAACTTCTTACAATCCTTACTTACGTGACCCTCTTCACCACAGTTATAGCACCGGACTATACGACAGTCCCTTGCCAGGTGCCCCGCCTTCCCACATTTGAAGCATAAGTTTGACCCAAACCTACATTCCCCGCCATGGTCCCTTCCACACTTGTCACACCTTTTCGACCCCGCACTTGATGTGACCACACGGTGATCATCCGCTCGTGCCTTCTTATTACCCGTCGAGGCATCACCCCGACCAAACCTCTTCCCCCGCCAGTTTCGATCACCACCGTTCTTCTTGCCACCCTCAGTCACCACCATTGTTCTCTCATCGTACAATCTCCCTGCCAAATCCACTGCCGACCTAAACGTACTCGGCCGGCAGCTATCATGTGCCTGCGAATATCCGCTGGCAAACCCTGAATATATCTTTTAATCTTTCGTGACGAAGGTGTCACCTGATACGGCACCAGACGTGCTATCTCTTGAATTTAGTGGTGTACTGCTGGTGCGTCATAGTTCCCGCCTCCAGTTGCAAGAACTCCCTTTCGACCTTGTCCATTTCCCGATAAGGACAAAATTCCTCAATCACCACCTTCTCAGCTCAGGCCATTTCATTTTCCCAATGGCCCTACTACCCTTAGCTTGGACAATGTTGTCCCACCAGCACAGAGCTGAATCCACAAAAGAGTGGGTAGCAAACTTCACCTTTTGGTTCTCTCGGCACTCGCTGATATCGAGAACGGCTTCCATTTCCCTCACCCACCGGTGAGCAGCTGCAGCTGTGCCATTTCCATCAAAAGTAGGGGCTTGCATCTCATAAAAGCCCCATAATTACAACCTCGTGCCGTTTCCGGCGCAGGCTCTTCTTCTTCCTCTTCGTCATCAGATAGAACCGTTTCCGGCTCTGGTTGTTCCTGTTCTCCAGAGGATCTGTTTCTTTCTTTTCTTTCCCCTTCTCGTACAGCCTTAATAACTTCAGTCACCACAGACGGTAAGATTGTCTGCATGACCTGATGGACTTCTTCTACAACAGCCTCCTTTACTGAGGCTCTCAGATTGGCGCTTTCGTCGCCACCCTCCGGATGAGGGGTCTCTGGTTCTTCATGAACCACCTCTCAACTCTGGGTCTCCCCCTCTTAGGTCGCGGTTCAGCACCGTGACCTCCATCCCTAGAAGCTTTCAAAGATCTACCTCCGGCCATCACACGCACACTGAAAGATTCAAACACCAACACGGTCATTCAAGGAAACAACTCAGTTTATGTCAAGTATAGTAAGTCCCTAATTACAGTGGCCAATTGTGATTAGCCACTTACTTTACTCTTCATACCCCAAGTATTACCTGTCCTGACTACATCAGTATTTAAATCTACATACAACACATAACCACATACCATGCACACATAAAACCGGTTAACTTTACGAAAATACTTGATGGCACGCAGCTACTCAGATTGGCATTCCATTCCCTTTCCGTCCCATTCTCAGTTTAAGATTAGGTTTATTTTGAAAATTTACCCATTTCACTTAAACTTTGGCTCTGATACCAACTTGTAAGGCCCCGTTCCCGGGACGCTTACAGCTGGGTTCTCATCGCACATAAAACGTATAATTACATTTGTATTTAATAAATCGCAGCGGAAAACTAAAACAAACTTTCATTTCCATGTAAATGCTTTTGCAAGTTAATACAACATTCATTACAAAATAGCTTGTTCGCATTACAATGCAAAACATTAATCAAAAAAATGCCATCCCAAAAGGGCTGAGTAGCTTCACGGTGCCATCCTCAGCAAACATTACCTGCCAACTGGAAAACATATAAAAAGTCAGCGTTGCTGAGTGAGTTCTAGTTTTATTACAAAACATACTTTACTTTCATATAAAACCCTTCGTTACTTTTACATGATCACACATCGTACGTACACATAAATAATATCATTATTATCTTCTTCATTCATCATTCGTTCATCATACTTCGTTCTTTCATACGTATTCTTTTGTTCCTTCATACGTTTGTTCCTTCGAGTCTGTTGCGACAACAGGGTCGCTCACCTCATTAACAATCCCAACGACTTCGCGCTAACCGAGTCTGTTGCAACCATAAAGTTGCTCACCCCAATTGCCAGTTTTAACGATAGCATGCTTTCCGAGTCTCTTGCAACCATAGGGTTGCTCACCTCATGCCAACTTCACAATAACGCGTTGTCCGAGTCTGTTGAAACAACTAAGTTGCTCACCTCCTTTCTCTGGCCATCTTAATGATGCCTATGATCCGAGTCTTTTGCAACCACACGTTGCTCACCCCATTGGCAATCTCCATGATTGCCTGTGATCTGAGTCTTTTGCAACCACACGTTGCTCACCTCATTGTATGCTTGCAAGCCTTTCCTTCATTCATTCGTCATTCAATAACGCATGCATTCTTACTTTATGTTCCCCTTTCATTATCTTTCACTTTACGTTACATCATACTTCATTTATTCATTAACATGACACATAGGGCCACAAGAAAGATAACATACATCATAATAAGGAACATATCATACACATTCATCATCATCATACAGGGCAACATCATGCATACATAACAAGCCTTAATCATGCAACATCATCATCATCATCATGCCCAACATGCTTTCTAAGGCCTCGAGCGTCATCTTACAAACTCTATGGGAACCTTTACGTCAAAACTTACATCTGCACTTTCCCCCGAAAGTCAGAAGTCAATCTACACCTTCCTCGGGTACAACAGCCCTATTCGGGCGTATGGACACCCTTCAGTCGCGTGGCCTCCATGCGACTGAACACTATGCGAATGAACTCATGCGGATGAACACCTATGCGAATGAACA